>JAWNNH010000492.1:0-502764 GCA_035043045.1 Hirtodrosophila alboralis | reverse complement strand
ACACTAGTTTACAGCCAAAAAGGAGCTGGGCTCTCATAGACTTCTCTTGATGTATTTTCGAGCGCTGATTCCAAAAATGCAAACCATTTTTTTTTTCAAAGAATGGTTTTCGAGAAAACCGCAAATAGCTAGTTTTTTGGCAGTCTTTCGACTTATTTGTTCATATGTACATCAGATCTTATTTGATCTTAAATAATGTTACATAATTCAATAGATAATTGTATCCCCTTTCTAACGGTATGCCGCTTATGCGGATCGAATAAGAATTATAGCCATTACAAACGCTCAAAGTTGAAAAATGTGAACTTTTTTTGCATTTTTGAAAAATTGCTGAATTTCAATTGGTCTTTTAAAAATTTAAAAAATTCGTTTAAATACTTTTTAAGATTTATTATGTTAGATAATTCTTTTACAATTATTTTGAGTATACATTTGTCCAAATCGGTCAGTAAATGTGGTAGTTATTCAGCAATTAGTAAAAACACCCAAGAAAAAATTCACCTTGTTCATCACTTTTCCAGTCATATTTGAAGATGAGAAGTTCCACCTGGCTAGAAACTTTAGCTATTGCGGCGATTTGAATGGATTGTTTGCTTTATTTAGAAAAAATAATGATCCTGAAGATTGGTGTATCTTTATAGAATATTTACGCTTTATTTTTTCCGTAAGAAATATGCAACATTTTTTCTTTTAATATACCAACGCATCACTGTTTTCTCTCTTAAATTGTAAAAGTTCGTCAAATATGACTGGAAAAGTGATGAACAAGATGAATTTTTTCTTGGGTGTTTTTACTAATTGCTGAATAACTACCACATTTACTGACCGATTTGGACAAATGTATACTCAAAATAATTGTAAAAGAATTATCTAACATAATAAATCTTAAAAAGTATTTAAACGAATTTTTTAAATTTTTAAAAGACCAATTGAAATTCAGCAATTTTTCAAAAATGCAAAAAAAGTTCACATTTTTCAACTTTGAGGATTTATAGTGGCTTCAATTCGCATTCAATCCGCACAAACGGCATATCGTTAGAAAGGTGATACAATTATCTATTGAAATGCGAAATGTTCTTTAAGATCAAATAATATCTGATGTAGATATAAATAAATTAGTCCAAAGACCTCCAAAAAACTAGCTATTCGCGGTTTTCTCGAAAACCATTCTTTGAAAAAATAAATGGTTTGCATTTTTGAAATCAGCGCTCAAAAATACATAAAAAAAAGTATATGAGAGCTCAGCTCCCTCGATCAAAAAATAATTTGTAAACTAGTGTAATAGATGCAACAAAATTGGGTTACAAAACCTAATTCTAATTTCTGGAAATTCTAATTACTGAAGGTTATAAATTGGGAGCGTGCACCGTATAAACATTTTTTTTAAGAAAATTACAAAATTTCTTATTTTAATTTCCACATTTTAATTATGTTTAGAAAATGTTAGCTACTGATTTAAAACTCAAAAAAATTACCCTAAAAATAGCTTTACCTTGGCTTCTTTTCCCAATTATATAGACTTAAATTAAAGCCCTATAAGCAGAGTATACAACAGTCGCGAATTAACTGTGTAAACATTTTTTTTAGAAAATTACAAAATTTCTTAATTTAATTGCCAGATTTTAGTCATTATATTTAGAATTGTAGCTACAGTTTAATGACTGAAAAAAATTAAGGCCAAAAATAGCTTTAACTTGGCCTCATTTAAATTTAAATTAAAGCCCTACAAGCAGAGTATACAACAGTCGCAAATCTAACAACTTCTAAAATCTCACTTGACTTATATATTAAAAAAACACATTAAAATATAATATAAGGGCAAACCGTTGACCATGTGCTTAGTTTTAATAGTGTAAATGAATGAATTCAATAAATAAATCATATTTGAAAATTTAAAAGTTGCATCACCTCATGTCGATGTTCTTCTGCTTCTTCTTTAGTATTTAAAAATGTTTATTTAAATTTTTGTATCTCAGACTCTCAGGCAAATGTTTTTAGTTTGTGTGCGCTATAAATGAAAAGTGAAAAAAAATAAACAAAATTAAAAATAAAATCATATATCAACTTTATGTGAGTTTTTAATTTAATAGGGGTGTAACTGAAAACTTTTGTGATTCATGCAAAATGATGACTATTTAAGCTAAGATTATTAAACCAATGTTTTTTGCTTTTTGTCGACGTGTAACCTGTTTTTTTTTATTTGAAATATTTATATTGCTTTTTTAAAATTGTTCATAAATTATGTACACACTTTATCTACATATTGTAGTACATATGCATATCTATAAACGTATTTATAAGTCCGCACAAACAAAATGGATTTCTTTTGAAATTCACATACACAATAAATGTATGCGAGTATCTCAAATTCTTATGTGGCATATAAGAATTATACTTATATACAAATTTGCCAATATGGAATACAAATTGTTTTATTTTTATCAAGTTCTATTTTTTTTTTTGTTTTCAGACAGCAGAACAACAATAAAAACAAAGTAAACAAATCGCATAATTTTTTGTTTGGTCTAGAGCTCATTTGAAAACCGGATTCTGATTACGCATCAACCAAAAAAATTACAACATTTTATTACGCACCCAAACAAAGTTTATGTTATAAACTTTACACAAATTTGTTGTTGTTTCCTTTTTCAATATTTTCTCATTGAATTAAATTTATTTTTTCTACATTCCGCGACGCGTTTTATTTGTATTTGCGTCGTCGGCGACTTTTTGAAAACTGAACTAAAATTCTGAGCGTCAGCCGCTAGAAGATTTTGAGCTTTGAGTGAAAGCTCTACAAATTGAGCGAAAGCTTCGCCCAGCAGCCGGGCTATGCGGCGCTTAATTCTCTATGGAGCACAGGTTCTTTGGCGCCAAGGGGGGCTTCTCATTGGTCTACACTAGTTAGCACAGAAAATAATTGATAATTAAACTTTTCTTTCAGTTAAGTTTGAAGGTTTTCTATACGCTGTGCTAATATTTATATACTGCTAAGTGCATACTTATTAAACAGCTTTCTTAACTTAATTGCTTAAACAAATATTGAATATCATTTTATATATGTAGTTAATTTGTTGCTCTGTGTAAGCAGTGGCTTATTATACAAAAACTGCTACTGGATTAACAATTAATTACTAATTTGTTGCTATTTGTTTATCACGTTAGCAACAATCGAGTCCCTTTGGTAATTGTAGTTTGGTTTGGTAATTAGGAACAGTTATTCCAACACTACTCCAACCGCACAAATTGAGCCGCAAGGATTAAGCAGGGATACACTGTTTATATAGATTTTTTTTTCATGAATAACAAATGAGCTTGTAACACATGACGTATGTGTAATAATCGTGGCATATGCATTTTTAATGCCATAAAAAGCGCAAATCAAACGCAAACAAACTACAGCTGGGCTCAACTTTAATGTGACCTTCAACACTCACACACACACACACTCACACACACACACATTCTAGTGCACATTGTCTACCTGTAGCGGGGTGGGGGCAAGTTGGACAAAGTTACGCGTAATATGTTGAAGGACAACATTGCTGCTGCTTTTGCCGCTGCTGCTGCTGCTGCTGCTGCAGGCGCTGACAGAAAAATGTTGCAACAAATTTCCGCTCCTAGGGAATTTCAAATTTGCCAGCCATTTACTTTTGTTAGTTAAAAGGACATGCTCTCTTAGCTTCAGGACACAAAAATTACTGCACAGCAATTAGAGATGTAACACGCACACAGGAGCTAAGCTTTACTCAAGAATTTTATGAATAACAATTGTCTTTTGTTAGAGAGAATCATAAATATTTTAATAACAACTTTATAAATTTTATAATTTAATTGTTTCCTTTAAATATTTAATATCAAATAATATTAGTAGTATTTTTAATAAAATATTTCCTACAAAAGTAGAAATTATATAAATACACTTAGGCAAACTAACAAACTAAGTACAATAGATAAATATTAAATTTGTGTTTGGGCTGGCGAATATTAAATACTCTTGCTCATAAGCTAAAACAAAATAGTCTATAAATTTTTATAAAAATAATTTTTTTATCTTTCATTCTTTTTTTAAGTTTAGTATAATATAGAAATAAAATTTTGATTTTTTTAGAGCATTATAAAACTTACAAACAATAAATTTGATTATATAGATGGACGATTTTATTTAAATTATATTTTATGTTTCTATTTTATGTTTTTCTATTTTATATTTGATACATAATATTTTATATTTTATATTTTATACTTTTATATTTTATATTTTATATATTATATTTTATATTTTATTTTTTATATTTTATATTTTATACTTTTTATATATTATATTTGATATTTAATATTTTATGTTTTATATTTTATTCTTTTTATATTTTATATAAATATTATATTTTATATTTTATATTTCTTATATTTTTTAAATTTTTTATTTTATATTCTATATTTTTTATACTTTAAAGAGCACATTGAAACTTAGAATTCAAAAATTTGATTAATACAAATAAAATCTTGTACATTTTATAAATCAATACAAGTTTAACATCTCACGAACAAATCACGCTATCATCTCTAATGTCCTTTACATGTGTTGTGGTTTAATAGCTCTATAAATATTTGATTTGGCTTGTCTTGATTTAGTTTTACCTGGCACACGAGGCGTATGCTTAATGAGCTCTGAGACTTTTCAACTTTGAACCCGTGCCTTTAAATTGAAGTCTCGCTTGTATATATATACATACATATATATTTAATATTGATGTCTTTATATATTGATTGTCACCACAAATTGTGTAAGAACTAAGCGTTGTGCCACAAAAACTTGCAACATCAATTGAGGCCATGGGGTTCACAGAGCCCTTCGCCTTGCCTCAAGCGAGTAAACAAGTTGTTGAATTGGAACAATCCTTAAGGCATCCTTGTTGCTTTTGTTATTGTTTCTTTGGCATTTTCATTGTTTACTTTTGATTAAATGACTTAACGTTTGTCTTTGATTTATGGGTGAAGCAGTGAAGCGAAAAGAAACGCAAAACTTGGAGGTGCCACCGACAAATAGTTGAGGCAACTTTGAAGCTCGCATTGATTGTCAACCAAGTAAAATGGCATTGGATATACATAAATGGAAACAAATTGAGTTAATTAACTGATGCGTTAGCTATGTATATATATATCTCGATGATTGAACTCTTGTTGCTCTGTTTACATTTCACAGCCAGTTAAAGCGTAATTTAATACTCAATAAGTGCTTGTATCATTAGGGAGTACAAAACGAAATTTAATACCCATTAGACCTATAAATATTTGATTTGACTCATTCAATAGCTATTTAAAATGCCAGCATATTATCGGCAACAGCCTCAACATATACTCTATAGTCACAGTTGACCTGAATCACAGTCAAAACTTTGTGGAATTTTCATGTCTTAGTCATTTGCTCGTAGCATAAAGTTGTGGCAAATGTGAGTGCTATATAAAGTGCTCCAAAGAGCATTTATTTATTTACTGACAAAACATTTATTTATTGTGGCACTTTAACAAATGTTATCGATTTGATTTTCAATGCAAATTATTGGAGTTTTATATTAATATAATTAATATATCTTTATGTATACATGAAATAAAGCTGAGGCCATTAAAAATGTGTAAAAGGATGTGAAAATATTTTATGACAGACATTAGGTGACAGCTCTGGTCTGACTCTATAAAGTTTAAGTTTTTATGTATTTTTATCCTCGTCCAAGATAATCTACCTTTGTCCATCTGTCCATCATTTCCACGTCGTTCTTGGAAACTAAATTATTTAGGAAAACAAAATGTGGCACAAAAATTCCTTTAAATTTTTAGGTTGATTTAAAATTTAAAATAGTTATTGACGCTGTTTTTCATAAACACTTTTAGCAACTTTTGTGAATTTCTGCTCGTTTTTTGCTAATGCCTTGTTAAAGTTTACTAACAAACGTAAAATAAACAAAAACAAAAAAGTTATAAAATAATCTATTTTTTTTTATAAACAAAGTTAAGAGATACAGAAGTGCTCTGCTTGCTTGCACTGCAGATGAACTGCTTTGAGTGCACTGCTTGGCAGATGCTGTCGGTTTTTAGTGCACTGCTTGGCAGATGTTGTCGATTATTTTACTCCTTTTTATTATTTTTTGAGTTTGCATTAGGATAATTCCAAAATGATTTAAATTTATTTTTAATATGTGATTCTTGTATTTCTGTAGCTTTTCAGTTAACTTGGTATTAATTAATTATTAAATTTATTAATTTATTTGCTTAATTGTTTGCTTATTTATTTATTTGTGTATTTATATATTTATTTATTAATTGGCACCACAAATTTATGAAGTTTATTAATATATTTGCTTAATTGTTTGTTTATTTATTTAAATATTTTTTTGTGTATTTATTTATTAATTTATTTATTTGTTGGGTTTCGCAGCACCACAAAATTATGAACCTATTATTTAATGTGCTAGTTAGAACGTGTTATTACTTTAACTAATATTTTATTAAAATACATATTTCATTATATGTAAATCAACAATATTAATAACTTTCTTGGTTTACAGATCCCAACGACACACATAGTTCAAAATCGTCTTTTCCTTTGACTTTATCTGTAACTTAATTCAATCTAAATCAATTGTTTTAATAGTCTATATTATTGTTTATTTTTAAATTAAATTTCTTGTAAAATAAAATTTGTATTATATATTATTATGCGACTTTAATATATACTTGTTGATATTGTGATAAACTATAAAATACTTTTATCAAATAAAAGTTATTTTTAGTTTTTGCTCATCTCTATTTTTTTTCTCCCAGCTACAATCTGCAATGTAATTTGCATTATGAAGCACGTTTCAAGTGAGTTCTCATATTACAACACACATTCAATATTTAACGAAATTCAGCAGGTTAAGCAAGGGGAATCCTTCGTCCTGCTGCTGCCAAGTCCTGTGCTGGTTAAAGCTATAAAGCGTACACCCATTAAAGGATATGAGTCATGTTAAAGTTTTCTTTTCGCCGGAAAAGCGGAATCAAAAGTCGAGTTGTGTACTTAGCAAAGAGTCTACCACTTCATATACACGTTCTGTCTGAATATGTTTCTACGTAAAATGGCCGCAGGGATACATATAAAGTAAGCGAAATAATATGCCAAATGAAAGCAAAGCCACGAAGTTTAACTTTACCAAACCAGCCAGGCCATTAAATTGCCTAACAAATATGCCCCAAGCCATGTCCTAGAAGTCGGGAAGGGGCCAAGGGACGGAGCCTATTAATAGACATTATTATCGCCTTAATCAAGCGAATGCCGGACGCGTACACAATGTAAATGAATAAAAAACGCCAACAAAAAAAAAAGAACAACACAATTGGAATGTTTGCTTATGAATTATACACAAGTTTTCCTTTGGCAATCCAATAAAATTGCCACAAACGTAAAGACCATGTAAATAAAAAAGAAAAAAGAAAAGAAGAATGCTTTAAATACGAAAAGCACAAAAATACAGTATGATCGAAATGGAGACACTCTTTGTCCTTCAATTTGTCACTAAAAAAAACCTACATATCAAATGTTTTATTTAAAAAATTATAGTGTTCAATGCCTGCAAAACAAAAAGGATAAAGGGATAAATAGGCACAGTCAGAGGTTCTCTGCTAATCAATAATAAATATACCTATAATAATTCACAGAAAAACTGTCAACCTGTAACATACATTTATAAAATTTTATTACACCCTTTTAACAGTTTTTAATGAGTGCAGGGTATAAAGAAAAATAAAAACAAAGGAAACACGAACGGAAATCGTTGGTAAGGGCAAAGGAAACAATTAAGAACAAGGTAGAAATGTGAAATTGACTATCAGATATCCTTTAGACTTAAAAACTTTAATTTAATGAACTCAGTGAATATAAACTTTTTGGTAAGATTTGAATCTTTAGTTAAGTAGATATTAAGCGCTCATTCAGCCAAGAGTTAGATTAATATATACAAAGGCATAAAATACAGAGAATTTTATATCAATCCTGATCCAAAAAGTATGCTACACATATTAAACAATAATTTGAATTTTAAATTTAAATTATTTTTTTTTTATTATTTTTTTATTATTTTTTTGTCAAGAAGCAGCTTTCATAATTCACATTAAATAACACCCACGCTTCCTGGGAATTTAAATTTAAAGTGTATTTAAAAAATTCGGAATCAAGTTTTAATACATATTATTTTAATATAAAAATTATATTGTGCCTCAAAAAAAAGCATTTTCTTTTATTTATGATAAAACGAGAAAAGAATCTGTGCTAAGTTCCGAATCTTTGATTTATACCAGTTCTATAAAAATTATATCACCTCCAATCGAAATTTAATATAATTGTTAAAATCCCTTTTAAGATTTTAAAAAATAAAATTAAATTAAGAAACGACTTAAATATTGACAATATTAGATAAATTTTGAATTTATTTTAATTTTAATTTAATTTAATTTTATTCTAAATTAACAAAATATGCCATGAAATATTTTAATTGCATATTACTACTATAACTACAAAGTATTTCTATACAACACTTAAAATATATTTTGGCTGCTTTTAAAAGTATGCTATGCTAACTAAGACTTTATCATAAAGAAAAACAATTGAAATATTCTTTAAACTCAATTTATACATCCGAATTTACTCGAAAAATATGTTGTTAAAATTTTGTTATACAAATGTAAGGATTACCGTGTAAGTTGACAGCTTAAAGCTGTGCACATTTGTCGTTCTGAAAAACGTACGTGATCCACCGCCACAATAACAATAAATGCCATATAAAGGTAGACCATGCCCTTAAACCCAACTAACACCCCCCCTAACAAGGTCTGCCGAGGCTCACAATTGTGGTTCCACTTTAATTATCCTTGGCGTCAAGTCATATAGGAAAATGTGTATGAATGTAAGAATTAGAAGTTACCGATTGTAGTATACTCTATATTCACATTTTAAGCATATTTCTGGCATATTTTATTATTATTAGCTAAATTTTAAAGAGTTGCTTAACAAATTTAATTATTTTAAAGTTTTCAGCTTAAACACAAACTCAGCATACTCTTTAGCTCTTTGGGGAGCTGAGTATTAAAAAAAAACCTTTTGTAGCCTTCAACAAGCTCGTCATAAATGTCTGTTCAGTGTTTCAGTGTTTGTCGCAATGTCAGCCTTTGCTGTCCTGACAGGCAACAACAATTCTCTTTGTATTGTGGCGATACTTCAAAGCCAGCTGACAACGTTGCGTATGTGTAATATCCAGAAAATGCACTGTCAGAGAGACACAAACAGGCATTATCCTGGCAACAACAACAATAAACGCTAAGTTGAACGATAACCAAAGTCAACAAAGTCGAGGACCAACTGGACCTTACACTTAGGACAACTGCATTTTTAATGTTGACTTGCAAATTTCACTTACAGTTTCCAAGTTCCGCTGCTGCTGCTGCTGCTTCTGTTGCTGCCACTTAGGCAACAATGGGCGGCCAAGTATACGCAACAAAGCCAACAAATTGAATGTGTAAAAATAAAACAAACAATAAAACTGCCGCACAATTGGAGGCGACACTTTTATTTTATTCTTTTTTTTTTTTTGTACTCTATTGATTCGGTGCTGGCGAACCGGAATTTTCAGCAAAGGAAAAGCGCGCCGAATTAATTTTTTTGCCCAGCAGCGACAACAAAGCGTCACAGGCTCAGCGTGGCAGTTGCCTCAACGCGCGCGTGTCTCGCACACAACTGAAGGTCTTTGAGAACACACAGCAGCCGCATAGGGTACAGGGCTGCCTACCTATTGACTGTCACTCAAACACCGCAGCGGGTGACCCACATTCGCCAATGCACTCAAGAGAGCAAGCGAGAGCGAGCTTTCGTTTAAGCTTTGAGCGTTTTTTTGCTTCATTGCCAGAAGGTCGCCATTTGTTTATGTTTTGCTATTTTTGGCGCCAAATCGCAAAACAACTGTTGCGGCAAACGGTAAATTGGGGGTGGCTGCTATAAATATTTGCAAATTAGGCAAGCGCAGACGCCTCAATGCGCGATTTGTTAAAAGACAAAAACAAAAAAACTTTAAATTTATATTGTATAATTAAAGCACACAAAAAGCTGATTTATCTAAGAAAAAAAATTTAAGACGCCAAACACGTACTATCATTTAATTGCGTCTTTGATTCTTTGTAAAGTATTGTTAGCCACAATACTATTATCAATATAAATATATTTGTATTTTTGAAATGTATTTCCTTTATTTGTAACTATCAGTTATTTCATATTAATGAATTTTAATACGACAGCCATGAAAGCTAACTCATGCGCACATTTTTGCAGCCACTGTGCTTTGCTAAGTTAATGTGACAAAAAGCTTAAGGCTAAAGCTTTCTTAAAAGCTGCTTAGACTGTTATTTTTTAACAGTTTTAAAAATTTGAAAAAAAAATATTCTAAATCCTTAAAACCTTAAAAAATTGTGAAAAACTTTGAATCTTTAGAATATGCGTTTGCAGTTTATTCAATACCTTTTGCCGATCTATAAAAAAAATTATAATATTAAAATACATTTTAATAATTAATTAATTAATTAATTAATTAATTAATTATATAAAAATACATTTTAATCTCTCTTCTGTAAAACGGAGCCTTACAGCTTTAATACATCCTTAACTTGTTAAAAATCAACAATCTACTTAGAGGAGAAACCCTGATTAGAACTGTACTCCCAATAAAAGTATAATGGAGTACAGTTCTGATCGTGGTTTCGCCTCTAAATTGACTGGTAATTTAAATATAAAAAAAAAAATTTTGACCTCTTTTTAGGTATTTGGTGCCCCATAATTTCTACAGAAGCAACCACAAAAGACTTCATACACCCTTTACTTGGTCAAAATTTATTCATTTTTCTTTTTAATCCGCTTTTTTTATGTGGGCTTGGCCTCTAAATTTATTTCCAATTCAAATCTAAAATTAAAATTTTTTAATTTTTCTTAGATATTTTCTGACATTTTATTTCTGTAAAAGGGAGTCTTAGAAACCATATATACCCATAACTTGATCAAAAGTTCAATTTCGACTTTTAAATTATATTTATTTCGTCTATTAAAATTTAGAATTATGCATTTAATTTTAAACTATATTTGCGGTCAGTTTGCTTTTGGATTTAAAAGTAAAACGATTATCTCACATTAAAAGTATGTATAATTTTATATTTATATACTTATTTAACCATTGTTCTGCTTAGCCAGTTTTCACTGTAGCTTACGTACATGTTTCTGAGCAGAACAATGAAAATGAAGTTCGGTTTGTGTTTTTTTTTCTTTTTATTTTTCAAAGTTCTTTGGATTGAGTGCCATCTTTTATGTGCAGTAGTTCTTCATAAAAAACCTCTCGGGCTTTTTTATATTTTGAGGCAAAGGTAAATTCATTATATATATTTTTTTTTAACTATGCCACATGACTTTGTGTTCATCGGCGCTGACAGAATTATGAGTTAACTCTATGACAGCTACTGACTTTGAACAAAACTCCAACAATACATTTGGTTTATTTCTTTTTTATATCGCTGGTTGGTGTAAAAAACAAAATATTTAATAGCGCCATATTTTGCATGCCAGTTTAATAGACACTAAAAATAAATCAAAATGGTTTAGAGCCAAAAAAAAAAATCAGTGATAAAAAGCCAAAACCAAAGAACGCAAACAGGCGCGGCCAACAAAAAATCTGACATCAGAGAGAAAAATATAAAAAACAAAAAAAAAATGGATAAAAATTTGTATGTAGCTGAATTTATGTAGTTTTTTAGTAAGTCAGTTGACGGTTAAAAAAGATGAGAATTATAAGCGAAAACAAATAGTTTATGTGTTAAAAAATGAGAGAAAAATAAGAGAATTGTGGAGAACTAATTCGAGAGAAAACGCAGGAAAATTTTTAATTTATGTTTTAAAATAAGACAATGAATTTTTTGTTGTATTAATTAACCGCTTTGGATCTATAAAATATAGAAAAATTTAATTTTTAAACAGAAAGCAAAAGTTGTACAATATTTATGACACTTTAAATGCTCAGCCCAACAAAATTTAACTTCTTGCCTTAAACTGTTTTCCCTTACACAAAAGTCAGCAACATTACAAAAGGGTTAAAATATTATATTTATTTATTTTGCGACAGCGCGCACGACATGCATAATAATAAATATGATTGGATGTGTACTACATTTCAAATAATAATAATAATAAAAATAAAAATAAAATGTATAACAATAAAGCCAGTTGATAAAAACAAAAGATAACAACATGACTCTGAGCAGTATTTCCCCTAGCACACTCCTCACTCTCTTTTCAATCCCCCAATCCCTTTTCTATATCATCCCTATTCCGATTTGGCGACAGGGGGAGGCGGATAATGCAGTAATAACAACAACAACGACAATAAGCAGAACGGTGCATATATACACTGTGTATAAAATCTCAGACTATAATTTTGGATAGGTTGATAAACAATGAGATGCGCTGGAATTCATTTTGAAGTTGAGAAGTTTAAAAATATAGACACCAAAATACTAGTTTCGGAGAAAAAATTACACAAAAAAATATATTTATATCTCACAAGAAAACAAAATAATAAATTTGAAGAAAAAATTGCAGAAAAATTATATTTTTATTTTATTTTTGGAGAAAAATTCCTTTTTTTTATATGGTCATATTTTTGTTCAAAATTTTCATTTCAATCTCAAATAACTTCTGAACGAGTAATCTATTTTAAAATTGCTGTATTACAGGTTTATTAATGGTAATTTTATTATCTTTTTAAAAAGTTAAACAACTTTAATATCATTAAACTACTTATGTTCGGAATTATTTTCAGTTAACCAAAGCTATCTTTTTAAAAAGCTGAAAATGTAACATTTTTCGATTATCTCAAAAAAAAACAAACTGGCAACAAATTTTTTAAAATTCTTTTTCAAAATCAGCGCCACATTTTATATATAAATTGACTTAAAAATATGCTTAGTATTACTTTTATTTATTTTATTTTTGAAAAAATAAAATATAAATTTGCTTTTTTTAAAAGCAATATAAAAATAGAGAAAACTAGAAAGCAAGATAGATAATAATGTATTTATGTACAGATATATAAATATATATAATTATATATAAAAATATTTATATAAATATATATAATCTATAATTAATACAGCCTTTATTTATTTATTTATAGTTATGTCGACCTATTATACATATCAATGCAACATTAAAATTATAAAAAATAATTACATAACTTCTCAAATTTTGCCAAATTGATTCAGCACGTTTAATGTATAACCTGCAGAAGGCTTTTCAAATTATAGATTTGTAGCTACATCTACTTAAGCCAGCTAACATATATATACTCTTTCATTTATTTTTTTGTACAGGGTATAAACAGCATGACGCCGTTTTAAAGTGATGCCATCCGCTTTTATTATTTTGCAGACGTTCAAAAGCTGCCACTTGCTGAGATACACAAACAAGGCAAAGGAGTCTGTCATATAAGTAAGATTTATGTGTTGTATATATAGTACATATACTTTTTTATAAGAGTTATATATGATATACTTATGAGCAGCATGGGTAGAATATACAAAGGATTTACTAAGGATACAGATGAGTGAGTTGACTAATAAGGAGTCAACAAAATTTAAAGTGTAGTGAGTCCTTGTTGGATTTAACTAATTACAGATGAGTTTACTTAACTTAAGTTAAGTTAACTGAACTTATTTTTGAAATATATATACATATATTAACAATAGAATATATTTTTTTACTATTTATTCATTTAGTTTATGAAAAATTTATATTAGAGTGTTGTGTGTAAGCTATTCATCTCTGGGAAATTATACTTATGGTTGTAATTAATATGTTTATATATTTTATATATGTTATTTATTAAATAAAAGAATATATTTAATTAAAATTCATTTTTTATATATTTATTTTTTTTTTATTTATTTAGCTTCGTACTATCCTTTATACTTGACAGTCTCTTCAAATATAAAAGCAAACTAAATAAATTTGTAACTTTTACAAACCAGCTTGACATACAAAAAAACTTGCAATCAGTCTCATTTGAAAAAACACATCCTTAGCTACTTTAGATCCTTTTGGCTTTGTCAACAAACACACACACACACACACATACACAGCATGATAAACCGGAAGTGGTTGACGCTTTTGCATATCCTCAAGTGCCACTAAGTGGTGATATTGCTTACATTTGTGGTGCTTATCGCACTCTCACTCAAAACTCAAAGCAGAGCACCGACACAATCCTCTTTACCCTTCACATACCAACCCCTACAGCCCCTCTATCTCACTCTGCCCCCTCTCAATCCCCTGTGTCAAGTGCACATATGTTTGTAACTGTTTTATACTAGTTTTTCCTGCTGCCAGCAGATTTCAGCTTTTCTTTTTTTTTTCTTTTTTCTCTCTTTTTTATTTTTTATTTTGTATTGCTGACCATGACAGCTTTCCCCCCCACTGCCCCCCCTTAATTCCCCACATCGAAGTCCTTTTAACACCGGCTTTGTCGCTGCAAACTGTCCAGAACATAAATGACATTTATATTGGTTATAGAAAGTATTAGAAGAAATTGTTGCTGTTGTTGTTGTTGTTGGTATTGTTATCATGTACGTGTGACCATTTTTGGCCATAAAAGCGTAACAATAACAAACAATTTTAACGACACAAACGTTGGCCAAAAAGGTCAAGTTATGAAAAATGACAACAGCAACAAAAGTAATAGTCGAGATTTCTGCTTGAAAAAGCATTGGAAAACTTTCGTAATATTGCCAAAAAAAAAACAACAACTTTAACTTTAATCACCCAAAAGAAAGGAAAAACATGAAAGAAAAGCGAAATTTGTGAAAATCAAAACTAAATACCCTTAGAGAAAAGAATTTGTATTTATAGAAAACCTCAAATATTAGAAATATTGTTAATTTGATAAAGTAATTGGATTTTGATTTAATTTATTATTATTAATTAAACTTATGTATATTAAACTTAAATAAATTGATTTTGAATTGATTTAATTTAATATTTTTAATAAAACTTATATATATTAGACTCGTATAAATTGGCAAATTTAATTAATATAATTGACAAATTAGGATTTTCCTATTTAAAATCATTTTGTGAGCTATCTTTCCTATGGCAGCTATTAGATATAAATTTCTTATTTTCTTCCTTCCTTTTTTCTTTATTTAGAACTTTAAAACTGATAGAAAAATATTAAAAAAAAGGTTTTTTATACTAAAATTGAATTTTAAATCAATCTCTACTATTCTCGCTGTAGGTTTAAATAATTTTGTGCAGTTAAAATAAGAGTTTGTGGCAAGTTTTATTCAGATTGTCCAAGAAGCTAAACCAATAGTTGGCGTAGAAAAATCCGGTTGGAACATGATATATAACTTGGCTAATAATATTTCTCTAAATTTTATAGAATTTATAGCATCAGATACGCCTTTAAATACTCTATTAATAAGGGTTCATAACGTGGTCAAAGTAAACGCCGCCTGCAGCACAAAAATGAAGGTTTCAGGAGTCAAAAGATGCGTATACGACACGTGGCAACCAAAAACGCAAATGTCAAAATGAAAGGTGCTGTGTATGGGTATGTGTGTGTGTGTGGATGTGTGTGTGGGTTAGGCAATGCTCGTGCTGCTGGCATATTTGTGTGCTTATACACACACACACACACAGTTTAGCTCGGCATTTAAAGCGCAAGTTGAACGATTTTGACCATAAATCCATCGTCACAGCCAATACAAATAAACAAGATACATGGATGGGCAACATCGGGTATGGCAGTCAGTGGTGCGTGTGTTTGATAGTTGGATGGACAGATAACCACACACACACACACACACACTGACACACACAAACACACATATTCATATACCATTAAATGCCTCTCATCCTTAGTATCCTGACGCGTGCTGATTAAACTCTTTTTAATATCCCAAACTGATAAGTTTACAGCTATTGGACTGAGATTATAAAATCAGATACACTTAAATAAGGCATATTCATCTACTAAGCTACTTGATAAAGCATTTAATTATAAAAGTTTAAACTGGGGATTTAAATATAATAAAGGAAATATTATAATAGAAACTAATTATGTAAATATAAATAATTAAATAGTTGTTGGAATATTGTGTGACCTTTATGTTTGAAATAGTAAAAATAATATTAGCTGGTTTGGGGCAAAAATTCCCAAGGAACTAATTCATGATGAGTTTTGAAATATATACGGAATTTAAAAAATTTAATATTTTGAATATGTTTTGCCAGAGATTGCAAAAATGTGTTGAGTTCAAACAAATCAAAGCTGAAAAAAAATATTAAAAAATATTAAATATACACAGCATGGCTTAGAAAATATGCAAAATAAATTTTTATTATTTTACATTAAAAATAAAAATTGAAAAATTACCTTTCAATTTAATTTTAAAAGTTCTAAAGTTGACAAATAATTTTTATTCTGTATTTTTATGTATTTATTTAAAAAAAAAGAAGTATTGTCAATTTTAATAAAAAAAAAATATTTCGTAGTCATAATTTTTATACATAATTAATATACAACTCTTAAAATTTTTATGTATAAAAAATTATGACTGAGTTGCAATTCCCGGACTTAGCTTTAGAATAATCGTACAGCTCGAACTTGAATTGACTAAGATCAATATTATTAATTAATATTATACTATATATAGTCATTATTTATCTAGAATGTTTGGTTCTACTAGTCTAATTGTTTGTGTGCAAAAAATATAAAGACTATTGTAATTTTATTAATATTTTCTATTTAACTTTTAGGCTCTTAAGCTTTGCATTTTAATTGTTTTCTGAATTTAAAAAAACACTTAAACTCAACATCAAATACTTAATTACTGTAGCAGTGTATTTGAACATTTTCAGATATTTGATTTGTTGTCCTTCTTTTCTCAACCACATTACAAAACTTGGCATAGATTTTTGTGTTATTATTTTTTAGGTCCTTTTTCGGTTTTTTTTTTTAGGTTTTAGGATCCCCAGCAAAGGGTTACTAAAAGTCAGTCATGCATGGTGCGTAAGGACCCAAAATAAATACACATAAATACGAGTAGCATAGGTTTTCAAATGGTCTCTCTTTTTATTTATTTTTTTTGGCCCTTTTGCCCGATTGTTGTTTTGTTGTTTTTTTATTTGCGCTTCAGGGACCTAAATCATATTAATGAATTTTCTTTTGGCCACGTTTAGCCTCGAGTAGCACATTAATTATGCAAAATTAAATTTTATATCGTCGCATTAGATGAAAACAAAAGCAAAATACAAAAAAATAAAATAAAAACACAAAATGCTATGCCCCAACGCCTTTGCGGACTCCCAAATGATTTTTTTCTCTTTTTCTCTTGCTCTGTGCAGCGGCTTATTTAAATTTATGATTGAACAAAAAAACAAAAAAAAATTAAATGTCAGCAGGACGAGCAGGAAATCCGCTTTGGTCATTAGGATGTAACTTATTTTACACACGCACACACATATGTAAGTTACATACACACATATGAAAATGGCAGCTGCGACTCTTGGTTAAGCGGTTTTCATTTTTCACAACGATTTTCCAATGAATTTACGGCTATTTGGACGCATTGCAGTGCAGTGAACCTCATTAGCGCACAATCTGAAATAGTTTTGGCCATGTTTAATGTTTATCACAGTTGCTCCATAAATCATGTCAATATGCTGAGTGGAGAGATACCAAAAACGGCGCCGCAAATGTCAGCAATCTCGGAACTAACAACCAGACTAACGGGCTCTAATTAGTCCAAAACAAGTACACAAACAACCAAGAAATGTTAATTTAAATTCATGTGCAACGGCCATGTTTGCAACTGCCATAAACAATGGGGCGTATGAACAATAAACATATGGAAATTATCGGATATGTATATTGAATATATTATTTAGCTTAATATATGTGTGTTTAAGTTTGATGATTAGCAATAATGATTTGAAAAATCATGAGAGGAATAAGAGTTTAATAAAATATTAGATTACTTAATTTCTTCGAGCTGTCTTTTTACTATTTATTTTTTGATATTAAATAAAGATTAACAAATTATTTAAATACTATATTTTTACATAAAATGTTACTGAAATAGTAAAATCGAAAGATAATGTATTTATTGCTTATATTTAGACTGTTGTGTTTTATTTTTCATAAATGTTTATTATTTATTAAAAATTGTTCTCCTAACCTTCGGTAGATTGTGCACGCTTATCAGAACGCCTGTGGAAAAATGAAAAGAAAATTTATTTTTGGCAGCTAAATATAAATAGATAGTGTATTTATTTTTACTATTATGGATGTTTCATTTAGTGAATACTTTGTTTTTCCATTGTGTGGGGTATAGGATTGACCAAATTCCAGCTTTCAACAAGGGAGCTTAAATTGTTTTTTTTATAATAACATGTAAAACATATTATGTAAAAATCTTAATAATGACAATATTTATTCGATTTTTAGCAATTTTTTTCAAAATGATTTTTTTTTGCATGCTGCTTACCTAATGAATTCAACTAAATGCTGTTTAAGTTGTAAAGTAAAAAGTAGCTTTTCTAGGGTAATTGACATAGTAAGAATTCAAAGAATTTAAAAAAACAAAAAAAAAACAAAATTGTGCCCATTATAGTTCTGTCAGGTGAGGCTGTAAAGTATTGAAATTATTATCAGATTTCTAGTTAGAAAAAATTTCGAAGTGTAAGGTTTATTTTCAGGCCCACCTGTAGCCCAAATTAAAAAAAGAAACCAAAAATCATAATTTTTCCCGAAAGCCAATATTATGAACTAAAATATTGCATCAGTTTTTTTATAGCTATAAATCAGTTGAACAAAGTATTTTTTTAAAATAAGGCAAATATTGCTGTTTGAGTAGTCAAAACGCGGCCTAAAATGGATTAATTAATGTGTCTTATTAATTTATATATATTTTGGGTAGCGCCAATTTAATATAATATATTGGTGTATGTTGAATTCATAAATTGTTGAAATTTCGTGATCACTTTTAACACTTTCTCCACAATTCGTAAAAAATATTTATATATTTCTTACAACTAAACTATATTATTCTAGTCGATAAATTCAATTTACATCCTTTTCAGTAGTTAGGTAGACACAATTAAACAGACTGAGAACAATCGATTATTATATTATCGATTGTCGAAACTAAAATATTTATTTTAGCATAATTATCTTTGATTTTTCAGTTTTACATTGACGCGTAAAAACCTGTTACCTAAATGCAATTTAATTTCTTTATTTTACCTTAGTTCTGTGCAATTCTGGCAAACATATAACCAAAAATTTGTATCGATTATAGCCCTTAGATCGCAATGGATGTTGTGTGATACGATACGGGCTAATTTAAGTACTGTTACCAAAGCATGTTAGGCTGTTAACTGAAAATAAGCTAGAAATTTTAGGCTCTTACCACAACTCTCCCCTCTACTGGCCAACCTGTTAGCTGCAATCGACATTGTTTTACCAGAGGGCCAACATGTAGTTACGATTAGAAGTTCTCTTCTCTCTTCTCTTTTCTATTTTCCTTTTTTTTTATTCTTTTGCCGTCTTTGGTAGATGTCTGTGGCCAATCAAGCTGCATGAGTGCATTCGGTGCCTGCTGCTGTTGCTGCTGCTGCTGTTGCACCTGATTCTGCACCTGCATCAGTTTCAGGTGCATTCTATCTTTGGGCACACACACGTGCAGCATGCAGCACACGCAGCATCATTAACGTTGTCTGTTGTTGCACAGCCGCGTCAGTTCTTGCCCCTGCCCCTGATACACACCCAATGTCTTTTAGTCCTTTTCCCTTTCTGTTTTTGCCTTTGTTGATTGCGTGGTTTGGGGCTTTAATATGCTACAACTGTCAAAGGATGCAGGATGCAGGCTGCCAGCTCAAATGGCGCTAAATCCTTTTGGCCTTCCACAATCCCTGTGCTTTGATCGACTTTCTCCTCCTCATCGATAATTGTCAATTATCAAGTAGGCTAGAGAAATGCAATCGAATGATATAACCTGACAACCCTTTATCAAGAAAGTAATGATACAATAATATAGAACATAAGTTTATTTGTAAAATTAAATAATTAAAATAAATTAATATAAAGCAAATGTTTTAGATATTGTTAAATTTTACACATTAATATATTTATGATAATGTAGATTTTTCTGAATTTTGGAGTTGAGAATTAAGTCGATGATAAGTATAGTATGTCTGGCCAAACGGTAAAAACTGAAAGTCTGCAATTTTTGCAGTAGTTTCCTGTTATATTGTCGGTTGACGCTCTGAAAAAATTGTATAAAAAATATTTCGGAATGTGGGCGAAAAATGCATTTAAAAATTGTATGAAAATACCAGCCGGAGCATACCCGATTGCGCAGTAGGCTACAGTAATAATGTAGAACATGATTAAGGTGTTCTTTTTTTTTGTTTTTATTTTTGAAATGGGAACGAAAATATTTTATAAAATCTGAATATCAAAAACTAATCTTTCTATATTTAAGAAAATTATTGCTAAACGGGGAGAAACAGATCTAGAATAAATTTAGAAGAGAGTTTACGACAGTCGGAAGCTTTCGACGTTCCTAATTATACAATACATATATTTCAATATAGAGACAGTGGTTAAGAAGCTTTATCAAATTAGATTTACTTTATATTGAAATATCGATAAATCGATTATATTTATTAAATGCACACGTTGCGTATGCGCAATTAGCTTTGCTTTATTTGTGTGTGTGTGATTTTGTTTATGTATGTGTCTGTGTGTTAATCTTATACGATTAGCTTATTTACAATGTAAAATCGCTTTATGCTAATTCATTTCATTGGCCCCCAAACATAAGTCCTGTGTGTGTATATGTATGTGTGTGTGTGTCCTGCATGTTTATGAGTGTGCTCATCAATGCTAACATAATTCGATTGAAAATTAAATTCTTATTAGTTTGCGCAACAGGCAACAGGCAATTGGCTATTGAACGAATTGAGTACAGTTCGCCCTCAGCTATATACACACATACATACATAAAAATATTTATGTATGTGTGCAAGTAGTAGTATGCCCCGGCATAAAGTCTGCCTCATTAGCATAGAGCTCGATGCGACGCAGCGCCAGCGCAGCGTGTAGATGCCGCAGAAAAATTTACATACAACACTAAAAATAACATAAATATTGCCCAGGCAACAGCAGCCGCAACAAGGCAACGAGGCGACAAAATAAAAAATGGGAAGGAAAAACAGATAGAAAAAAATGCGAGGCAAAAGAAAACTACAAAAAATGAAATTCAAATAAACCTTAAAATTGACTTAGCGTCAGCAGCGACGCGAGCCGTGACAGCGACGCGACGTTGTTTCGTGACAGCCAGCAGCACAAGAAATTAACACAAAATCAAAATACATAAAAATAAGAAAGACAAAAACAAAAAACACACAAAAAAAAATGCTAAAGCGAAAACGTCAACATCGCTGCGAAAATTTAGAACACGCGGTTTAAAGTTAATGTGCCTTAGATACCCTATAAAAATGAGCCTTGATATTAAACAAATTAAAATGCAAACTAAAACGCTGAGAGTTCTTAATAAATATTTAGACAATCTAATTTAAAACCTGTTATATGTTTGTATATATATGCCTAGTGTAAAGTTTTATATGCATGTTTCAAATGATGTGTTACAAAGTTATTTTAAAAATTAAAGCACCCTCCCATAATAAAATATCTGCTGTCCGATTTACCAAAAAAAAGTGCATACATTGAAAATATGAGTCTGTTGCGTCGAAATTATGTGCATGTGACGTCACTTTTTAAAGCGAACACGCGGTTGTTAAGAGAATCTATAAAAATTTGATTCTCTGTAAAATTAACAGAATGTTGTCATTTCAATTTGCCGTACATTTTATGTCATCGCTTCAATTTGCCGCAAAATTTCAATTGGGTCATGTCTAGGGATAGCGGCAATCCAAATAAAAGACATTTAATAGAGCAATGTTACATATATTTGTAAAATAATTATAACTTAAATTGATTTCTATAAAAATGTATTTTCTCGCTATCAAACATTACCAGCAAAACTGTTAAATAAATTGTCCAATTCGCCACACTTAGCTAAGACACTTACACTTTGATTTTTCTACAAGTTCTTAACATTTTGTTTTTAACAGAATTAACAGCAACGCAACATGCCGGCAATGACGACGCTGTCGCAAACGTCGACGCTACGCGACGCAGAGGCTCAGTTTGTTTATAAACGTTGTGCCGTGCGGACGTTGCCGCACCTGTGTTTCGCATTGTCATTCACATTCTTATTTGTCGTATTTTGTGGGCTCAGCAGCGTCGCGCGTTTACTGCTTGACCCCCTCCTCACGCTCCCCAAGCATCTACGCACGTTTGCCGCCTACACAAGGCGCGCGCGACAAGTGAACCGCACAGGTTATACATATACATATATATATGAACTTGTGTGTGTGTTTGTGTTAGTGCCTGTGTTTGCATTTGTGTATTGTGTTTGTCGTATGTCGCGTTGATTTCTTTTGTTTGCTGGCCAATTGTTGGCGTTAATTAATTGCAAAGTAGCATATGGCTTAACAACAACAACAACAGCAAAAAAAAAAACAAACAGAACACATTAAGTATTGCAAACGATGAGTATATTTCGCAACGACTTGAAAAAGTATTGAAAAAAAGTGCTTACTCCTCACTCAGTCCAATACACATACGAGGCCAGAAGACGACGCAAGCAATAAGCTAAGCAGCAAATACAACAACAAAAAAACCAGTTTTGACAACGCTGCAAGCAGCGCAGTCGCAGCGGCATACTGAGGTAAGTGTATGTGTGCATGCGTGTGCGCTTGTGTATTTGTATGTATGTGAGACTGTTGTCGCCGTCGCCGTCGCCTTTGTCGTCGCTCGCCCACACGCCTGCTTGCCCCTCCTACGTCTTTTGATACTAAACTGGCTTCAGTTTTGGCGCAGTACATGAAATGTAACTTTAATTTGATTAAAGAACTGAACTGACTCCAAAAGCTCTCTCTTCGCTCTCCCTCTCTCGCTTTTTCTCTGTTTAACAACTTGTTGGAAGAATTTTAATTTGACAACTAGTCAAACACACGGTAGAAAGAGGGAGAGAGAGATATCTCTGCTTGCAGATAGCAAAAGGATCCGTAACAGAAGTTTGCCAAAAAGGACAAAGCACGAGAAATAATTTAAATCATGCTAAATTAAAAACAAAACTAATTTGCACAGTTTTGTAGTTTGCTAGAACTTTGTCTGCCTTGTTTTGTTGACACAAAAAAATACTCATTTACTTAGACGGCCAGCCAGGCCAACAAAAAGAGCAGCAGCAGCAGCAGCTAAAAAAACAACAACAACAAATACAACAACTGCAACAAAATCCCAGCACCAAACTTTTTAATTGTCAACTTTTAGTCGACTCGAAATCGAGTTCAGTGTAGGCCCAAAGTTCGGGTTCATTTGAAAAGGAACTTTCAATAGTTTTTTTTTTTCTATTTTTTTTTTTTTTTAAATGCATTTTCTAATTGAAATTTAGTTTGTTCTTTTATCTAAAATGCAGTACAGAACTTTGTAAGTGAATTATTTATAAACTTAATCAATGCGAGAACTTCTTGGCTTGACTTTTGTAAAGGAAATTAAAAAAAGAGAAAAAATACATATATACATCTATTATATTATATATCTCATTACCTTTTAGTTAAATTAAACTGAAGTCAATTCTTTTTTCTCTACAGCTTAAAGCTTTAATGTGCTTTAAAAGCTTGTAACATTAGAAGCTTGCCAAGCTGAAAAGTTTCTCCTTTTTATTATCTACTTATTTCTGTTCTCTCTTGGCAGCTCTTTGTTATTATTACTTTTCTCATCCTTTTAGTTTGTTCATATTTCATACTTTCACCAATTATTGTACTCCATAATAAACCAGGCTTTTACTCTTCTTGGCCCAGTCAATATATTTTTGTTTTATTTTTGTGCAACGAACAAATTAAAAGTTTTTTATAGTGTGGCAAGCAAACTGTTTTTAATTTATAAATGTATCCAATGTCGACTTAGTGCAAACTACAAACTAAACAAAATATAAAATATGTATAAAAAATAATAATAATAATATTTTGTTCACACTACATTTTGCCGACTTTAGATTAGAGACAAAACAAAAAAAAAAAAAAATAAAAGCATAAACTTTGTCGTACCATAATATTTAATGCTTATCCTTAAGCTCATGCTGCTTCTTCTTCCACACAGCAGCACATCCTGGCACCAAAATATTCAACACTTTCACAATTCAAATATTTGAAATATATTTAGTCTCCTCTCTGGTTTCGGGTTGAGAATTTTGCATAATTTAGAGTTTAGCAAAAATGCTAATAACATACGAGGACATCATTCACTTCAGTTCGTCCTTTTGCCTGCACTGACAGTTTTGTATTTTCAATCAATGTCAAAGCCTTAGACAGCATGATAAATTTTTATTGCCCTTAAACACGAAGCCTGTCATTTGTTAATTGTTTTAAATTGCATTTTTAGAAAACTTAAAATATGCAAAAAACAATTAAAATAGAATTTTCTTGGTAAACTTTATGGCATTTAATGAATTTTGTAAATTGTAAATTGAGAATAGAAAATACTGTGGGAAAAGAAAATTTATTTGAGCTGCCCAAAATATATAGAATTAGTTTTTCCTAAACAAATTAAATTCTACATCGATTTTGTGCTAAAAAAAAATTCACTCAAAATTTCTTAGTTTGGTTGAGATATTTTTTAATAAAATAATGAAAACTAGAAAATTACTAAATTTTGCCCAACTCAATAAAAATATTATAATACTTTTAGCAAGAGTGTATCCTGCATAGCTTTGTGCATTTAGAAAAAATATTTTCTTTAATTATATACCTTCAACAAATGTGCACAAATATTTTCATAAATTTCTAAAAAAAAAAAAAAAGAAACTCTTTAGAAAAGTTTTCCAGGTGAACACTGCTGTAAATGACACTGAGGTATTAGGTCTGTAGATTGTGTTATATACATATGTATATTTGCCATAAGGATGCAGATTGAAATTTGAAATGTAAATAGACTCAGAGTAAGAGTTTAACTTGTGGCTTGGAGTATTCAATGTGGTTTTATGAGACATTTCTGTGCTAGACAGGGTTTTCTGATTTTTTTTGGAAAATATATATCAATAAATTTAATATGCAAACGTATCAGGTGCAGGCAATTTAACAAAAGCTTGTTGTTAGTAACGATATTAAATGCCTGAGTAATTTGCAATATTCGACAATTGATTTGGTCTATTATTTGAACAACACTTAGAAAAATAATCACGTTTATAATACCGGCTTATTTAGAATACTTGACATATTATTTGGTCTATTATTTAATCTTCAATTAGAAAAATAATAAACCTTACAATACCGAAATTAGGAACATTTGTAGTTTGTTTTACTTGACAATTTTTTAAAACCTATGTTTATTTATAAAAAAACTTTTGATTAATATTTCTTCTTTTTTTTTAATATTTGATATGCAATTATGAAACATTTGATCTTAATTTAATTAAATTTAATTCTTTATGAAATGAGTTTATCTCCCAACAAACTAAGGTCACCAAAAAATCATAACAAATTAATTCTTTATTTAAAAACTTTTTGTAATATTTTTAATAACATTTTATAGCCATTTTATTTGGGTTTAATATTAGAACATTGCGTTTATTTATCGAAATAATTTTATAAAATAACTTGACTTAAAAAAAAAGATAATTTAATTTTTCCCTTATAAAAATCGTTTTCTATAGGAAAACAACACAGACCTTATATACAGACTGTTAAATTCAGTTGAAAATTTTAGACAGAATGATACAAAGAAAAGGGCCTATGAGTATGCAACAATTTATATTTTAAAGTAATTTTTTTCCCCAGTGTATCTTTTGTTTAAGTATCAAAGTTGTAACTAAAAATAAAATATATGTAATAGTTGAATCACAGAAAACTCAGACAGAATTTAGCATTTAATTAATTAACTGCTTAACAATTGTTAATGTTAATTCTAACATAGTTTACTTGAGTAATTAAAACAATATTTCAATTTGTGTTTTCTGTCTAGTAACGATCAAAAGTAGAAGACAAATATTAAAATTATAGAAAATATGGAAATTAATCCAATTAAATTATTCTGATCTGTTTGTTGCAGAGTTTTAATTGGAATTTGCACATTTGAAAACATAAAAAATTAAAATAAGCCACATTTATATTTGCGCTCTGATATAACTTTTTATGGCTGAAATGCAGAATGTTGGTTTTTTATGCTCAGGATACAGAATACTGCTATTGTAATATATATTTTTTTTTAATTTTATATAGTTTCAAAACAAAAACAAGTTGACAAAAAGTAGCACAGATCTCTCAGGCCGCAAAACAGACTCGCCAACAGTTGTCATATATTTTATTGTGCTTCCAAAACAATCTCAACCAAATTGCAGGCGAACACAAATGAAAAATAGCAACTGCACATTTTGCATAGTTATGAGAACGAGGGGGGGAAATATGGTTGTAGATACAACACAAAACAGTCACCTGAATACAAGAGAGACACAGACAAGATACAACAGGCGGCAGACAGATACTATATATACATAAATATACATATATACATATGTATGAATCCCCTGACGAGCTCAACTCAACGCTGACTTCAGGCCGCAAATATCTTTAGCCACAAGATAAAATATCTAAAAGTAAACCATAATGAATCACTGCAGGCAGACGGGGCGTGGCAGTTGCTTATAAAACCAAGTAAATATTTGAAAATGCCAAATTAAATATAAATAAATAAATTTTAGAGAGCTACGCGATGTGTCTGTATACAGAAATTTACATAAAATATCAATTACGTGCAGTTAAAATCACATTTATATACCTTAAAGATACATTGTAAATGGCGACAGTAGTTCATATTTTCCATTTGTATATTTATTTATATATATATTTATGTATATATATAAGTTTATTTTTTTTTTTTTGGTTTCTCACACGTTGTGCATATTTTATAAACTTTTATCTCTGTCTCTCACGCTGCAAAAAAAAAGTTTTAAACGAGGCGTTGAAGCGAATTTATTTTATGACTCATGGCCAATTTTTTTTTATATATTTTGCAGCTAACAGCAATGCAATTTAGCAGAACAACAACAGCAACATTTACAACAACTGCAACATAATTGGAGCGCGTGTCAAAGGGGTAAGTTATAGAGAAGCACTTGAAAAAATAGCTAGAAATCTTAAGAGTTCAACGGCGACTCGAGTAAAATGTCTAGTCGCAATTTGACTATGAGGCATGCCACAAGTGGCAAACAGCACTGCCAGGTGGCGCCCATTTGTTGGCCTTCTGGTGTGGGCCGAACGTGTCGTCAAGACGATGTCTGGCTCTGGTAATTGTCTTACTTACTTTTATACTCTGCCAAAATTGGGGAAAAAAATAGTATATTAGGTTTGTTTATTTTTTTTAATTTTTTACCTCTGATTATCCTTTTGAATGCAATTTATAGCGCCTGTAACAAAGCTTAAGCTACTAAATTTAATAAATATTATAATGGTCGTATCAGCAAATAATTCAAAGATTTTTTCGCCACTGCATTATTTAATTTGGGAAAATATCTATAACTTCAACTCTATATTACAAAATTTACATTTTTTGCCTTTGCCCTGCATATCTGTAAAATGTTTAAACTGAAAACTTCAAATTCCTTATTAATATACTATTAAGGTCTTGAAAACAGTGTATACCGTTGTCGGGAGTTTTCGTCCTTAATTTTCTTACGCTTTTTATTTTCAATTATACCTGCACTAACAGTACACACAGGGTATATCAAAAAAAAGTGTATTGCATATTTATACATATATATTTAAATAAATATAAACAATAATTAAAAAGCTAAAAAGCAAAATTGATAATTTAATTTAATTTGAAACTATATCTGAAATTTTAGTAAATATTTTTCAATTGTAATTTAAAAATATAAATATATATAAATCTTTATAAAAATCTCTAATTCATAAAATATAAAATAATATAATTAGGGTATTTCATTGTTCTTTCTTACAATGCGAACATTTTAACAAACATTTCAACCAACCAAATTAATTCTAAACTTACAATTTTTATATTTTTTATATTTTTTATATAAATAGACAGGTATTTTAAATTCGTTTATTCTTTTTTAAATTTCTCATTTTTTTTATTGTTTTTTATTTTTATTTGTTGTGGCCTGTCTGCGGCTTATTTCGTAAATTACGACGTCCTTTTTAAGGGGCAGCTAAGTAAGGCGGGCAAAATGAAGAAATGAGCAGAAGGATTACAGTTGTCAGATGTGCGGAGGTGCCACAGGCTGCTGCAGGGGCAGGGGCAGTGTCAGAATGGGCGTGACTTTGTTCTGAGGGAAAGGTCAATGCTACAGTGCGACGTAGTTGAAGTCGAGTGCTCGAAATTTACATTTAATTAGACATAATTGCAGCAATTTATGCGGCAATTTGGTTTCGTATTAGAGTGTGGGGAAAATACTTTAAAGTGATTCATTGAAGCGTATTTAATGCCGTGATTTCTAAACATGCGTGAAGCAATTTTAGGGGACGCTATAAATTTAATTATTTATGGTTTTCTTAAAATTACATAATAAGTCGTTTAAATTCACGCTTTTAAAAATTATTTATTTAATTTTAATTAAAGTGTCAACACAAGACTTTGCCTACTTTTGGCAAATTTCTATTGAATATTTAAGTTTATTATATTTTATTTCAGCTTTATTATGCCAAAGCAATTTTATTTATGACTTTTGAAAAGTTTTATGTGACCTCGCAAGTTAATTCTTACTTTGAATTATTGATTGTACTCTTTGCCAACTGCAGGCCCATTATTCATTAAACTTTGACATAACTACAGATACACACACACACACACACATTTACATCATTATAGTTGTCCTTGCTTGAAAATCCTGCCTTTGCCTGACCTGCCCAAAGTAATTTCCTAACAAAACTATTTTCGTTACTAAACTTTAAAGCAACAGCCAACAACAAGGACTAATATTACAACTATAATAGCCTGATATTGAGGTACTCAAAATCAATCTTCGTCCTTTTTTAAATACCCCATTTTCAGTTTAAATATTTGGTTGCATTTAATTGCAGTTCGATGTGAGTTTCAAATACATTTAAGCATAAAAAAGGGCCTTGTGTTTGATTTAATTTTAATTGTTTTTTATTTTAATAGTATTATATATAATATTATATATAACTCGCCGGTAAATTGTATTTTGCACTTGAAATAAACGCTTTTTACCTTAATAAAAAACCCAAAAGTAAAAGATTTAACACTTTATAAATATTTAATTCAAAATTTTCCCTTTTTATACCAAAAACTTTTTAACTAACAATTGGAATACAAGTGTCAGCTCTGTCTGCAGAGTATTAAATAGTTCAACATTCTTGATTGTACATATATCTGGTCGAAGTGCATACATTTTTATCTATAAGTTTTTTGGCAAATGGATTTCGATGGTCTATTGCTGTACTTGTCATTTGAAACATTGAAAACTTTTCGGTCAGTTATCCTTGAAATTGTTGCAACATGATGCCTGCTGGAGTATGGGTCGTATACGCAACCAAAGTCGGATATGGCATGCAGGTTGTTGCAAGTTTAATATTTGATTACCTGACATACGGGGGACTGGCAATATGGCAACTACTTGCCAATGGCAAATACCAGACGTCAGATATTTGCTAATGTGTGTGTGGCTTTGTGTGTGTGAGTGTGTGTGTGTGTGTGTGTGTGTGTGTGAGAGAGTGTGTGTTTGGCCATTTATTACCTGCATGCATTGCATAGTGAGAGCAGCAAAGGGGAAGGCCACAGAGGCGTTAAAATTTGTTTAAATTGTCCATTTGACATTTAGAAATTTAAATTTTATGCGTTTGTCTTTTGGCTTATTAGAAAATTAAAAAAAATGGAAAAATTGAATTTAAAGATTTATAAAAAAAAACCAGCTTAAAGAATTAGAAATAAATTAATTAAAATATAAATAACTGTAATAATTCCCTAGAAAACACAGCTTAAAAAATTTTATAAATTGGAGTAATGATTTTATTAATAAATTATTTAATTAGAAAACATTCAACAATTTCTAAGTAACAGCAAATAGGCTTTAAGGTCGTATATTTAAGAAAGTTTTATTTACTAAAAAAATTAACATCAAAAGGTGGAGAAATAATTATATAGATAATAGTCTTAAAAGTGTATTATTATTTTTGTTATAAAAGCAATCTTTAAGTACAATTGGCAAAAAGAAAAAAATAATGCAAAAACTTTCCATGCAGAGCAGGTGTTTAAAAGATTCTTTCAATAAGTTTTTCTGAGAAAATCATGAAATTTATTTGATTGAAAATCATAAAAGTAACGGAGAGCATTTCTAGCTGGGAGGGGGGAGGAACATGCCACACAGGAAATTGCGCTTGTTGGTTCAGGTTCTTACAAATACATCATAAATCTTTATTGTTCGTTTTTTTTACATTCAATAAAAAATTTTACACTTTTAAGGTAAAAAATAATCTTTTCGTTTTTTTTTTATTTTTTTTCCATATTTGCCAAATCATTTCAACATTGATTTATTTGAGTCTCTATACTTATAACTTACAAGTTAGCGCTCTAAAGTGCATTTTCTATTGCAATGAATGTTTGTGTTGGGCTTACCGCCCTTCCCCCTTTCCACCCAGTCATTCCATCAATAACTTGGACAGCATTTTCTAAGTACCTTCCACCTAATGGCAAACATATTTGAGTACTTTACGGGGCAAGGCTCGCTGTGCTGTACTGTGCCACACTGTGCTGTGCTGTATGCTCCATTAAAAGTTGCTTTTTCCAAGTTGAAAGATTTATTTGCTTTAACGTGATGCAGGTCACAGTTGCCTCGCACTGCCCCCCTTCTCAGCAAATGCTGCTGCTATAAAACAAACCCAAAAGTCAATAGCAAAAAATTTATATATGTATATGTAAACTCAAGGCAAACTCGTAAAAAATCATTTCTTATTTATTTGGGAACTGAGCGCGAAATGAAAAATTGCACAAGCAATGAAATTACATATTTTGTGGGCGTCATTAGTGAGGTTGGAGGGGAAGAGGGGCTATATTACGCTTGTCGATGCAACGTAAATATTTGCACAAATCTAATGAACACTTGGTGCCCTTCGCTTCAAAAAAAAAGGAGAAAAAATAACAACAATAATAGTACTAAAAAAAAAAAGAAACCGGGAAAATATGAGTATCTTTTCACATTTGTGTTGCCTCTTACCCGAGGCGTCTCCCATTCTCGATAAGAAACTCAAGTACTTTGCTGTCTCTCCAATTCAGAGCAGCTGCCCTTTAGGCCAAGCCAACTAACTTGGCCCATTGCACAGCGTTGTTGTTTTCTGTGCGTTGTTCCCTGGCAATAAGGAATATTCTCGCTGTCTTTTCCTCGAATACAACCATCTACACTCATCCGTATTATAACCACCCACCTACACACACACACACACACATACTCACACACACATGTGGTTTCCTTTTGGGCCATGGCCATTGTGTGGCAGCTGTTGGCCAATACCCAACCTCCCTATAATCTCAGTTATGAGCTTTCTGCTTGTTGTCCTTGTCTTATTCTGACTTCAATATCGTTGGGTATATCGAGTTACAAGAGTTTGCTGACTCATCAAGTACTATGTTACTCCACCTGATCCTTTTTTGTTCTCGCAGAGTATAATATGTTGAGGTTTACCTGTATTGTTGTCCTGGCCTCTAAATTATTCAAGAGAACCTTCCCTGTACTTGTGTTCTACTAAACAACACAAATTTGCTGCTAATTTTGGTACATTAATCTATCAATTAGGCTTTTAATTGTTTTGTAAAGTAAATGGCTTACAAAGCTATCTATTTAATTATATTAGATAATTGCATTATTGCAGAATTTCAATTTTAAACTCTTCAAAATTAATATTCTTATTTTCTCAATTGCATCTTAAAGCTATTTAAATAAAATATGGGATTAATTTTGCTTTCTTATATTTAAATAATTTAACAAACTAGAAACTTTAATAAATTGGCAAAGTAATAATTTCTTCAGCTAAATTAATTGCACAGGAAATTAAATTGATTTTTTGCATTGAATTTTTGGTTCAGAAAATAATTTTGAATTTATTAAAAAAAATTGCAATATCATGTAGTATAAATATTATAAAGTAATTAAAAAATATCTAAAAATTCCTAAGGCAGAAAATAATTGTAAATTTATTAAAGTAAAATTGCAATATCATTTAGTAAAGATAATCAAAACTACTTAAAAGAATTCTACATTTTCCCAAAGCAGTTAATAATCGTATTCTGTATTTTATTTTAATATTTTTACAAATTGTTTTCAGTGTTGCAAGCCGCTTAAATTTGCTGTTAAATAAGATAAAATTCTTTAACAAAAATCTGTATTTATTTATTAAAAAAAACAGTAACAGATTGTCTTGTCTATATATATATTTTTTTTGTCTTCATTGAAGCCTCTCTCTCAACATTCTCTCTCTGGCAACATTGTTTTCTTATTTTCTTAAGGATTCTGCTCTTTCTGGTCCACTTCCTTACCCACTTATTTTGTTAAGGATTCCATGTCCTGGCTATGACCACTGGCATTCGGTTATTGTGCCAACCCGCTGGGGAGATGCGAATACTGACATCCTTTTTTGGAATCCTTATCCATACTGTTTTTGCTTACGTTCCCCATCACTGGCATTTTATTATGCGTATTTATATTTGTGCTATATACATTAACAATTTACATTATATATATATATTTTTTTATATCGCATTCCATTGCCCCGTCGCTGGCTGCATTATTTTCGCCTGATTAACTTTCAACTTGGAGGCGTAGACTGGAAGAGATATGGGGGAACTAGAGGGCTATTTGAGACGTTTTGTTTTTCTCACGCGCGATTCTTCGCTTGTTTTTTTTTTGGTACTGCCCTTTTTCGGGAAGGGACCTAATTGTATATTTGGTTGGATCTTAAACGTTGCGGTTATTATGTGAAGAGTTTGTTGCTGCTGTTGCTGCCTTTGCTAAACTTATTAATTGTGTAATTTAGTTTAGTGTTTTTTTGTTTTTTTTCTTTTGGCCGGGTCAATTTCAAAAGGGCCAAACATAATAGCAGGCCAATTCAATTCACGTTCATGCACCGATGCGTTTATGGCTCTTAAGATCTTTGAGGCCACTTTCCTTTGGCCTTTTGCTTTCCGCCTGCTTCTTTAACCACAAACATTATTCAAAACCGACGATGGGAATCGATTCGAAACATTCTGGCGGATTATGTAGCTTGTTTGTAGCCGCAATTAGAGCATTAGGGCGTGTTTAGATTAATTCTAATGATAGTTATGGATAATTGTATATTTGTGGTTGTTATTATTAGGCAGCGATTGGCTTTTGGGTTGACTCTAAGTTTGGGAAATAATTTAAGGTATATTTAAATGATATAAAAGTACTTTTATAAGCTTTTCTAAATCACAAAAAAACTGTCTAAAATTTAATTTAAAATTTTATCAATCGAAAAGAAGCCAAGGTGGCAATAATTACAAAAATGGAAATTTAAAAAAAAATTGAAATTTAAATTTTCATTAAAAATTAACTAGTTGCTGCTTTTGCCATCTATCATATTTATATATATTTATTAATGAGTTTCCGCTTTATATTTATTTAAATAAAAATTGTTCTTATTATATTTTTAGCTTTTCAGCAAGCATTTAATTTACAACAATTTTTAAAGCATTTTTTGACAATCTACATTTTATGCTTAACCAAAATTATTAAATTTCTCGTCTAATTTACTTTGTTCTTGTATCTTTTTTTTTAGACATAAATTCATAAGTGAGCATTTTGTGGGCTTAACCACATTGCGTATACGTAACGTAATTTATAACTGCCAACACACACCCACACATACACACACACATGCAGATGCAGAGGCAGCACAAAACTTTTTTTTGGGAACACCTCAAAAACCATGTGATATAAATGAGTTTCTCTCTCAAGACTTCGCCTGTTTCTCCTGTTTGTCCCCAGGGATTTCGGCTTGACTCTGCCGGGGGAATAGCTTATTAGTCTTATGGCTTTGTTGTTATTTGTTGTTGTTGTTGTTTTTGTGGTTATTGTTGTTGTTGTGCTTATTGTTGACGTTGCGGTTCGCGGCTCAAATTCAATTTCGAGTCTTTGGTGCAAAGTTTTTGCATGGTGTGTTTTGTGCATTTGACAAGAGATGACAAGAGCGCACACAAATAACTCTCGTACAATCTAGTTGGGCATTTAATAAAGCAACTTTTACACAGCAGAAGATTCATAACAGAACTTTTCAAATATGAACTGTTCTGGTTAGCTGCCACACATTGCAAACACTTATTAAGTGCCTTGTGAACATGGTCAACTAGAATGAAACCGCAAACAATTCCAATACAATTCTCATTCCTCATTCTCATGCTGTTGCCCGGCATAAGCCACACCATGCCACGCCATGCCACGCACTCGTGCCTCCTCCGCCTGTCTCCTCCTGTCTCCTGTCTTGCCTTTCAGACCCTGGGTAAAAAACTTGTTCTACAGCATTTTTTAATGTTTGCCCGAACCACTCGATATGGCAAACGTGTCGAAAAGGAAGACTCGCCAACCAGAATACAAAACCATAACGAGAAACTGAAACGTGATTTAGCACAGCGAATATGAGATGCACTGTAAAAAAATAAATAAAACATGACTATTCAGAAATCATAAATGTTTGAGTAGTTTTTGAATTATGAGCAACATAAATGTACTTAATATTTTATATTTCATTTTCTATATATTTAAAACTGTTTAAAAAAGCTAGAAACTTGAACTTTTACTGATACTTAATATTATATTGTAGGTGGGCCCTCTGAAAAAATTTTCTGAAATTATATCGGGAAGTGGGTGGAAAATTCATTTACAAATCATTTACAATTTATTTACATACCTGCAGTAGACTACAAACTTAGTGAAATTGTAGAAAATAATTAGTTCATTTTATTATTTTATTTTATTTTTTTTCTTGAGCGGAAACGTAGTAACGCACGCTGGGATAGCTAGTATTATATATAAAATGTTCTATTTTATTATTATATTCTTTTTAATTCTATTTTTGTTCATTATATTCCACTTCATCCTCTTCTATTATATTTTATTTCATTATTTTCTGTCATATTATATTGTGTTCTATTCCATTTTATTTTGCTTTTAAATAATTCTTTTCTATTCCATTGCATTAATATTATATTTAATTTTTTGGATTTTATTAATTATGTTAAATTCTATTTTATTCCATTACATTATATTATATTTTATTCTATTCTATTCATATTTATTATATTCTGTTCCATAGCATTCTATTTTATTCTATTTATTTCTTTATTAAATTAATTTCCTCTTTGCAAATATTCACATTATTTTCTCGAACATGTAAAACTCCTTTAAATTTAATTTAAATTTTTTTAGACAAGAATTTTCGGTTGAGTTTTTTCAAGAGAATTCTGAACAAAAACAAAAATTACAATATTCATGATAAAGTTTTAGTACTCTCGTTTAAAAAAGAGATATAATTAAACGTTAATAATGCATGGCACGTAATTAAAATGAAAAAAGTAAAGAAGCGCATATAAACTATACAAAAAAAAGCAGCATACAAAAAGTTAAATCTCTTGAAAATATCTGTTTCGTTTCTCTTATTGTATTCATCTTGTTAATGCATTCAAACTGTTTGAGTTTTGGGTTTTGGTTGTGTGTTGTTGTGTCCTGTCCGATGCTCTCATCTCATCTTCCCAATTCGAATATAATAAAATGCATATTGATGTTCTGTTTGCCCAGTCACTGAACAAATAAAACACGGAATGAACACCGAGGCAAACAACAAATAACAAAAACAACAACTGAGGATTGAGAACCCACTGACTTTTTGCGTATATATTTCTTGTTGGCGTCTGCGATTTTTCACAGAAATATTAAAAAATTAAATAAATACATGAAAATGAAAATAAAAATAAATTGACTACTCAACGGAACTCGATGTTAAAGTACCCTTAAAAATTTTTATATGCATTTTTCATTTTAAATGATTACATTCGAATGATGTTAAGGTTTTCATTTATGTAAATAAATTGCTTAAATAAATATGCATATTTTATTGTTTTATTAGTAAAAATTCTGTTGCACACAAAGTAATTACATTTATGTGTAGTGTATAAGAATTTTACAGTTTCCATCTCGTTTTCTATTAGACCAGCTCTCTGAAAGATGAATTTGTTGTGCACATAAAATGCATTTTTTGTTTTCTCAATTTAATGAAATGGTTTTTCATGAAAAAAAACAGAAATAAAATACTCTGATCAAAGTTGATTTGCTAATTGAAATATCGACAAACCAATGCTTTCAATAAAGTTAAAAAATAATAGGAAAATATTTAGCTTTGTTCAGACATGTGAAAGCAAATTTAAAGCAAACTATAAATTTAACTATTTATTACTCTATTCATATTTAAGGAACACAGTTAGGGGTACAATAAAAAAAAATGTCAGAAATTATGTTTTAACTTGACAACCCTGTCAGTTGTCAACATTCTGTGCAATGTCTCCCCTGCGGCGTTATTTTGTTTAAAATGTTGTGCATATAATTTAAATTAAAATTTTTTTTTTGCAAACATAAACATAATTTTTAATTGCACACTGTGGACTCGTTCAGCTGTGTGAAAGATAGATAGACGCACAGTTTTGTACGCTTCGGAGGAGTCTGGTAATTATAACGCATACGCCATGTCTTTCACACGTCATTTTGTTTGTGCATTTGAAATTATTGCCGAGCAGCGTTTGCAGGATAATTAGACACAAGTCTGTAGACACACACACGCATACTCAACACACACAAGTATATACATATAAACAACTGTCAAGCATTTGACATTTGTATTTAACTGTTAACCGCTTTGCGTTTTTGCTCGACACTTGGCGCCACATTAGAGCAACAAACGCAAAATGCTTGAGATACAAGCATTTTCATTTAAATTTAACATGAGCAATCAAAGCAAACAAACACACACACAGATACACCACACACACATACACCATCCCCCATTTGCTATGTTGAAGTGTGGAAAACTTTTGGTTGAGATTGCGCAAAAGATTTGTGCCCCCAAAAATTTAATTATTTTCCCTTTTATATATATCAGATCCTGCCTTTTCTCACTGACTCGCAATAAAAAATTAAACTTTGCCAATTAATTTAATTCACATGCTATTTAATTTTGGTTTTAGGGTTACATATATTTAATATCCTCACCCCTCTTAAATGTCACTCACAGCACCCATTTTATGAGTCGCAAATGTTTGCTTTGTGCGCCATTAGAAAATGTTGAGCATACATAAGTAAGTGTGTTCCCTTGACTTGGCTTGAACTAAGGATAAAGTGTTCTATGGTTGGAGTTAAATTAAGTTTATGACTTCTTAAAATAGGCCCACTAAGAGCATAGCACAGTGGCACTTATTAATTTTATAATTAATAGTTGTACAAGGTTGTATATTTATATGTGAAATAATCAAGGGCAAATCGACCTTAAAAATATTTAAAAAAATTATAGATTGAACAGTTTTCTTTCCCTAATAAAATTTACTTTCATGTGAACCAAAATTTCTCGTAAAAAATGATATAAAAATTAGTTAAAACTATAAAAAGTAAAACCAAAAAAGTGTTTTATACCAAAATTAATTTTTTCTTTAAACGTAATCTCAATATATCCAAATTTCTTTATGCAAAAAACAAAATATTGCTCTTAAGCTAATCTATTACCTTTATTTTGAAAATTACCATGAGAATTAAATTAATCATATTTAGGCACAATTTTCTTTTGCCGCCTTGATGTTTACCTTTCTTTCAACCTTATTTCCTGTCAATTCTTGTATCATCTCGATTCACTTTCCTTTCTTCTAGAACGTGACCCAATCGCCCATTCATAGAGCGAAAGTAAATTACAAACTTTATCAGCTTGCCAAGAATATTTTCATTTTCATTTTCCTTCTTCTTTTTTTTTTGGCCATTTCATGTTTCCGTTCTCATTATGTCAATTTTCATAAGAAAGATTACGACTATACAGAGGGTACTATATGATGGGATATAATACGTGCATGATGATAATGCTACGCACTGACATTAATCATTTCTTTAGCTTGACACTCAACTTTATAATTTTGGCAAGGCTTTATAACACACACCCCTAATATACCCTACACTGTATACTGTATATACTATATGCAGCTACGATTTTTCATGCGAAATGATGTCATTAAACAAAGAACTGTAACGAACTGAGCACAATAATGAGCCCGAGTTGCCGGAAACCGACGCATCGGTGCAGGACGTACAAGTAGAAGGAGATGGAGATGGTTGAAGGAATGGAGTGTGGAGGTAGAACAAAAATTGTGCTACAAAATCCCAAAACAATTTATATGAACCAAGCGAAACGACACGCCAGCTACAACAGCAACAACAACAAGTATAAAAGAATTAACAACAACATACAAAATTCTGAGCAGAGAAAAGTGACATAAACTTGGTAATACGGGAAGGCCATATTCATACAATATAATGAAGCAACGTAACGCTGCGTCCCACTAGTAAAGTTGTTGCAAAATAGGTTGCCCTCGGCATGCGGCATGCCACGAACTTCAACAATCCCAAAAACCTTTTTGCGAGGGTTGTTTAACAATTAAAATTTAACTAATGAATGATATTACGCTAATTATATGATAATATTGGTTAAATAATGGGCTATGAAATACATAAAACACGTCAGTCGAGTTGATAGGAATAATAATATAATATTTATGAGAAAATTAGTTAAATAATGTGGTTAATTTATGCTCTCTGATAGATCTAAAATACTTTAAACGGAATTGATATGAATAATATTATAATATTTATTAAATTGAGTATTAAATTTTTAAGTGTTTCTGCTGAACATTTAAAATGGCAATATTAATATAAATATAAAGGCTAAAACATAAATGTACTTGTTGTATGTTTTATACAGCAATATAAAGAGAGATGTGTGATATCTACGTTAAAATATATAAACCATTAAAACTATAAATAAAGCAGACTTATCAATCTTAAATAAATAGATGTTGTTTAAAAAAAATCTATTCACATAATATTGCATTACAAAAATATAAAAAAATATGTTTTTCAATTAAGCATTATTAATTTGTGCTTTTGACTGTAACGATTTATTTGATTAATAATAATAAATTTTTTATATTTAGTTTTTTTACAGGAAACTTTAAATTAAAGTCATTTTTTTATTGAAAGGCTCAAAGCCAATATTTTTTTCGATTCAAAAACCCTTTTAATACATATCTCGTATACTAAGATTAATATTTTTTTTGCTTTTTGCGGAAAGTTCATTATCTACTATCAAAATTTATGCGACAACTCTCGTCTATGAACAGAGGCGTAAGCCAAAAAAAAAAAAATAAAGTTGACTAAAACGGATGCGTCAAGTTGAATGGCTATAAAAGCGTTGAATGATGTTGTGGCCCAATGGCAGTCGGGCCAACACGCTAAGGGGGTTTGAGAGGTTTGGAGGGTTCGGCACATGGCGGCGCATTATGTATGCAAGTCGGCTACACAAAAAACAAATACATGCACAGAAACATACATACCAACACACACACAAACACACCCATCCACACCCATATACACACACCTATATAGTGGGCTTAACCGGGCACGGTATACAACATACACCGTTTCCGTTCCGTTTGGGAGTCTCAACTCGAATCACGAGGCGCAAACATTTAGTCAACCAATGCCCCTATCCTGCCCTGCCCCGCCCTGCCCTTGCCCACCCCCGACCTAGGGGTGGAAGAGCGAAAAGGTGGGCCGGGGGGTGAGGTTAACTTCAGACCAAACCAACGATGACGTTGAATGACGACGAATTTTGAATACGAATTTCATTATACGCAGCACTCAATTATTCAGTAATCTAGTTACGAAAGCATCGTGGCTGTATAAGGGCGTAGTGGGGCTGTTGGCTAAAGGGGAGGTAGCCAACCCCTGCCCCATTCCGTCGCCACACTCTCCACTCTTTTCTTGTTGTGCCCATTTTGAAATGTTAACAAAATGTTGCAATTTCAGCTTTTGCACAGCTAATTAACGTGGCATTTTGTTGTTGTTATTATACTCTGTTCGCAAAAGGTGTAAGACGAGTATATTGAAGCTTTAGAAGCACAATTTTCATTGAATTCTTTTGAAGCTAGAATAATCAAGTTGGTAAATCTCAAACCCCAAAAACTTGCATTGGCAAAGTCTTATAACAACCTCAAAAGAGAATTTCAGATAAACTTGTTGATAGATTTGATTTTCCACACATTTATTGCTACACGTTGAAAAATTTCAATATGAACTACAATTATTCTTTCTTTTACATATATTTCCCATTTTTTTTAAATAATTAATTAGATCATCGCTGGTTCTCGATTTATACTCTCAGAATATGAAAATGGATTTAAATAATAAAAAATAATTATAGTACCCCACTGATAGGGCTTAAGCGGAACGCTTGTCAGCAATAAATAAGTATACAAAAATTTGCCAAAAAAACAGAAAACTGTAAGGATATAAAAAGTGCTGCATACTTGTTGGCGCTGTTTGTTGCACAACTGTGCGCCTGTAATTCCCATAAGGTAATAGCATTCAGTATAAAAGGCGGACAGATTTTCCCACATTACATTTTTTTTTATAAATTCCTTTTGAAAGAGAATTATTTTCCTTTTTTAAATCAAGTAAATAATAATTTTCTATAAGCAATATTTGTCACATTAAAATTATATAAAATAGCCACAAGGTTTTAATATGAAATTAACGAATTATTTTTAAATGAATTAAAATAAACTTGAATTAAGTGATCTGAATCGCTAATAATTTTATATAATGTATTTTAAAACGAAGAAGAAAAGACCATAAGGTTCTTAATAGCAAATTGATATTTTTAATAAATTCGGCGAATATTACCCAAGTTGTTGATATCAAGATAATGACAGACTATTTTCAACAAATATATTTTGCTCTGTATAAAGTAGAGAGTAGAAAGTAAATTGAACACAAAGATTACTAAAAACCTTCTTAAAACCTTAATTAACTGAGAACAGAGTATATTACAGCCAGAGGCTTGAGTTTGTCCTGTTCTTACTGGATTCTGTTGTTGTTGTATTTGACGCTCCAATGCAAATCTGTTTGAAGTACTTCTATATATATAACACGAACGTGGCGTATAAAACAAAAATTGCCGCATTGGTTGGCAACGCGGCACGTCAACTCGCACAAATTGCCAATTCTTTTGGAATTTTGATGACATTTTTCTGCGTAATTGGATGTTGTTGGTATTGTTGTTGTTGTTGTTGTTTTTCTGGTTGTTGTTGCCATATGAGCATTTTGGATTTAGCTTTGGTTTAAGAGACTGCCAAAGAGCCCGTTAGTTGCTGCTGCTAGTAATTATAATTATGCATATACGCACATCAATTAATTATGCATGCGTCATGCGTACTTCGAGTTCATTTTGATATCAAATATTGTTGTTGCGGGGTCAAAGGTTGAAACGTTGGCAGCTGAATGCAACACACAGCCTGTTGTGTTGTCATACAGTTGATTATGTGGCACAACTATCATTGCAGTTTATTGGACATTGAGGCATGCAACGCACGACAATGTAATTAAAGCTGTAAGCGTTGTTTTTGCTGCTCAATCAGGGCGTATAAATTAGAATATTTGTTTAAACAGATGAAAAGCATTTTTTTTTTAATTAAACTTTAAATATATACAACAGCAAGCTGACAAATCTTTGATAGAGTCATTGAACAGCTTAAAATGTTGGCTTATAATTAGAATTCATAACGTGTTTGTGACATTTTTCAATTTAAATTGCGCAAAAATCATCAATAAATTTATTGTAGAACTTTTAATACATTTTAATGATAATGTTTTTAATCAATATATAATATTGTCATTTTTCTATTTATGCATATTAAGTTGCCAATGCGATACTCAAATATTAAGAATGAAATATTTTATGCAAACTCCAAAAAAAAAAAATAAATAAATAAATATTAATAATGCGAGCAACATTTTTTTAGATCAAGTATTTGAGTATATAAAAATTTTTAACTATAAAATTTTTCATATTAAAATGAGACTTGATAAATCATATTTAAAAGCTAAAAAGTGAAAAAATTTATCTGAGAATAAATGCTTTTTTGGATATATTTATGTTTACATTAATATTTTATTTCTGACTAAAAAACTTTTCTACTTTAAATACATTTAAATGGGCTATAAGAATATTTTCAGCGCCCCTTTTAAATATTCTAATTCTTGATTAACTTCCAATAAAAGATTTTACCAGTCTTCGTCTAGGCAAGTCAATATATTTTGAATATAAAATGCTAAAATTCATTTAATGTTTTATTCGCAAGAAATAGTATTTATTATGTATATGAAAGATTTTCAGTTTGAGCTAGTAAGCCACATATTACTCAAATATTGCATACGGTAAACCAGCTAAGAATCTTGAGAGTAATCTTGGCATGCAGCTTAGATTGCAACATATTATTATTATTATTATGCAAATCAACTCAATATTTACCCCCCTTTAAAAACATTTTGGCCAAGGCAAGATTTTGCCTCTTACCTTTGCATACATAGTTAAATACGATTTATTTATGGTTAAAAGGCAAGAGCACTCCAATTTATGAATCTTAATTTAAGCCATCTCTCTTACCCTGCAGCCAAACGAAGAGTTTTCCTTTTTGGTTTTTCCCAACTATTGCAATCTGCAATTTTCCATTGCTGCTACTTGGCTTGCGTGTGGCAACATTGCAGTTGGAATATACAAATGGAAATTATTGTAAATAATATGAGACAACAGACTGCAGTTATGTTGTAATAAAGATATAAACAGCAAGGGGCAATATGCAAATAAATAATATGTGCCATAAAGATATATACAAAATGTCAGATATTCGCACAGATTGCTAGAACAGGTGGAACAAATATAAATGTGGCTTTATATATATATACTTGCATTTATAAATGTTATTTTTAATGGCAGCAAAATGGTGGCATTATGTATGAAAAGATTTCTGTTTTAAATAAAATATAAACATATCAATTAAATCGTGAAAAGAACTAAGAACTAAAAAGATATCAATACTGATATTTATAATTGTTTCATTTAACTGACTATTATAGGTATGTTTTTTAATTAAAATTTGTAAATTTATTTAGTAATTTTCTTTTAAATAATTTCCACAATATAGAGTTGTAAAGATTTCTGAACTCTACAGTTCTTGCAGTTCGTTGTTTCCATGTTCAACGGCTGCTGCAAAATTAAACTTGTATATACATACATCTATTTAAAACTTTGCATATTTCAAAATCATTTTTTTTTTGTTTCACTCTAGTAATATCCGTAGAAAATAAGTTAGCAACTTTTTTCCAACTTAAACTTTTGCTGCTAAGGTTCACAGGAAAACTTTGTCGCTGTTTTCATTTTTTTTTTTGTTTTTTTTTTGCCTTCAAAACATTCTTCTGGACTTTGTCAACTGTCACATTTTCTTAGCGTCGGCTGGTTTTTCGCTCTCTCTCCCTCAATTTTCCCAGCGACAACAGTTGACAGCAGGAAAAACTGAAGTCTGGCTTTTTTTTTGCTTTCCCATCTACGCACACTTCCGACATGTGTGACAAATGATATTTGTAATTGGTGCTAACAATTGTCAAATTATATGTTTGCTTAAAGTTTGGGTTGAACACATTGCGTATACGTCATATGGCTGGGTTGGTTAAATGCAATGAAATAAATAAGTCAAAAGTAGACAGCTTTTACATAATAATATGATTTATTTATTATTAGCGTATTTAATGAGTTTAAGCAAGTGTTAAATTTATTTATACCCTTGCGAAGAGTATTATAATTTTGACTAGATTTAAGTAACGCATTAAAAAAGGATCAGCAAACATTTTTTAATTGTAATATTTTAATTTCTACCAATCAATTTGTAAACCAAATTTTAAGGTATATTTAACAAATAAAGAGCTAAAGAAATATAGCTTAAACTGACATAGAAAAAATCGGTGAAGAAATTGAGAACATTTTTTTATAAAATATTTTAGCTTAACTAAGATATTCCGAATTTTTAAGGCTTTATTTATTTTAACAAAAATTAGGGTGAAAATTGCCTTAACATATATTTGCTATAGGAAAGATAGTTATGATTTTTTGTGACCTTTTTCTAGCTGTTTTACATTGCCAGGACTCTCTCTGAATTTATCCAATAATTTAATTTAAAATTTACATTACCTAATTACGCTTTATTCACGATTACAAAATTATATGCAATCGATAAATAAATTTGCTATAATTTTTAAAACTAACAATCTAACTTAGAGTATATTAGCAATTTGATTAGTTAAATCAACATAATATATTGCATTGTTTTATATATTGTAACATTTTCCTATACAGCCTGTTGATTAACGCATTGTTTATTTGAATTTTATATATATATAAAATGCATTTGTTGACAGTTGCCATGAACTTTTAATGTCGTTGACAATGCACAAAATAAAATAACATTTTTAATGAAATTAAATACATATGTCAGACAAACAAAAACAATAGAAATAAAGCCGAATGCAATGTCAGAGTGCCAATGTTTTAAATTACAATTTCCGCAGCCGGCAAAAAGCCACAGAAACTGTTGAAAACGTTTTTGCATTTGTTTCTTTCATTCATTATTTTAACTTTGGTTTATTTTGTGCTTATTTTTATGGATTTTAACTTTAAATAAATGTATATTTGTATATATATATTCAGTAGCCACAAAAAAAACTTACTGTGGTCAGCTAAATGGCCACCGAAAAAATACCACGTAAATGAAATTATATAGCCCTAAAAACAAATAGCCAGAAGTGGAAATAAATATATAGAATGGGAATTAAAACGTAAACTATAAATGGAAGTAAATAAATTTCATTTTTTGCCAACAATTGAATTAAAAAGTATATCGAAAATTCGATATAAAATCAACTGAAATTGTTGGCCAATTAGGAATGCCATAGAACATAAATAACATTAATTATGCAGATAAATAAACAAATAAATGTATTTACATTACATTATGTGAAATGGAGTTGAAGACAATCGAATAATTAGTCAGCAGAAATAATGAAAGTAAAATTATATATAATTGTGTTTTTAGTTATTAAAAGCACTTTTTATGTATTCCTATGCAATTATTTATAATAAAGCATTAGCTTATCAGCAATCTGAAAGCAAAACAAAAAGCAATCAATTTACTAGATTATCCACAAAAAAATCAATCATAAATTTAACTGCCTCCCACATAAGATTACAAAAAATGGAAAAGAAATAAGAAAAACTTTCACTGTGCGCCGTCAAACCCATATCTTAGCTACTTAAGCTACCAACTTGATGCCACCTCAATCAAATTTTGAAATCGATGAAATCTTGCAACATAATGTCCCCCAAAAAAAAAAAAAAAGAAGGCGTTTCTAATAATAGGCGCCTACAAATTGTAGCGGTAAATTGTCGCCTTGTCTTGCCCCAACCACAAAATAAGTCTATATACAAAGTAGAACCCGTTGTTGTTCTTGCAACAAATTTGTGTGTATTGGATTTTATATTTTCTAGTCCAAGCATCTTTCTTGTGTATCTGTGTGTGTGTGCGTGTGTGTGCGTGTGTGTAAGTGTGTGTGTGTGTGTGTGCGTTGCTTTAGCGGCATATGTCACCAAATGTCATTGACACGATTTGCTTTATGCTGCATTTCTTCCACCAGCGCCACAAAGCAAAAGCAACCACAACAACAACAGCAACATCGTGTTGCAAGCATGTATATATATCAGATATATATATATATATCCGACTATATATCTGTGCCGACGTTTTACACACCGTTTGCTTTGTGCTGGGCCACCTCAGCATTTTTATTTCTCAGTGTTTGACTTTCATGTGTTTTTCTTTCCCCCATTCAGAGATAGCAGCGACCAATGTGGCGCGAAGTGTGTGGTTGGGGGCACTGAAGGCTACTGGTGGCAACTACATGCGAGTAGATTGTTATCACTGTTGGAAAAGCGACGCCGACAACACGCAAGCACAACACACAAGCACACACACACACATAAACCCCACACACAGCCTACAGTTTCAAAAAACCAAATTTGCGGTCATTAGAAAATTATTATGCCACAGGTGCATTGCCTAATTAACCAAACATGCAGCATCAATAAAAGCAATAGCAAACAAATTTGCTAGAGGCAAAATGCAACTCTGCAACAATTCTAACAATCTATCAATCAATAAAGCATTAAAAGTAGCGATGATAAGCCTAAATGTGTCAGAAAATCGAAAGTTTTCGATAATAAAGGTAGATAATAGCGATAGTAATACCGATAGTTGTTTTTAAATACTTTGTAGTCGGCATTTAGCAGCTGCTATATATATATTTAATAATCTATTGGTTGGGTTATTAATCTAGCTAAACAAATGTGAAATAAATAAGTTTTTATGTTCAATATTTCAGTTAGAAAATATTAAAAAGTTATTAATGTCATTACCCATTTGTCATCGATATTATCGATAATGTCAGGGCTGTTTTTCCATTCATAAGCCAAAAAAAAAGTCAATTTGAGTTAACCATTGTGAGTTAAAATTAAACTAAATATTTATTATTAAATTTGTGTGAATTGTGGCATTAACATACATAAAAATATAAATAAAATGTGCATTTTTTTTTTAAATTCACATAAAATTGTTGCTACCCCTGGGCTGTGCAAAAACTGCATAAATGTGCAGTCAGTTTGAGATACCCTGTAGACTGCAAAAGCAAATCAGTTTGGTGTACAAATTTGTATATAAAATGTGATAATTCTATGCAATTAATATCCAATTTAATTAACATCTAATTATGCGTCATATATTCCTTAACCTAAGCCCCTCTCAACCATTTATCTAGTATTTATAACAGGGTATAGCTAAAATCATTTAAATTGCTGCGGTAATATTTATTTGTGTATAAATATAAAACTAACAAAGCTATTTATCACAGTCAAAATATTGAATGAAGCTGCTACTTAATATTTTATTTTAATTTGCCAAATTATTTTACTTAAATTTCACTAAAAGTAAAGTTAGTTGCTCCTAACTGTAGTATAAATGTTTAAGGTACGCATATGCAAGTGCTAGTAATCCCGAGCAGGTGTTTATAATTACTTAATTTGGCAATCGAAGGTCGGAGAGCGCATTCTGGCCCAAATGACTTAATTCCCTCATAAGAATTTAATACTCTACCCAAAATGCAACGCTGTTTCCTAAGCTATAAAAGCTGTGAACATGTCGAAGACATTAAACACTTGGAAAGTAAATAGATAGCATCAACATGTTTCGGCGGAAGGAACAGAAACGCGAGTTATATACTTTTGAGGATCTGGCAAGATTTCCGATGGTCTTCTATAAGACAATTGGCGAGGATATATATTCGGAACGGGATAAAAATATGTTGCGTCGATATTTGCTGCGATTTTATCTGATTTGGAGTTTTGTCAGCTTCAATGCGTATGTGGCGGGTGAGATTGCATACTTTATAGTCCATATAACATCGACATCAACGCTGTTGGAGGCCACAGCTGTGGCGCCCTGCATTGGATTCAGTTTAATGGCAGATTTCAAGCAAATTGGATTGACGGTTAATAAGAATACATTGGTCGGAATACTGGATAATTTGAAGGAAATGTTTCCCCTGACTAAAGAGAAACAGTTGGCCTATAAAGTGTCATCCTATCATAAGAATATGAAACGTGTTATGTGGCTCTTTACCATACTGTGTATGACATATACATCATCATTTACCTTGTATCCGGTCGTCAAATCAGCCATCAAATACTATTTTATGGGTTTTGACACCTTTGAGCGCAATTTTGGATTTCTCATTTATTTTCCCTTCGATGCGACATCGAATAAAACAGTTTATTGGACCATTTATTGGTCTCTGGCCCACTGTGCCTATGTGGCAGGTGTTTCATATGTGTGTGTAGATCTATTACTGATCAGCTCCATCACCCACCTCACAATGCATTTTAACTATTTGGCGGATACTCTGGAAACCTACGATGGGGATGCTCACACTGAGAATGAGAACTACAAATTTATTCAAGATTTTGTTGCTTATCATGCGCGTACTTTAGAGTAAGTCTATGTTCTTATAGATTATGTAGTTCATAATGAATAGCAGTAATTGGATTTAGATTTATGAAAGTTCAACAAATTTTGATTTAATTCAGACTATCAAAAATTGCACAACTTGTGACGTTTGTTTAAGCGTTTGTCTTCTATTTAAGAATCAATTAAATATAGCATATTTCTAAAGTATTTAGTATATCTATTACAGCCTTAGCCAGGAGGTGAACAACATATTCAGCTTTACAATACTTTGCAATTTCCTAGCTTCGTCCTTAGTAATTTGTTTTGCTGGATTTCAAATTACCGCCTCGAGCGTCGAAGATATAGTACTATATTTGATATTCTTATCGGCATCCCTAGTGCAGGTTTTTGTGGTTTGTTATTATGGCGATGAGCTGATCACCTCGGTGAGTATTCGCTACAGCTAGGGAACTATAAACTAATTTAAATTTATTAAATTTTGTTTATTTAGAGCTCTCGTATTGGTGACGCTGCGTTCAATCACAATTGGTTTTCCTGCAGTTTGAGATATAAGAAAATGCTATATTATATAATTGCACGAAGTCAGAAATCTGCCTCCATTAAGCCACCCACATTTCCACCAATTTCATTTGAAACATTTATGAAGGTCATGAGCATGTCCTATCAGTTTTTTGCTTTACTTCGCACTACCTACGATGGTCAAAATGTATAATAAATATTATTAATAATATAAAGAAAAATTAAAGAGCGCTAGCTATTTGGCTTTCAGCTTCTACTATAATAAATAATTGATGTAGTTTTCATGCTAATAAATTTTATTGCACTTAACACTTTGAATTATTAAGAATTCATAATTTTTATTGAATGTCTGGTGGAAACTTAACAAATTCGAGGCTACCACATGTCCATAGATTTATAATAATAAAATAATATTTATTTTATTTTTTGCAAATTATTTTTATGTTCCTAATTAAAGTGCTACAAGCTATGCTAACAAAAAAATTTGCATTTTAATTAAAATTAGTTTTTTTTTATATAATTTTAAAATAACAAAAATTATTATATACATACATATGTCGCAAACTGTTAAGGGCTTTAAACTCTGCACATTCCAGTTTTATTACACTTTATTTACTTTAGACAAATTTTATAAAAATTTTCAATAACACATATTAAATTGCTATAGAAAAGATAAGTTAGGAATTACAAATTTCGTCTTAATATCTTTAATGAAAAGGCATTAATTCTTTAGTATTCGAAATTATATTTTGTGATTATAGAAGATTTAAGTTCAGTTAAATGTGTGTAAAGCTATTATAGTAACATTTTAATAAATGTTCAGAGTCTTAAATTTAACAGCCTTTTTTTTTTTTTTACATATTCTATATTATAAATTGTTATAGTTTAATGAGCCAGTATCAATCAGTTGTTGCAAATTTAATTTTTTTTACTTTTATGTTTACCTGCTCAATGAAAATTAACTACTGTAATTATTTATAATGCCTACTTTAATTTCCTGACATTGCGTTTTATTGTTGAATCTTTCTGACTCATAAATTTTTCATTTATTATTTTCAATGAACACAAAATTCATTTTTCAAGTTTTTTTATTTTTTATTTTCCTTTTAATATATATTTTTTTTTTTTGTTGCAAAATATGTTTAAAATGCTGAACGTCAAGTTTGGAATAAGGGCAATTGATTAAATGCGTTAACGAAACGTGTCAAATTGATTGAACAGGTATTGTCACAATATATAATGCATTATCATATATGTATTTACAGTTGATTTAATATATATAGAATATAAAATACTCTGGCAGAGCTGGAGTATATGATGTATTATGTGATATATTATAAAACAGTAAATAAAACATTTAATAATACTGTAAAAAAAGAAATAAAATATAATTGTAGTTGGGATACTTGTTCAGATTCTATATTAAAATGTCACATATTATTAAGGAAATGTGAATTAATTAGGCTTTGGATTAGAACCGCCTTACATATTCATGTATCCGCAGACAATTATCGAAACTTTATATATGCAGCTACAGATATATATATAATATATATGTAAATATATATTTCTGTATATATTACATATGCTTGTATATAAGTGCTTATGTATGCTATGCTATGTGGCCATATGTATCATGGTCTGTGAAATGTTTTGCATGTTTACTCATGTAGTATTTGCATTCCGTGTGACATAAATCACATACACGACACACAACACAGCACGATGTGCGGCCCAAGGCACAAAAGAGAAATGCCGTGCTAAAGGGGGTGGGTTAGGGGGTAGAGAGTGGGCGTCACTTTCTGCCAGAAGCAAAAAGGGAGAAGGTGGTACACCCCCACACACAACCCGATCCACACATTTTCATTTACATTCCCGATCCACACAGTCGCAGCAACGGAAATGTCGCGCTGCATTTTTCAATGAGTGCGTTGATTATTCAGGCAACCTTCAACCTCCCGGTTCCTTATCCCCAAGCTATGTATGTATGTATATTCAAGCCGTCATTCAGGAGCGCATTTCCCACGGAAGAAAACGAGAAATCGCTGAGACAAAGCATAAGAAATTAATTAAGCTGCCAGCTGTGGCAGGTTTTCAATTCCAAAAAACAAAAAAAAAAACAAATTTCATTAACTTTGATTTTGAAGTAGGAAATTGATGTTCGATCCAAAAGTTTGCTGCTTATTGGAAGAAATCAAACAGAAGCTATAATAAATTGTTAAAAATAAGAAAAAATTGAAGAAAATTATTTATTTTTAATTAGTGTCGAGGTCTCAATAATTACTACTTATGTATAACTAAATTAATAAATAGAAAAATATATGTACTTAAGATGTGTATACCTAATTCTATGAATTATCGATAGTATCGATATTTTCGATTATATAAATTATCAAAAGCTTTTGAGTGAAACTGCTTTTGTATAGATTTACAGCAGTTAAAGTTTAGTACTTTTATTATAATTCAAAAGGGATTTCTTTAAGTTTTTTTTCAATTAAAAAATAAATATTTTATATAAATAAATAAATATATATTTTTTAGAATTTAAAAATAGTTATTGGTTTTTTTTTAACATCGCGTCATTTAAGCTAATTTTTTATTTATATTTGCTTTGAAAATATACCCAGCTATAATTTATTATTAATGCTTATTTTAAAAGAGCATTAAAAATTCGAAACACAAATCTTTGATTTTTAAATAAAAACTTTAACCCATTTTCATTATTTACTTGACTTACTTTTGTTTTCTCAAATAAAACCAACGAGTATATTAATTTAACATTTATTTCATTTTATACTCGTTTGCGCTGATTCAGATATGTTCCAATTTCGATTGACATTGATTGATGTGAGAGTGTAAAGCCAATGGCACATTAATTTAAATCAACTGCAGTAATATTATAACTGTCAATTTGGACTATTTCAAAGCATAATCATGGCATGCAATATCTTTAGTTAATTAACATAAGAGCTAGTTTGGCTGAGTGACATCTTTAGACCGAATCTAATTAAGCCCTTTGGCTTAGACTTTCAACTGCAGCAACTGGCCAATTTCATGGAGCTTTGCCTCCATTAAGTAACTTGTTACCTGTCCACCAATCAGACCACCCACTACTTTATCAACTAATTTGACTGCTGGCACTTGGAATTTAATTACAGCCCAAGCTCAATTAAAGTGGTTAAGCATTAGGTATAGGCCATCGGCATTAGCATAGTCCGATTTGGGACAATCTGGAACAAGTCTGATATAGTTAGACATATTGTTTAGCAGAAGGAGGTTTCTTTCGAGGCGAAACCTATAAGCTAATCATCAAATCACGACTCTAACCTCATAGCAACCGCTAATTCAATTATCGTTCTAATACATAAACCGCACTCGAAGTCGTAGTCCCAATTAGATTTAATGTAGAAACTGCCTCCGGCACTTCTACTTCCTCGGATCATATAATTGGTTATAATGTGTTCATAAATCAAGGACGTAAGCGGCTGTAGAAGTCTCCGACTGTATTTACGCTCATATAATGCATAACGTTTAGCGGTAAAGTTTTTATAACACTAGCTAACAAATCTTTTAAAATTAGAATTAAAAATGTATAAAAATAAAAAAACTTTTTCCTAAAAATGGAAAAATTTAAATGATATCGGGAATATTATTGAATATAACAAAAAAATTAAAAAAAAAAAATAATAATAAATATAAAATAAAATAATAATAAATAAACGCTTAAAACCTAAATTTATATATATATATATTATAAAATAATAAACTCTTCTCTAAATAAGATTTTAAATGGGAAAATTAAAATGACAGCGGCTTAAAAATTAAAAAATAAAATAAATAAATAAAAATAAACATAGAGAATTTAAAAACTGTTCAGATATAGATCAAAATTTTGTTAATATATAAAATTTTGTTAATATGTTAGTAAAATAAATTCATTTTAAGATCCCTCGGTATATTGCTACACTAGGCAGTTGATGAATGACAATATATAAAATTAAAAATAAAATCAATTAAAAATATATATATATCCAATGTTTTGTGATCTTTTGTACAAATAATAAAAATGGCGATGCAAGTTTGTTTTTTTTTTTTAAAAAAGGTTTATAAATAAATTTAAACAGTTATTAATTATAATTAAGAAAATAAGAATAGCTTGATAATTAATTTTATATAAATAATTTGAAATTATTATTTTTTCTGCTCATTAAACTCTGATTTTACCTGAGTTTTCTGTTCTTGTAAATTCTTTGTAATAAAATAAGCAAATCCTTGAGTATATTTTAGTGCCATCTACTACCATCAAATACTTATAATATTATGTAGAATAGTGTAATGAGTCGTGCCAGGCAAAATGGAAACTCAAATGCATGCAAATGCTTGCGACTGCTGCTAATAATGGGCATTATCATTATGCATATGGGTTGAGCGGAATGGGGTAGGAAACTCGATAACTGTTTCAGACAGAGCTTTATGGTTTTAAGGACTTAAGGGTGGCTTACTTACACACACACACACACAAACACATAAGTATATATACACGGTGTGGCATGCATTTCTCATGATGCGAAATTTTGTTCACTTGACATTTTGACATTTGACAGCTGGCGCCAAATTAACGCGACATCAGTGAATGGCAGCTGATGGTGGGGGAGGGGATTAAGGGGGGTTTTTAGTGGTAAAGTGGAGCTTAGTAAATGGATTGTGTTAAAAATGAAGTAACGGCGACGAAACTAAGCCAAAGAATTGTAAGACATGCAGCTGATAATCAACTGCCAGGCAGAGGAAAACTAATTCATCATGTTCGACAGTTGTTATTGTTGACAATTTGACATGCATTGGGCGTGGCAAGTAGTTAAAACTTGGAAGCAAGTATCTAGAATGTCTGCACTCAGTCATGTGTAAAATTTTTGTAACTATGCCCGGACATGAGGACTTAATTGAAATATAACCACGTTTTCCCATGTACTTTATATCTGGCTAGTCAAGTGCATGATGCTAAGCCATCAATTTAAATGAATAAAATACGACTAAAGCTGAACTAAAAGGAAGTGAAAGATTTTATGGAACACTTACATATATACGAAGAAGAAGAAGTACGTTTTTAAATCAGTTTCAAAGCACTCAACTATGCATGGTATGCAACACATTTTGCATAGACGAAAATTCATTGAATATAAATGAATTGAATGAACTATGAAAGAGCCTTCAACTTTGCCTTGATGAATGTGTGATGAACATATAATTTACTAGAAATTCCCCTTATATACCTTATATATATATATATCACATTTGTTGGGGCCTAAAGGGTAAAGCTGTAAGGGTTTGTCAAAATCAGACCTAAAACCAGCAACAAAGCAAAACTTGATGATGATGATGGCGATGCTGCTGAGAACAACAATAGATAATGCATATGACATATGTACAACAAAGCCAAGGAGGCAGGCAACCCACAGGCTCAACAACAACAATAACAAAAGCTGCCCCAGACACGGCTAAATAACAACTATAACAAAAACTTCAAAATGGGCACGATTTATTGTTGGCAGACAGGCTATAGAGCTATAGCAATATATTGAAGTCAAGCAGACACTTTGCTACTTCTTTGGCTATTAAAAGATAAAAATCAATCTAAAAGAGTGTAGAATAAAGTATAGAGAAAGAAAGTGTGCCACACTCTCTCAGTTTGATTCATTATCAGCATATTAAAAGAGTAAAAAGCAATTAACTAATCGAGAATTTGAAGTATTCAACATGATAAAGAAATACCAAAAGTTAAGGAATGCACATTCGTTCGAACTTAAATCAGCGAAGCGAATCTTTCTTTGAAATTTCACAAAATTACACAAAGTTGCCATTCTGCATTACAATTGAAATCTAATTCTAAACAAAATCAGAGCCAACTCATTGATAAGTTGTTGCCAAAAAGAATTTGGAAATGCTTTAAATTTAACTTGAAAATTAAAGTAAAGAGTGTATCGAATGTATAAAATAAATTTAAACAAAATTAAACACAAATTAATTGTGTTATAAATTGCTTTACTTTCGGAATACAGCAAAGTATTTGGCTAATAAGAAAATATCACACTTGAAACTTATAGCACTTATACAATCGGTATTTAAACACAGCTCACAGCTCAAAGAATCTCTACTCAAGATAACTTGACTACAAAGTTTTCAAATCTTGGTCATAAGTTGAGGGACTCTCAAGTTTATTTTCATATTCTTCGCATACTTTTTTACATGCACTCATCATAAATCTGCTGAAGTTGCTGTTGGCCAGTTGGAACTTTAAATGGATCACAAAAGAATTGTTCTGCCAGACAACGTGACGTATGCGCAATGTGTCAGTCACTTGAAGTTAATTTAAAGACGCCTTCATAAACAGGAAAACAAAACATGTGGGGAAAACTGCGAAAGTTGTTGTTGCGCCTGTTGCTCGTCCTTTTGGAATTATTCAGACAATTAGACCAGACCATGAGTTATGGCCTGGCTTTTATAAGTAAATCATGGTCAGTGCTGTGTGTGTTCATAAAATAATTTAAAATAATAGCACCAAAGAAGCCGGAGGGATAAAAAAATAAAAAAAAATGAAAACTAAAAAGTAAACTGCGACCAGCACACACACACACATGTGTGTGTGTAGTTAACTATTATGGCTGTGCCTGGGCCAGCTTATGCTCTGAAACTTTTGTGCTTCATTTCCGTTTCCGGCTGCACACACACAGACACACACACACACGCAGATGCAAACAAGTCAAAGGCTAAGAAGCAGCAGAGAATATGAGAATATGAAAACATATGCATAATGGCAAACGTGCCAAAAGCCAAAACTTTATGCCCAAAGACAATGTGGGTAGAGGCAGGACAGGGGGTAAAGGGGCGGCGTATGTGGCTGGCAAGGGCGTGGCAAGCTGCTGCAACTCGTTTGTTTTGGCTTTCAATTGAAGAGCTGTTGCTCCTGGCTGGAAACGTCTGCTTCCTTGCCAGCCTGACTATTTCCTCCCTCGCTGTTTGTCCTCTCTACGCCCAATGCCACTCAATGCGCTGTTCCTGCTGCTCCTTGGTGAACTTTGGCCATTTGTTTTGTGCCTTTTTGAAATATATAATAAAGACAGCACTGGGCACATAATGCATTTTACTTGTTTACATAAATATTTTCACAATACGAAAAGGACGGCAAAATTGCGCCTTGCCCACAATGGAAAGAAACGCAAACTTAAATTTACTCTCTATTTCTACTTATTTTCTAGTTCTTCATATACTCTGTTTTTTAGCGAATGAAAAGAGTATATTGTCTTATTTTTCATTCCAATAAATGTCATTTTATTTGTCTTTTTTATTAAAGCGGGCCCAAGAGTTTAATTTATTTTAGCTGAATCAGTTATATAGCAAAAATTAATTTCATATTATTTTTAATAATTATTTCTTAAAGGATATATTCCTAAATAAATATTTTTATGTGATAACAAAACATTAAGTCTAGTACAGGGCTCAGAAATAAGATAAAAATATATAAATATAAAAATATATAATTATAAATATTTTGTAGATAAATGGAAAAATGTTTGATATACTTATTCAGGATGCAGAATCCTGTAAACTTTTATTTTCCATAATTTTAAAAAAAAAATACATTTTGACTTAAATTTTCCTATCATAAAATAAAATTAAAAAATAATAATTTAATTTCAATTTTTATTTAAAAGTTAAAAATAAAAGAAATTTTTCAATTTTTATTTCAAATGTTAAAAATACAATTTGAGTGAATTGCGATCTCTGTTTAAGTAAAAGCTCTATTTTTATATCTACAATATTTCTCTAAACGTCATATTATTTAATAGCCAGTTTTTGAATTTATTTGAACTATCTTTAGCTCTATTATCCTTGATATATATTTTCTCGTTCAATTCACGCGCTCATCTCTTATCCTTGTCACAGTTTGTATCCTTTATTTTGTTCTATTTCTATTCCTTTTTTTTCTTTGCCTTTGTTGCCTATCAATTGTCCTGTCCTGTCTCGCTTATTTCTGTGTGGAGTTTCTTAAGATTGTTGTCCATTTGCCAAGATAAATCTAAGTTGTTCCTTCTATCATATTATATTATATTTGAGTCCTTTAACTGAGCTGACCCTTATGTCGTAGGTCAGTTTTGATATTTATCACACTTTTTATAGAACTTTTTATGTGACAACAAAAACAACAAAAACAATAACAATAACATAAAATGGAAAAGTTTCATTTGCCTTGATTAGTCGGACAGACAATGAGTAGAAGTTGATATCCCTAGAGATTGGGCAGAAGAGAGTTGCAAAAAAAAATAAATAAAAATATACAAATGGCAAACTGAAAGTTATTTTAAATAAATTTGGAAATGGGAGTGCAAATAACTTATGGACATTAATTGTTCAAAACTTTATGAATAACTTATAAATTGTGGACACCAATCAACTGGGGAAAAAGTTCTAAATTCATTATAAAGATATTACAAAGTGTCTTGGAGATTATAAACTTGCTAAAATATTTAATATTCAGAGTTAATTATGGCTTAAGTTTAGTTTGCTTAAATATTATTTATTTAAAAATAAATTATTAAATTGACTTTTTCTTGCCTTTCTCATTGCAGCAATTGTTTTGGCAAAGGCGAAATCACATTGGATAAATAAACTTGACTATCGTCTATAAAAGGTAAGCAAATAAATAAAATTAAAAAATAAAATAAAATAAATAAATAAATTGGTTTAATTAAAAGCGGGCGTCAACAGGTATAAGGAGTATTCATGATAATTTAAAATATATTTTGAAGTTATTTAAAAACTTCTTTTATTGTGTTTTACTTAGCTACAATGTTAGAAGTTTAGGTTAAATTTTAACTCTAATTTTGCCACTCTCTTAACTCTCGAAAAAGGCCAAATAATATATTTTATATTTTTTATATAATTTTATATTAAAACCCAAACTTTTAAGTCTAATTTGTGAATACTTTATCTCTGCTTAAAAATTCGACAAACTTAGTTATTAAACTAATATCCGATAACTGCTTTTGATGGCTTGACTGGCCTTGAGATGTTGCAATTTACTTCCTTTAGGGTTCTCTTTCAGTTTTTCAACCCTGAGGGGGTAACCATGTGAACTGCGTGCACCACTTTACTGCAATTCTCAACAGCTGAAAACTGAGATGAAAAAAAAAATAGAAAAGAAAAGAAAAGAATAAACAGACAGCTGCATCTCAAAGTCATTTGCAGTGTTTGGTTTTCACATCCGCAGTTCCAATTACGTTTTGTGGCCGCGAAGTACGGATATTCTGTGAGACTCTGACTATAAAATTGTTGGAAGAAGGAATTTTGCTCATACAAGTATATAGCTTAAATCTTGCTTTCAGTCTGGAAATCGGTTCGCTTCGTTGCAGGCACAACAGCCTTCACCCACATTGCGTATAAATAAAAGAAGAAAGTCAGTTTCCATGATTTAATTACGCAAACATTCAGTTTCAGCTGGATGCACTGGGAGAGAGGGCACAACACTGGACTGGGTTTACTTTGAATGGGGAATTCCGTATGCCCGTATGTCATAACAAACACAAAATTGCAACTTATGCCACTTGAGTTGCAAGTTGCTCATACGCCGCGTTGCTCGCTGTTTTTTTTTCCCCGTTTCTGTATACTATCATCCCCTAGCCGCTACAAGCTACCCCTGTGTTACCCCTATGCTGTGGAGTAGTCCTTTTACAGGCCCTTCATCAGTTTGCCGCCTTAAACGAAAAATGCATTTCAAGCAATTTTCAATTTTCGTTGGAAGCTGCAGCCCAAGGCACAAGTTGCACATTGCTGCACCGAGCTGCAACTTTTCCCTTGCAGCTGTCTCCATATTCAACTTCAGTTCCTGTGTCTCCGCTTTTAACCCTTAAGCCTGCTTTACATCAAATTGAAAAAGCAAACTTGTCGCGCTAAAAATTTTTATCATTCCGCAGGTCTACTGCCAATTTTTTTCGCTTACAATCCCTTAGCACTTATTCCCCCCGCACGCCCCTAGGCAAAAGTGCAGTTAGCGTTAGCTGCTCAGTGACCTACCCCTCTCTCTCTCTTTCACTCTCTCTAACCAATCGCATCATCCTCATTCCTCTGGCAGCACTTTTATGGCTTAAGCAGCGCTTTGCAATGCGTTAAAATCGTGCGAAAAGTTTTAGCGCAAGATTTTATTTTATTTATTTTTTACTCTCAAAGTTGCAGCCTCTTTCTCACTCTTTCTTTTGCCTCTTTCTCTATTTATCTCTGTCTCTTTCTCAGTTGCCCTTGTACGCTGGAGAACTTTCGCTGTTAAGCTAAAAATTAAGGCATTAATGTTGGTTTTATGGATTTCTCTGAATTGGTTTCTCTTTCTCTTGGCATTGCCTGATGAAGACTTGCAACTTGGCAGCTAGTTAGGGGTTGAATTACGGGGTAGCTAAAGTATTTAAACTCCAGAGCAAACAGTTCACAACGAGCTTAGTGAATAGCAAGTGCATTCAAATAATAGTAAACTTCTTCTTGTTAATCTCTTTCGATTGGGAGCTTTTATTCGATGGTTACTGCAATCCCATGAAACTTTGCTGCTCTCAGTAAACGGAATTGAAAACAAATTCTAAAAGCGGATTAATAGAAAATTGGTTACAGTAATAGTGGAATTACGGGAGAATTACGTATACGCTTTTGATTAAACACACAGAACAAAGAATTCGTGCATTTCAGCTAACCTGATTACAGCTAGCTTGTATTTTTCTGTTCGAGTTTGGAAAATTTCATTAATTTAGCAGCAAATTTCTAGTTTTGTTAATGCCCACAAACATACAGACCACAACAATGATGTTTCTACCGAAAAAAGAAACTTTGCTCAGTCAACTCTGCAGTTTGTGCACACCTCTCTCTCACTCTTTCCCCCCGGCCTACCTTTTGTCCAAAAGCCTTCACACTTTTCAAGCCCAACACTTGTAAAACAAAAAGCAATTTACACTAAGAGAGAGACGTCGACGGGGGACGGGTGAAGCCTCCTTCTCGTCTAGAAATTCAATGCACAAATGCAATGCCAACGCATAGAACAACAACAACAAAAAACATTAAAAACAAAAAACAAAAAACAAAAAACAATAAACAAAACATAACATAACAAAAGTAATACAAATGACTGCAAATACTCGAAGCAAACAGCAAGCTGGAGAATCAGCAACAATAAAAAACAAAAGCACATTAAGAAAGAAAAAGAGATTTTCCAAAGTCATTTGACAAGTGCCGAGCAACGAATCTGGGAAGTGAGAAAATAACGAGTCTAAAGGAACGAAAGTCAAATAAAAAGAGGGAGAGAGAAAGGTAAACAAGCGTTTAAAGCGTAAACAAAGCAACAACAACTACTACAGCAATTAAAATGCGACTAAGTACTTGGCGGGAAGAAAAAAAATAAAAACCACAAAATAAAATTATAAATAAAAACATTTTTTAAAGCAAAATCTGGCAGGGATTCTAAAGTCTAATGGGCTAAGCTATCAGATATTCTCTACTCAGATAGAAAATTCAAAAACGCATTTTAGCTCAAATAAAAATATGATTCAAGCAGTGCAATTTAAGCAAGCAGTGCACTTTTGCTTTTGCTCTAAATTGGCAAAATATTTTATTTTTTTATTTATCATATTTCTTTATTATCAATAATTTTGAATTTATTTGCAAGTCCCTAAAATTGTGGTAATAAATGGGTGTCCTGTTATTTAGAAGCCATTATACAAAATCTGCTTACAATAACCCACATAAGATATTAAGTATTCCCAGCTCAAATAAGTTCTAAGATCGTTAGCAACAAATATCTAGACTCAGCTTTTGATGCAGATCAATAAAATATAAAATAAATAAAATAAATAAATACATAAAATAAAATATATTTATACTTTATATATTACTCTTTTAAGGCTTAAAACTCCCATTAACAAATTAATAATATAGCTTGTAAAATTCTCAGCTAAAGTAATTAAATATTTAAGTACTTAGAGCGTTCTCCTAATCAACATAAAGTTTAAATTTGAATACATTTAAGTAATTAATTATATTTTCTATTTAAATTGGATACGTTTATTAAGCATAACTAGGCTGTTATTCTGTATCCTGTATCTATTATCGCTGATTGTAACTAGCCCTCAAGTCCTGTAAGTTTCTGACAAACAAACTAATTTTAGATTGAACGCTACGTATACGTACTCTTGGCATGCTCGTTGGGCAATCAATCCTGCGAACAGTTCAGGCATCTGGCAACCAATCCTACTCCACTGACCATGTCCACATTTAAGTTTCGTTATGCCGGCCTCTACTTCATCTTCATTCATTTCGGCAATTGCTTTGGATTTGGCTTTTCTATTTCTTTTCTTTTTTTTTTTACCATGTTGACGATGGTGACAATTGCAAATATTTTGCAATTTTCCTGCTTTCCTAGTTGGCCATTTCTATCTTTATTTTTTTTCCTTTATCTTTCTGTAGCTTTGCATTTGAAGCGAGGCAAGGGTTAGGCATCCTTGCTGCTTGTTTGTTCCACTGACAAGGACATGCTAGCGCCTGAGGGGGTGTCAGGCTTGAGTGCCATTGCCTGCAGTGCCGAAAATATGTTGCAACTGAGTATACATAACCTGCACCCCAATCCCCCCTCATAGCCACCCTTTCTGCTTTCCCCACTCAGCTTAGCCTGACGCCTCCACAATGAAGATTGATCACAGTTGGCGCAAGTTGAGCACCGTTTTTACAGCCCCTCACTTGCAATTTTTATTTGTGCCACTTTCTGGCGACCTTATGCTGCCCCGTTGGCAACTGGCAACTGGCAACACCAACAAACCGCCCTTCCCTTCCCTCTATCCCTGCTGCGCTCTGTCGCTTCCTGTCGTTTAATATGAAAAATTGCGCCAAATATTTGCAAAGCGTGGCAAGAGAAGCGGCAAAAGTTAAAAGTGGCGCCTGTTCTAATTGTAAGAATTTGTCAGTATTGTTAAGGGGGTTCCAAATTAATAGTTTGCCCGGATCGTGAGCTAAATGAGCACAATGAAGAAGGACGGGAGAGAAATATGGTTGCAAATAAATCAAAGGATGCAAGTAGTTTTTAGAAGTTCGAGTATGCTTGATTGTGCATGAAATGAAGTATGAGAAATTTTTCTGAAAAATATTTAATATTATTAATATTTTTCAGGGACCAAAAATAAGAGTTATTAATCAAACTTTCAATTTAAAAAATCAGGTAGAAATAGAAGGTTAATTTGTGTTTTAATAACACCAAATTGTTTATAATTTCAGAATATTTGCAAATAACAGAAAAACTTATATTTGAGACTTTATTATTGATTTTTATTTCTCTTGAATATCTTTGAAAATGTTGAAGGTAGCCGGTTTAAATTTGGCACATCTATAGACTTATATTCTCCTTCTTTTAGTCTAAAAATTTAGTTCTGATTGATTAACAAACACTAAAGTTATTCAACAAACAATTAGCCCTTCAAGATAATTTTTATAAAAAAAATGTTCAAAATTAAAGTCTCAAAGACTTTTTATAGATTTTGTCGAAAATAAAAGTCATTGCTGTCATTTATTTATTTTTTCACAAATAATTGTTTGAAAGACTTTCATTTCATTTATATTACACAAATTTTTCAAAACAATAAATCTATTATAATATTTTTTTATATTCTTGCTTAAATATTTATTTTTGTACTATTTGTCAATATTAATCGATACTGCACAAACCCTAACACAAATTATAAGCAATAAAAAAATTATAGTTAAATTAAAGTCAGTTTAATTTTTGCAGCACCTCAACAATTCTTTAAATTATGCATACGCAACGTTCAACCAAAACAAACACACACACACACACAGAGTGAGAACAATTTGCAAGCTGGCAACTAAAAACATTTTATTGTAGCAACAAAAACAAGAACAACAAAAACAACAACAGCATCGTGTTGGCCACTTTGTTTGTGTGCTTCAAGCCAGGCCAAATTACCGTGTCGCTGCGGTTGTCATTCTGTTTGTGCACACTGCGGCCAAACCCAACAGAGTGGGCGACCAACTGTTGCGCCGGCTATTGTCTAACCAACTTGCCACACTGACCCCCCCAGTTTTGTGCCCCTCCTACTCCCTCTAGCCGTTGTCCTCTGCCCCATTGGCCCCCATACTATGCTGTGCTCTTTGGCTGCTGCTGCTTTAACCTTAAGTGCCGTTGGCATAGTTTTAGCAACTGTCAGACGACGACATTCCCAAGGCGTCTGCTACTATTTATAGTCCTCTCACTTTTTCCACATTTTTTTAACATTTTTTTTTACCTAACAAGTATTGCAGTTTTTCTCAAAAGCATGCTATAGTATTTGCTAAAAACAAAAGAATTAAAGGGTATATAAAACCTGAGCTTACTAGAGGATTGGAATTGCTTACATATCTGAGTTTATTAAAATTCTATATATTAAAATTAAAACCTTTTCTAAAATTCGAAAAAAATATTTAAAATATTTAAATTGCGAATTTGTAGTTTTTCAGCTATTTAAATAAAAATATATGTATCAAGTTTTAATGCTTTAAGTGTTTTTGTCAATTTACATTTAACATGAAAAAAAATTATTTTTTTTTTTCGAGATGAGAATTAAAAACAATTTGTGTCAAATAAATTTGAAAATGTTATTTAAAATTGGCTCAAATGCAGTTGTCTTATTTCAAAATGTTTTTTCAAACTTCTACACTACAGTTTAATTATATTTATGGCTTAAAACTGATTTAATACTGCTGTAAACTGTTAAATCGAAATAAATTAAATTTATATATTATATATTTTTTTTAGCCACAACTATTTAAAATTGTTGTGTTAATATTGTTGATTAAAAATTTCTGTAAATATTAAACCGCAATAAAATATAATTATATATTATATATTTTTTTGTAATTAATTTCAACATTTCATGCCTAACACTGTTTTTAAACATTGCCCAACACTTGCTCGCTTAACAGTGCTGCCACCTCGGCAGAATGCCAACAGCTGTTGGCTTCTATTGCAATGATTTTATAGGGTATACCTGAAGTTAATCTATCTTGATGTTCTGCTTGTTTTCTTCTTAGAGCCACTTGTCAACTGTTGACGCGCCTTTGTTGCTTGCTTCACTTCTTGCTCTACTTCTAGTTGTACTTGTTGTCGTTGTCGTTGTCGTTGTTGTTGACTTTTCATTTCACATTGCCCGTCCGGTGCCTGGCCCGAGTCGACCTCACGGGTGCTGTCCATTTATCTGTCGGACAATGAGCTAAGGCACATGGCAAACAAGTAAAAGAGCCTTGGACTGACTCGGACTGACTCCTGCTGGGGGATGGCTTCGAGTAGATGCCGAGCCATGGCATACATGGCAATCCAATTATCATACGCCCCGTGGTAGACTCTCTCTAATTGGAAACAAACAGCTGAGAGTCAAAAGCCGAGAACGCCAGCATAAAAACATTTGCCAGATTTACATTTCTCAAACAAGCGGCGTGTTTTGTACATTTTTTCTATTTTCCTTTCTATTTTTTTTTTTTAGTTTCTGTTTTATCAGTTGTTGTGTGCTTAAAAGGAAATTCAAACTCAAAGTTGAAGCTCTCGAAGTTGCACACAATTTCAAATGCAAAATATGCCAAGTGTATGTAAAAAGAGCGCTGATCCCAGTTCCCAGCTCCTTTCCAGAGCATCCCTCGTCTGCACGTCTGCCTGTCTGCAGTAAAAACTGGTGCTGGCATTTATTAAAAATTCATTCATTCAGAGTTTTTATAGCGGGCAAATTGACGCATAAGCTTGAGCCCAAGAAATACACAGAAACCCATTTCCTGTCAGCGCCGAAATCGAAAATATTGTATTTGAGTGCCGAACCCTCGTCCACAAAAAAAAAAAAAAATGGAATTGAAACAGTATAAACATTTTTAGCGGTTTTTTGGCCAAAATAAAAAAAAGTTTCCTTTAAAAGCTAGAACAGATGTAGGACTGATAGGGGAATAAGGGTAGATTAAATAAAATGTGGCAATGTTATGCCGAAATTGTGCACAAATATTTAAAGCATTTTTCTATGCAGAAAAATAAATACAAAACAATATTGAAATTGTTTCTTTTATTTTTTAATCAATGCAAACTATTACAATTTCAGCAAGGGAATTTTCAATTGGCTCAAACAGGAATAACAATTTAATTTAATATGTATAGTTCTATTTATACAAAAAAAAAGTACAAGAAACAACTTTTAGGTCTGTCTCAATTCCCAATAGTTTTTATGAAACTTTGGTTTGCCAAACTTACAACAGTTTTTGGCTTTTTAATTCCATTTAGTGGCAGTGGCAGCTCCCTTCAGAGAATGCCTAAATATATGCAAACGAAAACATTTGCAGGACAAAACACAAAAACAAAAAACTCCAGAAAAACAACGACAAATAATACAATATTCAGAGAGTTAAATGCGGTCATCCCCCCCCAAAGCGAATTCATGGCGCAAATTTTTAATTCATCGCTGCCGCTTTTAATGCAATTTGTAAGTGTCGCGCGAGTTGGGCGCGTTTTGAGCATAAATTTATAAAACAAAAAGCGAGAAAGAGGTTAAATGTTAGGGAGAGAGAGAGAGTAAAGTAAAAAAAAAAAATAAAGGAGATAGCCTCAAGGCAAGTGCATGTTTGCGTATTTGTTTCGATCTGGCAACGCTGTTTTGGCCAGACTCAGCAATTTGAAATTTGTCAACCGAAAACCATCGCAACACTCGCCCCCCACCCGCCCCTCGACCAGCCTCTGGCCACCCACAAAAGGATTTTTGACAAGCGTTCTCACATTGAAGTGGAGGCTGGTTGGGGCAACTCGGCGTGGCATGGATCGCAACTGACAGCTGTCTGTTGCGTTCTGTTTTAAATGCTGTTCAAAAACGGATTGCAAATTTCTTCTTTTTTTTTTCTTCTCTCGTCTTTTTCTCTTTTGGCTTATTGGGCAACACGTGCAATTCCATTTGGAACTCATCCCCAGACATATATATAGAGAATGTTACAACGCACGTGTTTTTGGTTCTGGGTGTGTATTGGTATTTGTATGGATGTTGACGCTACACAACGAGTGTAACGGTTGATTCCAATTACCAATTTGAATTCGATTTGCGCTTTAAAGGCGTGAGATACTTTATTACATTGCCACGCAGCAGGCGAGCAGGAGAGCAAGTGGAGGCAGGGGGTTAGGCAGGCAAGAGATGGGCAAACAATGAGAATCTCGATTTTTATGCATTTAACATTTCATTATATTTAACGCGATTTTTTAAGCGCGTTTTTATGTTCCTTACTTGAGCTACATATAGACGAGGCTATATTCTTACAGAAAACTCACATTATTATCACATCTTCCACTTTGTAAGCTCATATTTACATAATCGGCTTCTACATTTATTGATTACACTTTGTAATATTATTCACGCCTTATAAATATTTCGTCTTAAAACTTATGATCAATTTAAGAACAAGTTAAATTCACATAGTATTCATCTGCCCCCAAATTTTCCAACTATACACACTCAACCACAACATAAACTTCAAACTGCTGTCTCTGTCACATTTTGGCCAACTCTTCACAAAACCACAAGACACAGATACACACACGCACACACACAGACGCTCACACACACAACCACACCTCAGATAATTTTCCAGAACTTCCGTGGCGCGACTTGCGTGCGAAAACTTTGCAGACACAAAAGGAAAAAACATCCACGAATACATTGAAGTTCCGTAGCCCGAGTGACCAGCTCGCAGTTATTTTTACTCCTCTCCATTCAAGTGCAATTAGCAGTCTGCTAATTAGTCTAAACGGGGCAAAGACCGGGCCACGCCCTCAACACAAGCTTACACCGGGCATTGAGACAGAGGGCGCCGGACTGAGAACGTAGTACGGAGGATACCGGTACTCTGGACACGGTGCGCGTTGTCTCGTAATTTTTGCTTTACACGGTGCAGTCATAATAAAATTATGAAGCCAACGTGCGCCAATTTAGTAGTATTGTGGACACTGCCACGGGGCACAGACGTGGCTCAAAAGTTGCTCAGAGAGAAAGCATCCTGAACATGGACATGGATGTCGACATGGACATGGACGTCGATGTGTCCCCTGCGTTGCTGCTATAACTTAACTAATTGAGTTTCATGCGGCTCTTGGCGACTGCAGTTGCAGTTGCATTTAATTGCATTTGAAAGGAGCTGCTGTCCTTTGTCATGCCACACAGCTGCCACACTTTTGTGCGTCGCCCGGCTATTAAACTTATCGAGCAATGCAAACGAGACAAACCCAAATTTAACACTTACGCATGAAGACGTAACCGCAAATCCTCGCTCCGTCCCAGCACCCAGCAGCGCCCCTCATCCAACGCATAATTTATGGTTAGCCGACAACAGTTAGTTGCCACTTTGCCACTTTTAGCATTTTGATATTGTTGCTACTACTTCAACTCCTTTCTTGTCGGGCCAAAAAGCTTTTAAACTTTTTTTTTTTGCCTAATGACTGCAGTGCCAAGACATTAAACGCTTGTTGGCCGCATTAGCATTTCCGTATTTCCCCCTTAAATCCCTAATGCAGTTGGCAACGCGACTTTGCCGCTTATGCCAAAACGGATTTTCTCAGCTCTCACTCGTAAACTAAATTACTTAAATGTAAAATGCAACACTGCACAAAAAGCAACTATAAGATCGTTTAAGGCCCCAAAGAGTTCTTAAATGTTTGAAGTTGTATATGCCTAAAAGTAGGCAACGAAAAGCTAAAAAAAAAAACTTCGCTTTTCTCGGCGATTCGCTAAAAATTATGTCAAGTAAGGGTTGCATTTAATTTTTGTTGTTTAGTTAAGTAAATTAGTAAATTGGAACTAACAAATGTGTGAAAAAATACTAGACGTGTTTAAAGCGACGTTGTGAATGCAAAAAAAAAATATTTTTTAATATGCGCGCTTCTTATTAACTCTGAGAAAATGTAATAGTAAAATAAAGTAAATTAAAAATTAAATCTTTTTTGCTTTTTTTTTAATTACTAGGCGGTAATCAGGGCTACTTTTTTGTGAGTCCATTAGAACCAAACCCTGATACTCGCTTGTCAGCGGCCTATAAGGATATTCATTAACATAAAAAAAATGATAAGCTAACTATTAATAGCTTAAAAACGTATAATTTCAAGTATCCATTTTTAGGGCATCTGGAAACTCTCTCTCTCACTACTTAATGGCACAACCTGTGTCTGTGTCGTATCACTAAAAGTACTTAAAACTCGGCAAAGCCCCGTTCCCTCTATCTACATTACTTTTATGTTCTAATTAGAGCGAAAAAAAGAAAAACTTGTACCGCATGATACAAATTGAGTATCCTGCTTGCATTACCCGTGTCATGTCAGCTACGAGGATTCAATCCCAACTCATTTCCATCAGTCTGGCTTCAAATGTAATTGTTAGCAGCTCGACATTTTACGACTAACAAATTTTATAAAAAAAAATAAAAAAAGGAAGCATACGAAATGTGAATATAAAATACAAAACTCACTTTTATTATTTTGTTTATGTTTGTTGTTAATATTATTTTACGCGCATGCATAAATTGCAGACTGAAAATAAAGTGGAACCACAAAAATGAGCAAGTGGAGCAATAATTTTAAAAAGTTTTGGATACCCTTACCAGAGTTGTTGCATTGCTAAAAGCATACTTAATAATTAGTATTAAATTGTATAGAGCATTGTTTTTAAAGCAAAAATATATACAATATGTGTATCTTTGGACTTTAGGCTGTTAAATAAGTTACACATGTTGCAAAAAATATGATATAGTCATTATACCTTTTAACAAAGTAAATACTGTATAAAAAGTTGTAAAAAATTGCGAGGTAAGGAAAGAAAAACATTTGTACAACGAAGCTGCCTTATTATTGTTACAAAGGGCCAGGCAAAAGGGAACACCAATACAATGAAGTGGAATATTATTGCAACAGTTAACACACACACATACACACACACACACACAGGCGCTCACACTTACAATGCACAGTAACAAAATAAACACATGCGAGTTAAATTCTAAGTACTTTAACACATATATGCAAGTGCATGTACATATGTGTTGGTGTTTCGGCTTGTTAGGCACCAAACAGGAAGTGACACACACACTCGCACACCCACTCACACTCACACACTCGCATTCACACAACATTTGTTGCTATCGAGTTCAAGTGCGCCGTCGTCCGCCATTTTGTTTGAGCTTCATAAAATGGTTTGCGCTTTCTTTTGTTGCTTTGTTTTGGGCACAAAATGGCATTTATGCTTTGCTTATTTCCCCCAACAATAAAATGCAGGTGCGCATAGTGTGAAAAGTGCACAGCAACAACATGAACAGTAACAAGAGCAAACAGCAGCAGCTGCTTCTGTGTCCGTGTCCGTTTCCGTGTTGGTTAACGTCAAATTGACAAGCGGAGCCTCTGCTTCTTTCTTCCTCGACGCCACATTAAAGTGTCAAATTGTGGGCAATCCCGAGCACGGACTGGAAATAAAATGTTTTCAAATACAATATATGAGTATTTGTTCAGCAGCGATAATTGAATACTGTTGACGAGAGTGAAGGCCATTAAATTGCCGTTAGCTTTCAATTTAGCGTCAGGTATTCGATGTGCTCATTAGCATTGGTCACAGCTGGACACAGAAAACACAGCCAGAATCTGATATTGAAGCGTAGGGAAGCGGGCAACATAGCCAACAGGAGGCAGCGACTAATTGAGCCTCACAGAAGCGGCCGCAAAATGTGGTAATCAATAGGAAAGATACGAAAAGTGCAGAAATGTCAGCTTTATAAATTTCAGTTAAACAGTAGACAGAGTAAGCTTATTAAATCGGCAGTATTTGAGGCCAGAGTAGGAGTTTTTCAAACTTTAAATTAAATTAACATTAAATTTAGGAACTAAAGAGATTAACAAATAAATAAAGAGTATAACAAATTTTCTTTAATTTGCAACTTTAAATTACTAACAGCACGGTTTCCGAATTGACATTTTGTTTAGAATTTCTTAGTCAATCAAGAGTATAAATATATAAAAGATTCGGTTTTAAATCACCTCATTTTCAACCTATTTCCGCGAATTGACTTGAGTAAATTGATTATTAACTATTAAATGGGCTTAGACAGATTCGACTTCAGTTGAAGATTCTTTGAAAAAGCTACATATGAATGCTTAACAGACCAAGGAAGAAAGCTTAAGTACTTTTTTAAAATGTTTTAACAGGTTTGTTTTGATTTTTCCAAGCAAAGTCCTTAAGACTCTTTAGTTTTTAAGCGCATTGATTTTGTTCTTGAGCTTTAAGGATGGTTTTGGACACGTCCAACTCGACTTCAGTCGATGCTAAACAAATAGCAATAAAAGAGAAACCATAATAAGGTTTACTGCCGCTTGCGGTTCAGCTGAGATGAGAGGATGTACTGCGATGAAGTAGAGGGGGGGGGGGGGGGTCCTAACTTTATTTGGATATACCTCGTCAGCTCGCTTGAGTGCCCTTTTGGCGTTTATTGTGGCTGGCGCTGCCGAAAAACTTTGGCACTAAACAGAAATTACCCATACGCCGTGGGTGCCGTTGATTGGCCACGGGGGCTGCAATCGGAGAGAGAGTTAAGAGGTGGATATACTGCGGTCTGGTTGAGGTGTGTGTGCGCTTGCCGTTGAGCAATGTTTAGCCTTTCATAAGCTCATAAATCTGCAGGTTGTGGAGCATAAATTTAACTGTATGAGGGCTAGCAGGCAGTCGAGTTGATGGTCTGCCGAGCTTTTTATTTTGGGCAGGCAGGCAGTCAGGCTGGCTGGAAAGCTGGAAGGCAGGCAACTGCATTTTGTTGCGGGCACTGCGGCCTTTGGCTTACTTTAAAATGCATTCGCAACTAATAAAACATTGCACTCTACTATTAATTGCAGCTACACCAAGCCACCAGAGAGATGGCCAACGAACCGCAGCTGCAGCCGCAAGTGCTGGTCGTGGCTTTGCTAGCCATTAGCGCAGCGCTGACGCTGAGCAGCGCCGAGAGCTCGTCAAGCTGTGGACCCAACTTTCCGGTAGCCTGCTCCTGCGGCAAAGAAATGTACGAGGGCCAGTCGCAGTTTATTGTGAACTGCACAAATGCGGGATTGCGCAACACCAGCGTGCTGGAGTTTATGCCTGAGCAGGTGGAAATTCTAATCTTTACGGGTAATGATATAACCGAGCTGCCGTGGAACGTATTCGGCAGCATTAATGACTACAAACAGCTGAAGATTGTGGACATGAGCAGGAATCACATACGCGAGATACGTGGCAAGAGCTATCACCATGTGCCGCGGGTTGAGCGACTTATATTGAACCACAATAACTTGAGTATTTCCCGGTTCGATGACGAGGTGAACCATCATCATCCGCGTGTCTTCTCTAATTTTGGCAACCTGCAGAGCCTGCATCTGACGGATGCCTTTGAGGATCACAGTTCGCCACAGTTGAGCGAGGATCTGCATGATATCTTTGTTAACAGCCAGTTGGTAAAACTGCAGAAGCTTCATCTAGAACAGAACGAGATTACACACTTCAAGGATCGCAACGTGTTTTGTGATCTGCCCGCGTTGCGTGACTTGCATTTGGGTGATAATCTGCTGAAGGACATCAACTTTGAGGTGCGCTGTTTAAACAATCTTCGCTTTTTGGATCTGGAGCGCAACAAGTTTGAGTTTGTGAAACCCAGTGACATGCGTGTCCTGAACGAACTGCAGGAGCGCCCGAATCGCACCGTCAACCTAATCGTAGACTTTAATCTGAATCCATTTGTATGCGACTGCAAGATATCTGCATTTCGCACGTGGCTGCAGGCGACGCGGGTTGATGTGCGCAACGAGAACAACCTGACTTGCTACCGCAATCTACAACACGTTAATCCATCGTCGGCGCACATCCTCCAACTGGACATGGGCGAGTGCACTGGGGCGATGGCAGCAGCCGCCTCTTTCCTTAATATCGCTGAGGATGAGCAGCTCTATGGGCAGCTACAGCCACACATTAGTGGACACACGGCCACATTGATCTTTCTGCTTATTGTGCTCAGCATGATCCTGCTGGGGCTACTGGTGGCCCTCGTCTATGTCAGTCGCGACAAACTGAAGTATATGATAACTCCGGTATTTGATAATGTGGCCAAGAAAGTGCAGTATACATCAATTAAAGATGAGGATTGTCCGGAGGTACATGTCTAATCAGTGCACTGGTCCAGTTTAGCTTAGCACACCCACGTCCATTTCAAACAGAAGCAACAAAACTAAATAACGTTTTGTTTTTGCCATTCGCGTAGCGCAAAATTTGTGCCATTCACAGGGAACGTCTAGAAAGGAGGATAATATATATATGATGAAGAGCAACAAGCGCATATCATTTGAAAAATCGTTTCAGTTAATTCTATTTAAACACAGACACACAACAAACCTTTTGTTGGTAGTATATAAGTGAACTGTTGCATTTAAGGTAATAACACAAATGTGGCAAAGTTGATTGATTACAAGCAAATACAGCAATAATGTTAGCGATTTTCTAAGTAGTATTTAAGTAAGTTCTGTTGTTCGTTCTATTATTTCTAAAAAGAAACAGCCAGTAATTTCACACTGTTTGGCTGCACAATTCACATACATAAAACATACTTACATATATAATTGTAACGAACACTTTAGTGTTATCTGTGATTTAAGTTTAGTAGCTTTACTTTGTTAAAACTCTGCATAAAACACAATCAAAACGAAAATGAATGCATATTAAAACTTTAACCTGTATAACATATGACGTACTTACATACATACAACATAACCTTGTTTTAAATTACTTATAAATGTTATTAATCATTTGTCAATTGTACTATTTAAATGAATTCACTTTAATTTCCTGTAATTAACACGCAGTTTTTATAAATAAACTTTGAAAATGATTTCAATGTGTTTGGAATTAAATTATTTCAATTAAATATCAATATCATTTGAAAGTTTGCGTAAGTATGCTGAACGTACTACTATATGGCTGAAGAGCAAGACTAAAGTTTTCCTTCAGTTTAAGGCCCTTAAAACCTTTATTTTCTTTTTAAAAGATTTTGCACTTTATCCAAAAACATGTTTTAAACACAATAATGAGGGCAATTAAATAAAATAATCATAATTTGGGGTTTTTAACTATATAAACCACTTTAAGAAATTGCCAAAAATCACTATTCATAAATTATAAAAAAGCTGAAGCAATTTTTAAATGTGTACTTAATTTAAAATTTTAAATGCGCGCGAAATTTATAGTAATGAATACAGGGCTGGAAACTACTTTTAACTTTAGCCAACACTGCGAGGGAAACAGACGTGTGAATAACAATTTGCACAGAAGAAGAAGAAGCCAGTGCTGTCAAATCAATATTTCAAAAACTATCGATAGCTATCGGATTTATATAATCCTTATAACTGAATAAATATATAAGAACACATGTCTTAAGTTTATCTATACATATTGCTAATATTAAATACTATTATGCTCATTATTCAATAGTAGTTTGAAAAGAAAATAGGAAAAAATTATGCATTAAATTGTAAATGCATTAATTAATATTGAAAGCGAAACAAAAGTTATAAATAAAACAATAAAAATCTTAAATTTGAAAAAGATCAATATGAATATATGTTTATGAACATTAGCACTGGCATATAAGCAATCGATAGTGCAATCGATTGTTTATCAAGTCAGAAGAATGCTCTGCTGATAAAGCTCCCATTTTTTATATTTTTTCTATTTACTATGCAAAAACCGTAATCATATTTGATAAGAGCAATATCTACTCTCTGAAGCGCACAGTTAGTGCCAAGATTTATAATTGTCTTAGATCAGTGCAAATCGAGAGCGATATTCCCTATTTGAGTATATACGTGTGTTTGTGTGTGTGTGTGTATGTGTGTGTGTGTAAGTATATAAACAAATTTATTTAGTCTTCGCACTTTTTGTCCCTTGTTTCAATATATTTGTTATACAACGTCCAGCCGCTGCACACTTCCAGTAAAAATTTAAAAATAATCTAAATTCTTAATTGTATTTCTACACATAGTTTATGATTGCCGATTTACATTTTGATAACTAGTATCTCAATTTAACCTTTGTATTATATTTCAGATGCTCAAAAACTATAGACGTGTTTGTGCTTTACCAAGCAGTAAGAACATTATTAGCTTTTTAAGCCAACGGAAACAAAGTAACAAAACTGCCGCAGATTGTGCCAACAATAGTATGGACAAATTTGCTTTGCCAAGCCGCCTGCAGGGCAGTAAGCCCAGCGTATGGAACGAATATATTGGACTAGCCATGCAGTACAAGCCTGTGAACTTGGGACAAGGGTTCCCGGACGGCGGTGCACCCGAACATGTTATACAAACGCTAGCAGACATTGCCAAGGATGAAAATCCGCTATTGCATCAGTACACCAGAGGAAACGTAAGTAATTGAAAAATTAGAGTAAAGTAAAGTAAGAAACGATGCGATATATATTTAAAACCTATGTAATTATTATCACTTTTATTACAGGGCCATGTGCGTTTGGTGCAGGCGCTAGGACAACTTTACAGCGGGCTTATTGGACGGGAGCTTAATCCGCTAAACGAGATATTGATTACATCCGGCGCCTATGAGGCACTTTACTCCACCATAATGGGACATGTTGAAGAGGGTGACGAGGTCATTATTATTGAACCATATTTTGACTGTTATGAGGCTATGGTCAAAATGGCGAAGGGTGTGCCGCGCTATATTCCGCTTAAAGTGGTAAGACAAAACATGTAGTATATCTATTAATGCCAGGTAAAAACTTTTAAGTCTTTACAATTTCCAGGCCAAGAAAGAAGGTCCCATTAGCTCTGCAGACTGGGTTCTAGACGATGCCGAGCTGGCGAAACTGTTCAATGAGAAAACGAAAATGATTATACTGAACACACCACACAATCCCATTGGTAAAGTATTTAATCTCAAAGAACTGGAACGCATTGCTGAGCTGTGTCGCAAGTGGAACGTGCTTTGTGTTTCCGATGAGGTCTATGAATGGATTGTCTATGATGATGCAAAGCATATCCGCATTTGCACCCTGCCTTGTATGTGGGATCGCACGATAACTATTGGGTCGGCTGGAAAAACCTTCTCAGTGACGGGCTGGAAAATTGGATGGGCTTACGGACCTCAGCATATGATGACAAACTTACAAATGGTACATCAGAATTCAGTTTACACGTGTCCAACCCCACTGCAAGAAGGCTTGGCACGAGGCTTTGAGGTAGAGCTGGCACGTCTGGGACGGCCGGATAGCTACTTCCTTAGCTTACCGCGTGAACTACTGGCAAAAAGAGACTTCATGGCCAAGTTCCTGTCTGAGGCAGGCATGCGTCCGACTATACCAGAAGGCGGCTATTTTATGATGGCCGATTGGTCACCACTGGCAGACAAGGTAGATCTGAGTGCGGAGCCAGAGGGAAATCGTGACTTTCAATTCACTAAATGGATGCTCAAGAAAATGGGTCTGTTAGGTATACCGCCAAGTGCCTTTTACAGCGACGCAAACAAACACTTGGGAGAAGACTTTGTGCGCTATTGCTTTATAAAGAAACAAGAAAATTTAGACAAGGCAGCTGCACTGCTTAAACAGTGGAAATAGGTTATATGTATATGCATTTCTTTGTTAAATTAATTGTATATGTTTGTAGTAAATCAAAATAAACGAATTTTTCCTAAATTATTATGAGTCGTGCACCATCCAACCAAACGTCATGCAAGTTGGAACGTGTATGCATTTCTATAACCTGCACACACAGTGCCGTTACATAACCAAAAACGAAAATGAAAACAAATATACGCGATTGTTGAATTGTAGCCTTACTCCAATCTCCTTTTTATTTTGCAATCCAATAACATGTTCATCCGCATCAAGTACATTGGATACTTTTGTGTGTATGTGTGTTTGTTTGTTTTGTGTGTATTAAACTAAAGGAAAACGTTAAAGCAAATGCCGCTTTACATATCATAAACGGACTTCAGAGCCAATTCGGGCTTGTCGTAGCCCAGCTCCTCAATGGTCGGCACACCCAGTTCCACAAGGGTCGGTGTGATCTTCTCCAGCAAGTAGGGATAGAGAGTAGCCGTCTGGTCACCGCACTTGTCCTTGCAACCCTCCAGCCACCTGATGGCCAAGGCAATATCGTTTACACGGCGACAGGCACGCAGACCCGACTCAATAATCTTGGGGCTGGGAATTAGATCCATGCCAAGCAAGTCATTCATGCCTTTGCGAATTTCCCAGCCATCGATTCCCTCGCGAGCGAAGTATTTCTCATAACGCTTATCGAAATCCTCGGCCGATTCCTCGGAGCCGTGCAAGCAACGCACGGCGACGACACGCGAGGATGTAAGGCCGACGGTGCCACGCATGGCGTTGGCGAGTTTACCGGCTGTAGTGCGCAACATGGCTGGCAAAATAGATAAGCAATTAAACAATCTTTAAATTGTGTAAAAATTTGGTTAAGTAATAGCTCGACTCACTTTTTCACTCTTCCTCTTGCTACTTTTTTCACACAGATGACAGCACTGCCAGTGTTCGACAGCAGACTAAAATATATCGAACAAATTCCAAATGTCAGTGTTAAAATACTACTATCACAGTGTTGGGCTACGCCTAAAGTGTCATTCACTTGGACGAACATTCTAGAGCACTGTGTGACTTACTAAGCAGTCATTCTCATTTTGTGCCCGACAATTCGGCTGAAAATTGCATTTTCTGCTGAAAATAAAATTGCAAGCGGTGACTGCGGCTTAATTAATTTATACACAGGCAACGTATCAACAATAAAATGTCGGCAACAGGGTAAGTACACTGCTAACAGTCGCAGCAACGTTTAATTCTTGCTGCCTCAATAACTCTCGGCTGATTTTCTTTTTGTGGCTTCTTTGTGCGACGCGTGCTTTTTGTTGCGGGCGCACCGTCGGCGTCTATTTTCTTTAAATGGCACACTACAAAGTAATTTAATTCATGTCAATTGCATATATCTACACATTCCTTAAATGTGCTGCCCTTTTGGCTAGTTGTAGGCGTGTGGGCGTGTCCCATGCGCAACTGTATTGTATTTTTGGACAGTATGCGGTGCCATCAAAGGACTGACATTTGAGGTTATGTTAGGGTTGGCGCTATTTTGTTTAAAGTGTAGATGAGAACGGAACGGAAAAGGAAATCCCGTCTTATGATGGTACTTTTGAGATTCACCACTAACATATTGTTTTGAAAAAATAAATACATAAATCAACGCCTGGAAGTGCAAGATAGGAATTGAATTTTATTTATTCGAGCCCATCATTTTCATAGATTGGACTTTCATTTATGCAAATCAAGCAAACATTTTTGCATAAGCTCGCACTTTGCGCTGTCTTGTTCTGGAAAGAACAGTGCCGGCGGTTGCCATGATAGCATACACCATAGATACTATATGCACGATAGGATGCCGTTTCCAAGTCGCGCCTTGGACTGTTTTGTTTTCTTATTTACAAATTTGTATTTGTTTTTGCCATTTCAGCTCAATTCCTCCACCAGTTTCGTGGGCTCAGCGCAACGATTTGATCTATGTTATCATCGATGTGGAATGTAAAGACATTGAACACAAGTAAGATATTTATATTATTTAGTAAAAAAGGAAAAAAAAATTAAATCTTGTTCGTTTCCGCTTCACAGAGTGACAGACAACACCTTCACTTTCAAGGGTGTGAATGCACTGGATGACTCTAAGAAATATGAAGTCACGTTGAACTTTTTCTCATCGGTTGATCCGGAGAAAGTGACAAACAAGAACATTGGACGATGCCTTGAATTCACAATACCCAAGAAGGAGAGCGGACCATACTGGCCCACCTTGACCACTGATAAAACCAAATTGCATTTCCTAAAGGCCAATTTCGCCAAGTGGCGCGACGAGTCTGATGAAGAGGAAGGTAAGATACACTCGGCCGGAGCTTAGAGGCTTACAAATGGCACAGTTCTGAATCTAAATGTTTAACTTGTTTATTTAGAACCTAAGGACAATGGCATGTTTGGAAACTTCCTTAACAACTCAGGCGGAGATTGGAACAATAAGTTCGATGATTTTAACGTCGATGAAGATGATGACTCTGACGATAACATCCCCAGCCTGTCGCAAAACGATGAGGATGATGACGAAGGAGGCGAAGGTGACAAAGAGAAGAAGCCATCTGCCTAAGCAGCTAGCTTGCAGATTATCTTTGGAGTACTAGAGTCGTAGCCGAGGCCCTTATACCGTTAAGTCACACACATACATAAGCCCACACACAGACACAGTCATGCGTTCATAAACATTATTCCAAAACGCGATTAACTTGAGCCGAATACGCGAAAAGTTAATGAAAATAATACAAAAAGAACAAGAGTCGCATTCATTTTACGCTGAATATTCGCCACAATTACAACAAGAAGAAAGCTGCAACCAATTAATTGCGAGTTTCATTTGCAATTTATTAACTTTTTGTTTCCTGTAAATAAAGGAAATTAAAATAAAAAAAAAGATGTTCGTCTTATTTTTTCAATGGCCTTTATACAGGTAGACATTTTGCGTCGTCTATTTTGGTTTTGTTTTTTTAGCAGGTATAATTTTAGTTTTGAATAGCAGGTAATCATTCAGTTGATTGTAATCTATCGGTCTAAGTCTAGTTTCATATGTGTATGTACAGTAAAATGAATATATAAATATATTTGCAATTAAAATGAGAGTTCAGTCACTCTAAAAAAAAGTTGGATTTAAATAATAATTTAATATGTATATCATAAGATATGTCTAGAAACATATGTATGTATATGTATATGTATTTATTGATGATCATTCATAGAAGCGCAGTGTTCATAATTTTTCTAAATGTCTGGCAACTCTGGCAATGCTGTCGCTTTGACAACACGCATTTAAATTTTGTTGCCCAAACAAAACATGCTGAGTATTAAAAATCATTCTACAGATTATATTCACACCGAATATTTATTATATAGTGCACTTAATAAAATATAAAATATGCGAGCACAGATACAGCCCACGGACAATGGCAGGCTGGCTTTTATAGCTGAATGGTTCCATGTCGAAGCTGGGATTAAACGCACTTATCTATTAACATTTTATTTAAACGATTCTGCTGTAGAATTGGTAAGTTCTTAGTTAATTCTACTAAAATCACACAAATTCAGTTTTACCAATTGCAGTTTGATCAGCGCAGCAAGAAAACTTTTTTGCGACGCACTAAAATTCCAGAGCTGACTCGACGTGAATTCTTTGTGGGCTCCAAGATCAATGTGTTTGGGCGTCAATTTGATATTGTTGACTATGCTGATGAAATAACACGCAACACTTTGGCCAAATACCGTAAACGGTAAGTAAGAGCAATGTAGTATGTTGTCTGATTTCTTCTATATAAATACCCTGGTAATGCTTTTTATAGAGGATTTGTGCTGCTCAAAAGCAGCATGTGGCCAAAGAATTTGGGACAGTTTCTGACTACTCTGATTGATAACAAAATTAATATTAACAATGCATTAATGGTACAGTTTACACCAAAAACAGTAACCCAGTTTCTGTCCAACAAACAGGATGACGATGTACACACCTCGTGAGTATACTCCATCATAATATTAATTCAATTGCTAACACTCTGTACACTGCCGCAAATAGAGTCCTAATGAACGAGCTTCTGGGGGGGCCAACCATTAGCTTAGAGCTTATTGGCGACAATGTGGCTGAGATCATGTCTGCCTGTGCCAAATACAACCCAGAGAATCCCTCAACTAGTGTCGTATTATCAAGTAGCTTGCAACAGCTGTTTGAGCGTGAAGAGATACGCTATGGCATCTATTGCCCGGAGCGCGATGAGAATGTGGCAAAGGACTTAAAATTTGTCTTTGAGGAGCAACACAATATCATTAAAGAATGCCGGTTCAAGAATAGCACACTGGCTATTATAAAGCCACACTGCGTCAAGGATGGATATCTGGGCCAAATTTTGAAAGAGATTCTTGACTCTGGCTTTAAAATAAATGCTATGCGTATGCTGCTTATGGCACGCGTCAATTGCGAGGAGTTCTATGAAGTATACAGTGGCGTTTTGCCCGAGTATATACCCATGGTTGCCCAGCTGGCCAGTGGCGTGTGCATGTGCTTAGAAATTGTTTGTGAAGATCCAGAGAAGGTATCACATTCAGAATTTCGCAACTTTTGCGGCCCCATGGATCCTGAAATTGCTAAACTGCTGCGTCCTCATACACTGCGCTCCAAATTTGGCAGCTCCAAGGTATTGAATGCTGTGCATTGCACCGATCTGGCAGATGATACTAATCTAGAATTGCAGTATATGTTCAAGATACTTCAATGATTCCAATTATAATTATCACTTTTTGTTAATTTTTTGAGACATTGTGTGTATGTGTGAATAAATTTTAAGTTATTTTACTTAGGGGAAATGTTGAATTAAATGAATTTGAAACGATTTCTTTTTGGATTGTTTCCATGGTCATATTTTCAGCGGAAAATTAACTTAACTGGTACATACATGACCATCAATCATTTCTAAAAATAATTTTTATTTAAAAAGTGCCTTACCTGGGAAAATACCAAAGAGACAAGCAGCCTAAAAGTTCTATATTCAGAAATAAATTATATATACGAGCTAACTTAATAAAAAGGAGAAAGCTTGTCCATAAACATACATATTTTTGATACAATTATTTATTAAATGAGTGAATAATTTACAAGTATGTGATTACTTTTAAGTGCTCAGTTTGGGCGCTTCTAATGAAATTTAAATTCTCATATTTTCAGCCAATACTAAAACGGTGGTAAACAGTGTAATAGTTACACACTCAAGCGCTGACTACTGGAGCTGGGCACTCCGTCCATCTCATTGGGAAGCAACACAATCAAGTCATTTTCATGAAAGACGCTCTTGTGCTCCTGCAATGTATAGTCATACGCCAGCAAGGCAAAGATAATGATGCACACCAGCATAACCACAGCGTAAAAGAAATACTCGGACTTTTGGGAACTGAAGACGTCCACTTCGGTGACTAGCACCACTATAAGATTACCAAAGGCATTATTGAGAAACCAGGCGGCAGTGACCACAGATTTCATTGAGGCCGGAGCCTGGGTAAAGGCAAACTGCAGTCCTGGTATAGAGAGCAGCAATTCACCCAGCATGAGCAACAGGAACTGAGGCAATTGCCAAGCAACGTTCACAGTTTGAAAAGGTTGTTGCTAGTATAAACAATAAGAGAAAATAAATAAAATATTTTAATCACGTCAAGCTTTATGTACTAACCATAATGCGATCCTGTAAAGCTCCGGCACAGAAGAATGCGGCGGCTGAACAAATGCCGCCAATGGTGACGCTATGCAGCGGCTGAAGCTCCCAGTTGCACAGTCGGCGCAGCAGTGGAGCGCTTAAATACTGCCAAAGTGGAATGAGCATAAACAGAAAGATTGGTCCAACGGCTTTAGCCTGATCCGGTTCTATGGTCATGCCCAGCAATGTGGTATTCATCATAGATGCCTGAAATGTCCAACTAGAGTCCTGTTGAGCAAGCAGCGCAAAGTAAAAGGGCAGAGGTATGAACAGTTTACTAATCTGTAAAGATTGAACTAAATTTGGCATCGCATTAATAGACATTGCTTACTACTCACACGCAGGACCTTAGATACATCATTGACAAAATGTGCATCGTAGTCACCGATGGCATTGTGCAGCCAATAATTGGATTTCTTGGCGGATTTGCGACGTCGCCACTTTTCCATTAGAGCCACCTTAATGCAGCCACAGAACTTGAAGAGTATGTTATCACCAGATAATTTCTCCGGTTTATAGAAGCATTTGCCAATCAGAAAGATGACTTTAAAAGTAATTTAAAGTGATCAGAGTTAGAATCAGAAAGTTTGAGAGCTACAGAGTGCTTACACCAGGCCATTATGAAGGAGCTGCCAAGTGTGCCAAATACGGCCGGATAGCATGTTGTCTTCTCAAAGCATTGCGTATTAGCTCGCACCAGAGGCGGCAGAATTTTACTCAGAAATATGCCAAAATAGTAGACAAAGTAATAAAATGAGAAATACTCAGTCAAATGGACAGCTTGCTCAGGCAGCTTAAACTGCAGTGCGCCCAGAGAGGTGATGCAAGCACGCACAGATCCATTGCCCACAGCTATAAAGGAGATTGATACCAGCAAGCTGCAAATATTTATAGATAGCTTAAAAATATTACAATATACTCTTATTATCACACTCACAATGCTGTGACGGGCAAGCCCACAGATGGTAGCGATGTCATGGTCAGAAGTAGCCATCCAAATGCATAGAGGAAACAAAATCCTGATATGGTCCGCACATTGCCTATATAACTGTCGGCCAGTACGGCACCAATGATGGGACAAAATTGACCAAAGAAATTAAAGATGTGCAAAACAATTGTGGAGAAGCTTTCCGTAAAGTTAAGATCATCGCGTAAAAACAGAACCAGTATGGCTGTGAAATGGGATATGGAAGATGATTTAGACACATGGTAACATTACCCATTATTTTAATATTGCTCAATTTGTATTCAGTTAAGATTTTTAATTGATTATACTCGATTTTCTTCTCTATAAATTGTGTGCCTTGCTAATTTGTAAGATATCTGGTAAATATATTGACTGAAATATTTTTATTTTCTGTTAAATATAAATTATAGTCACCCTGCCATTATATTGAGATAAAGATGAAAAAATACTCTATGAAAATTCACCTGTGTTGAACTTTTTGACGATCATAAGAAACGAAAATAATTTATTTATGACTTTCGAGTTTGAGTACCTTTACTTCACATTTTTATACAATTTTTTAGTTAAGTTATTACAAGCATACATTAAACCTATCAGTCATTCTTATTTAACCAAGTCTTTATGACTATAAACAAACTACCATAACATTTTAAAAGATTGTATATCATAAACAATTCCCGCTCTTTCAACTGGTCTTAAACTGTGCCTTTTTTAATTGAAATCTATTTTTATTTTTCTAGGCCAGACCTTATGACCATCTAAGCTATGTATGCATTCAAGTATTTTAACAGTGATAAGCGAGACTTTTGAAATATTTTGACAATACAATGCAAGATTACTGTAAACAAGCAAAATCAACTGCATTATACTGATATTAAATGGGTCACGAGAAGTATATATTTTTAGGATGACACCGTTAAATTTAAACTTACTGCGCATGCCATTTGCTGCAAAGGCCTCAAAGAATTTGGTAGCCAGTATAAAAAAGACGGCACGCGGATACTTATACTCGATGCGTATATTGGAAATGGACGCATGTCCATAGTTTGGCTGGGATCTGTTGGTTTTCCTTAGCTGTGCTTGCTCACCAGTACCTGCCGATGCCTGTGTGAGTTCCGCAAGTGCAGGCAAAGCTGTATAGGTAAAGGGCCAGTTGATATATAGCTTTATAGCTCGTTTATCTAATCGCCGAAAAATAAACCAAACTTACTTTCCTCGCTGCCTATTTCTGTAGCGCGGAACATTTTCCAGGTACTTTAAATGTAGTTCAACTTGAACCAAACTGTGTATCTTAACAACTTGTTTGTTTGTTGTTTTAAGAGAGCTCAAATTACCAACGCTGTGTCCGATTCGGTTGCCTTGCGGCTTTTGTCGATCGGCTGTGGTATTATGTTTACAATGCGTTTATTATATTTTGCTGAATGCGTACACCTACGCGAACGTCCGTTGCGCAGTACGCCACAGAATTAACTAAACACCAAGTCGTGAAGACGACGACGACAACGACGACGAAGAAGGCGTACATTCAAGAGCAAACACTGTGATAAAAGGCAGCAGCAATGCAAATGCATCTTGAAACTACAGAGCGAATGCTCAGACAGGTTATCTGTCTCCGGCTGTCATGTGCTTTTCCAGCACGCTGATAAGTCCAAGCCACGCTCTGACTGACAAATCAAGTCACGGGACTATCGCGATAAGGATGCTGCAATAATTGCATTGTGTAGTCATTAGAGGTAATTTACAATGGATTTTTATTAAATTAAGCAGAAAAGTATTTAGCGCGGCAGACAATACCAACTAGATAATTAAAACTAAACACGGATCTGGATGATACATCGATGAAATTCGCATTCGCAATAATTTTTGCATACAGAACGATATGAAGGCCAACAACCAACAACCAATCAATGCTAGCATCTGCGATACGGCTCACACCAGCTTTTTGGCCTCGAAGAAACTCTTTAGATGACGCATCTGCCAGAAGCCCATGCACACTAGCACCACTGTTTGCGCCAATGACCACCACAACACCCTGGAATTGGTGCTCTCGCTGGTGTGACGGAAACGCTCCTCGCGATAGCGCTGATAGTTTTGTTCCTTGGTTATCTGTTCGACCTGATCAAGCAACTGACGTATGCGTAGCTGCAGCTCGGTTAGCTTCTCCTTCTGTGCCACATTGGCATAGTCGATAGCGTGCTCGCCTACCTGAATGTCCAGATGCACACGCAGCTGTGCGCCATTGAACCAGGCAGTGCTATTGGAGTACATACAGATGACATGCTCGCCAGGCGTATGCGATGTAAACGACATGCGGCCCTGTGAGCTATAAACTCGCGATAGAATCACCTTGTCATCGCTATCGCGCACCTCTACATGCATGCCAATGCCTGGCGACGACGGCATGAAGCCATTGGAGCGTGGATCGTACAGCTCCACCTTGTAATTGACTGCAATAGATACATTTCTCAGCAACTAAGCGGAATCAGATTGACCAAGCAGCTTACCGATCACAGTTGTCTCATCGGGAACCTCTTCAATGAAGCATTTCCGTTCCGTTTCCGATATGTGGAAATATAAACCGCAAGCGCTGTTTAGGGCGCAGAGTAGCAGTGCCAGGCAGATGAGTTGGTTGCGCATATTTCCTTTGAGCTTCGATTATTTGTTTTATAAAAACTAAGCTCGCCGACACGTCATGAGAAAAAGGCAAAGTGGCTACATTGACAAATTTACATTTGACATCTGCGAGTGCTGCCACCTGGCAGCCACATTTACGCACATATGCACATAGGCAAACAAATAATTACTTGAGCTGGCAACGCTGTTAAAACAGCTGTGTGTTTTGTTGACGTTTAACTTTTTTTTGGCATATGTAGCACATATATTGCAATCTTAAGTAAATAATGGACCTGATATTACTTGTTGGCATTGCCACAGCGCTACTGATAGTTTTGCTCACACTCTACTTCCTGCAGAACAGAAATGCAAAGACAGGTAAGATATTCAAATCTATGATGCTTGCAGTTTGATGAAATTTGTAAAAACTTGCAAATAGACACAAAGGCACCTGTGCAACCACAACGTGGCGTCCCACAGCGTGCTCAGGAAGGTGTGCCCAGACGTGCCCAAATAGCGCGCAATCAACGTAATCGTTTGCGTCAAAATGCGGCGCCAGTAGCAGCTCCAGCGGCAGCTGCAGCACCCGAAGATTCCGACGACGATGAGGCCGTCGCAGCTGGCGACGAGAATGCGCTGCGTGTGCCACAGGGTGCTGTGCTGGATGAAAAGATGGGCGCAAAGAAACGTGCCAAAATGGAGGCGAAAGAGCAGAAGCGTATGCAGCGTGAACAGGAGTTGCACGATCGCGAACAGCGCAAAGTGAAGGAGGCAAAGGAAGATGCTGAACGTAAGCAACAGGAGGATCTCGAGGCGGAAGCGGAACGCAAGAAGGCAGAAGCCGATCGTTTGGCCAAAGAGGAGCGAGAACGCAAGGAGCACGAAGAGTATCTGAAAATGAAAGCTGCCTTTAGCATTGAGGAAGAAGGCTTCGAGGAGGGCGATGCCGATGAGAAGGAAAATCTGCTGGCCGACTTCATACAGCACATCAAGGACAACAAAGTTGTTCTACTAGAAGACTTGGCCACAGCGTTCAAGCTTAAAACACAACAGGCCATCGAACGTATTCAGGAACTTCAAGCAAATGGTACACTAACCGGTGTCATTGACGATCGTGGCAAGTTTATCTACGTCTCTGAAGCAGAATTAACAGCCGTGGCCAAGTTCATCAAACAGCGCGGTCGGGTATCCATTGCCGAATTGGCGGAGAGTAGCAATAACCTAATCAATTTAACGCCCGTTGCAGCTGCCGAAGGTACCGCCTGATGAGATTTGTTAGCCATTTATAGATTATATAGTTGAAGGTTGAAGTGTGTTAATATATTATATATCGAACAACACAAAAATGTTAAAATTTATTTATACTTAAGAAACTGATAGTCTTGACAAGAAATCAATCGCAAGTTTCTTCAACGCTTTAGCTATGTTTCGGACGAGTTGCCCGCAACAAGCGAAACTATATAAAATTGAGCTTTTATAGTAGTGTGGTAATCTTAAATATTTACAAGGATTATGTCCTAAAAAAGTTTTCATTCGTTTAGTTGGATTTTTTCTATTATATATATATTTACCCAATAAAGGGTATCAACAATACAAATTAAAGTAATTGAACTTATTGCATATCATCATCGTCGTCGTCCATTTCTTCGTCATCCTCATCCTCGTCACTAGTAACATCAGGATCGGAAGCTTGTACTTTGCACTTGGAGCACTGACAAACGAAGATATAATTTTCGCGCAATGTTTTATGCCTTGAGTGGCGACTACGCTCCAGCTGGCATTCATCCAAATAGGAGATGCAAATCTCATCGCCTTGTTGTATGGGCTCCACGGCCCGCAATACAACTATGTCATTCGAGTAGGGAAATGTGGACTGCGCATTGGGCACACAGCTGTGATTGATCTTACTCTGCAATATGTACAAGCCGGATCCCTCATTGTTCAGAAATTCGCCAGCAACTGTGTCAAGAAAAGATTTATTAAGCAGTCGGTAATTTTACAAGAGTTCTTACATTCGTTCACTTTGGCATACAGATCATCGATGACTGTCTCTAGCTGCTCCTTATCGGTATCGGGCATCGTCAAGTCAGCTACTTTGGTAGCCCACTGGGCCAACACACTGGTGGCAATGCCCTGACTGTTGGTGCCCAATATGCCCATCAACGTCTTAAAGGCATCGGGTGTGGTGAACTGTAATTGAGTGAATATTTTAGAGCTGTTTGAAAGGTGACCCTGGATTTTACTTGCCATAGCAAATTCCTCGCTTTTAAAAGCATTGCAAAAGGCGGCAAACAATTGTTCCATTTGCTGTTCAAAGTTTTCGCCCAGCATCTTGTGGTAGATCTTTTGTTCACGATTAACAATCAACGCTTGAAACGATTGCAGTTGCTCTAGAAAATCTGGCTTATTGTTGCTCTGCTGATACATGGCCATCAAGCGTACAATGAGCATTATTGAGCCAGTTTCTGGCGGATAGTGCATCTTCTTCCATGTCTCATTCAGCTCATTAATGGGATGTGTATCGTCTGCCCGAAATGTTCCCATACAGGATACGCGATGATAACGCTTTTGTGCCTCAACTAAGCAGTCCTGGGAGCAGTAGCGCACCTTGCAGCGTGCACACTGTGTAAATTGTGGTGCCCACTGTGCGGTGGGATCTTGATCCAACAGCGGCACCGCCACTGTCTGGTCATTAGCCAAACGCCGCACATTCTCCAACAATGTCTCTAGCTAAAAACATAAAATGTAACTTTAGTAATTGGTTAACAATATGCATTATTACATACCGGCCGCATACAGTGATCGCACGCTGCATAGCCATAGGCAGCATTCCATGAAAATTGGTGAGATACAAACGGCTCCTCTTCGAAAATGATTTCACCAACAGCAAAATTTTTTGTTGCAATCATAGCCCGCCCCTTGCCGGGCAATTCCTTAATTTCAAAATAATTCATTTTGTCCTCAATCGCACTGTGAATTTGACATAAACAATGCAGCACAAATGTTCTTTGAATATGCACGTGCCAGTTGGTTTGTTGATAGAATATCGTTATCGATAACATTTTCAGGCTTATTGTTGCGATATATGACTTGCAATTGCCTCAGCTATCGATATTATTGTGAAATACAATAAAATATAATGGCAATAATTAATACTTACAGACCTGTTTCAATAGAGCAATTAAATGGTTTATATTGGTTTTTAATATTTTTTGTAAGCTTTGCAGTTCAAATTTAATTTTTACTACTGATGACCGAGTGTTTGATTGTTGCGGTAATCGATTGGTCACGAAATATTTCACCAAAAATGTAACAGTCTATCAATTTCAAATTGCAATTTAACAAATATCTACCATTAACGATTATATTAATGTTGTTAATAGATTCAAAAGCTGTCAAAATAATTAAATACTCATATATTTCCGGTTACTTTGACTTTGTTAATCGTTAACTTTTCAAACGCAGTTCTTATCTTTTCCTAATAATTTCGATTAAAATGTATGATTAAGTGCAGCATATGCAATGCATTAATCATTAATCCCAATTAATCATTTCACTCGAGTAAAATAAACTCAATTATTTGGTCAGGAACTTCAAACCAATTGGAGTAGTTGTGGGACCAGCTCTGTGACAGATTGCACTTTAAGGAAGCTTTAAGGATGTAAGTAATTCATCTTTATCATAAACTTCCAATATAATTGAAACGGTTAAAACTATGGGATGTCAATATATTGACAAAAAAACAAATACCTTTGTATTAGGCTAATTTTTTGAAGAATAGCCATTTTTATACTCACAGACACACATTCCGAGCCAAGTAAATAGAAACAACCATTCTTTGTTGACTTGTACTATACTATTATATAATAATCAATTACATAATTTAAAATTTAAAGACATGCTAATGTAATTTGTTGATTTTTTGTTTGTTTTTGTTTTTAAATATAATATATATAAACATTTTTCTTAACAGGTGTGTTTTTAGTTTCTTTTGTAAAATACATAATCATAATAATATTTCATAATTGTAATCATATTTCCTCGTATATAATAATAACTTTTGCGCCTAACAGCTAATAATATTCAAATATAATTTTTCTCTGTATTTAATATTATTGTTGTTTATTTATTTATTTGTTTGTTTGTTTGTTTGTTTCTTCCTTCTTGCTTTCTTTCTTTATTTATATATATTTGCTGTTTATATTTGTATTTTTGTTATATTTGGGTTTGTTTGTATTGTAGTTGTGTTTTGTTTAATATAATTAATTATTTATTCACTAACCAGCGCCATCTCTCGCGCCGTGGGCGTGGCCAGCGTCTGGCCGAGTGCCGAGGCAGCCGAAACGGCGCTGCTCAGCCCATTATCATCATCATCTCCTGTTTGCGCCGCCGCAGCAATTGCTACAGCGGCTGCCTTTTTGCGCTCCAATTCATTATCATGATTATCGTGATCATCGTTCTGATCGTCATCATCATCATCATCATCGTTGTCATCACAATTGCTGCGCGCGACCTGGTCGCCGGCATTCTCATGCGCCTCATCGGCAAAGGACACTTCGGCTGGACTGTTATTGCTATCACCATTGGGCGTCGTTGTTGCTGCCGCCGCCGCCGCTGGCTCATGCTGACCATTTTTATTATTATTATTGTTGGCTTTATCTTCACTGGCGGACTTATTATTATCACTATCATCATTATCACCCTTGGGCGCTCCCGCTGCTGCTGTTGTCTCCTCCTCGGGTATGTCCTCGATAAGGCTACGATTGCCGGAGCTAGCAGCCGATGGACTGCGTGGCGGCGCCTCAGCCTCAACCTCAGCCACTTTACGCAACAGCACAGGATCAGAGGCACGCAACGAACTCTCAGAGCCGCCGACCCCTTCGCCGCTGGGCCGCAGCACCAGGTAGAGCAAAATGTCCGACAACGAAATGATGCCAATAACCTTGCGATGCTCATCGACCACAACCAGACGATGCACCTCGGCGCGCACAATGCGCTCCATTATCGTGTACAGTGACTCATCCAAATTGCACTTCTGCACGCCCTCAAACCACTCGTTGCGATGCTCGTTCGCCTTGCGCAGCGAGACATCGAGATCGTTGTAGGTTTTCTCAGCGGCGAGATTCTGTATAAAATAAAATGTTGACAATTGGTAAATCTTACAATTTGGTTAATCTTATGGCTACTCACAATCACATCAAACTTGGCATAAATGTCACAGAGCCTGCCTTCAGAATCCACCAGTGGCAGCGCCGAAACGCGACGCTCCACAAACTTCTTGAGCGCTGTGATGATGCTTGTGGTCTCGTCGGCGGTCTCAATATTGTCATAGGTGCCAATCTTAAGATCACGCAAACTCTTTTGCATATATGCGGGCTTTGGTAATTCATTAATCTAAAGCAAAATAGAACAAAGGCGTTAAATAAATAAATAAGAGTATAAATAAATCATACTTACATATAAAAACAGGAACCTCAGTATGCGTTTATGTGTCAATATGTACAGGACATTGCCAGTCGCTGGATCGATCACTGGAAGGCGATGAATACGGCTGTGTATGAGAGTTTTGATGGCATCGTAAAGGGAAGCGTCTGGTCCGATGCTGACCAATGGCATCACCTGATTATGTAGCACGCCTATAAAATTAAATTCAATTATTATTACTTATTTAATTTAATTCAAAAAAATACTTACTGCGCCACGTATCCAGTTTATGCTCCTCCAGCTGCTCCATGGACGCATTTGGTGACTTATAATACATTTGCAAGATCTTGATGAAATCCGTAATTGTTAGCATGCCCACAAACTGTTGCTTCTCCGAGTCCCAGAGCGGTGCCGCACGCACACCGTTGTACACTAACGCATAGAAGGCCTTCTTCACTAGCAGTTGGGTGTCAAAGACGACCAATTTGGCGGAGGTGGGTATCAGATCATAGCACTTGTGAAAACGAAAGAACTTGACAAAGATCTGTGAGTCGTCCTCCTCTGTAAGATTGACAAAATAAAAGAATGCAATAAATTAGTAAAAGTTTTCAATCAATCTCAATTCATTCTACAATATATATTCTAAACCGAAAGATCTGCACCTTTCTTGAGCAACTGTGCAAGCAAACGCTTCCAGGCCTCAGATATTTGTTCAAACTCCTTGATGCTCTCCAAGGGATAGTAGAGCACATCGGTGGGTCTAGCGTTGCCGCCAAGCACCAAGCGGCCCGCATGATTTGAATAAAAGTGCAGCTGTAACATGCGTTTTAAATTGTGGCAGGGAGCGAAATCAGCTTGGAATTATACACAGTGTGACACCATGAGCACTGCTCTGTGGATGCTGTCAATTAACTGGCACACACTCGGGGTATTTATTTCACTCCGTTCTCTAATTGTACAACTAATTAATAGTTTCAGTTTTCAGGCTAACAGTGAGCTAACAGCGGCCTAACAGCAGCTTGACAACAGTGCGCCTTTCCACGCGCTTCTCAATGTTATGTGTGTCTCGGGTAAACAAATCTCAATTGCATTAACTAAAATATTTATTTTCGCTTTATTTAATTTAAAACCAGCGCGAAAAAGCAACAACAATAACAGCTGAACAACGCCTTCGAACATATGCCATTAATTTTTGTTTTTGTCTGCATTTCAATAAATTACATTTAGACATTTTAATTAACATAAATTTAGCGTAGAAATAAAAGTGTATAGCGAGCAAGAGAAATAGATGAAACCCAAAATAGTTTATAAATTTATTCAGCCATAAATATAATCAAAATATTGTCTACAAACATTTCACGCAATTGTCGCAAGCCAAAATTTAATGTATGTAATTGAATAAACACTGAGGCGTTTCTCAAATGGTGTTAATCAAATTTTGTACCCAATAGAAACCACATAAAAACACAAAACTGTCAACGACTGATAAATGCAGAAAACGGCTAAAACATTTCTACATTGTCTAAGTTCTGAGACGCCTTTTAAACGTATTTTAGACAAATATATTTGTGCCAAGAAAATTAATTAACCTGATCAAACAAAATACAAAAAAAAACGCCAGAAACAGAAACAAAACCTCAACAAATATGCACAGATTATGATTTATAGCAAATGTTTATTCGATTTTATCTTTTTTTTGGAAAAACTATTTGGCAAATTTCAAAAATTTGACATGGAAATGGATCAAATAAGTATATGTTTAATATAAAAAAATAAATATATAAATTATAAAATATAACATTTGCACTCTGGGGAATTCTAATGCGCTCTACTAATTTTAAAAAATTTCGCGTGCCATTTCTTTTGCTATTTTCCAAAATGTTGCTATACTTTTATTTTATTATATTTTTTTTAACAAATTATTTGCTGTCCGCGTTGACAAAGCTGCCAAAAAAAAAAGATAAAAAACTGAAGGTTAACACACAAAAAAATGTGGCAAAATGTTTTAAATACATATATTTATATATTGAAATATATGTCGAACATAAAGTATATGTACTTAAAATATTCTTTGTAAACAAATTCTGTTATTAAGTTTTAAATTGTTGCCATGAGTAAAAGTTAACTCGGTCAGAGATAAAAAAAAATAAACTAACAAAAGAAGAAGATCGATAAAAAGGTGAAGGTTCCACATCGCCTATAGATACTATATCTAACTCTTTGATATTATCGTTTAGCAATTGTTGTTGCTGTTGTGATTGGTTTTTTGTTGTTGTTGTTGTATATATATATATATTTATATATGGTTTTTCTTTTGTTTTATTGCTACGTTTCAACGCGTCGCGCACAAGTTAATTAAAATACTTAAGAGTTCTTTTTTTTTATTTGATTGAGTTTTGCTTTTTGTATTTTTTTTGTATTTGAACAATTGCAAAACAATTTCAATTGTGGTGGGTGGTTGGTTCTGGGTTGAGATTGGCGTCGCGGCGCCTCAATGAATATATATATATACATATATATTATATATATAAAACGAATAAATATTCACATTCGTTCAATCGATTTTCTTCTTTTTGAATTCTTCACAAATGACTAATGGGCCAATGAGAAGCGCCGGGAGACCTTCAACTGCACTTTGGTTTCTTCGATTTATATAGTACATGTACTACAAAATAGAGTATTCATAATAGACACTTATTTTTTTAGGTTTTTACAATTTTAAGAAACGAAAATTCTGTTGATTTTATATTTATTTCATATTTTAGAACTATTTTTTTTTTTCTTTTTTGTATATGTCGCCCGTCTAAACGTCTCGAGATTTTATCATAAACTGATGCTAAAGTCTTTTTCTGTTTTTGTATTTTTTCGTTTTCCCATTCTGTCTCGGAAAAGCTAAAACTTTTCTTTTCTTTTATTTTTTTTTTGTGTTTTTCGCCAAAGCGCAAAACAAAACAACACATAAATATACGATACTATACAAAATGAGAGAAACGTGTATATATATATGTATTTTAAAATCAATTTCTAAACTACTCGCAACAGCCGAAAATTGCGGAATATTTTTTTTTTTTTTTTTATAATCTACATTGGAAGATCTGTACAGATATCATATTGAATATGACGCTAATGATGTTCATGAAATGTCTCAAATTGGCAACAAATTGCATAGTTCAAATACATTCAACTATAAATCTTATAAAGAAAGGAAAAAAGGAATATATAGGAAAAAAGATAGATCATTTTGGGTGCGCTTATAAATAGCTAAAAATAAAACTAAAAAAGAGGGGTGTGTGGCTACTACGTCAACTAATGTACCCTATATATAGTAGCATAATATTATATCAACTTGATGTGCTATCTATATAATATTCTTGCCACGCAATTTGGACTCTTAATCCATTTTTTTATATATATAAATTTAATTTAATTAAAATGATTTTTAGTTTGTTTCTTAGCGGTTTTTATAGCGTCGTGTGCCCCTCTGTCGGTTTTTTGACTATCTGCCAAATCGGACTGCTAATTTATTTAAAATATATATATATTTTCATTTGTTTATAAGTATTTGGTTGTAAAAGTATTTGTTTACTTACCGAAATCGGATAGATTGACTTTGTCTAGGAAGGGATCGGCAACGGGCAACTGGAAATGAGAAATAAAAAAATTTAACATTATACAAAATTGTTTGCAAAGTGAGAATAATAAATAAATAATTTATCGCAAAAATTTTAACATTTTATTTTTCATTTTTTTAAAAATTAAATACTACAACATTTTCTCATTTCTCAAAGGTTTTTTGTATATTCTCCCAAAATTAGGAAAATTATATAGTTATTATACACTCTACAAAATTTTATAGCATTTAAATAGTTCTGCATTTTTATAGATTTGTTTTCGGAGTTTTTCAATTAATTTTAATAATAAGTCGTAAATTTTTCATTTACGCAGTTAACTATTTACAAAGCGAATTTTAGACTAACAGACTAACGTAATACTCTAAAACGCAATATATTGATGATAAGATATAAATTTTACTTAAATCGTATTTAACATAAATATTATTTAAAGTAATACATATATAAAAAATTCATATTTACAAATACAATCAAAGCAGCTATTTAAAAATGTAAATAACTATTTTAAACTGCAAAATTAATAAGTTAAATAAAAGCCTTTGTATGTATATTATAGTACTAACAGAATTTACAAATAATATAAAACTATAATTCCATGGTTTGCATTATTATTTACAAGGTCTAATTAGAGTCCATTAAGTGTTTTATATTTGGGTCGAACACTTTGATTGTCACGTTTATAAATATAGTTTTTACGATATATGTATATAGTTTATATACACATGTATGTGTGTATCTATGTATGTATGTATGAATGCACGTCGTAAGCAGTTCTCGAACGTGTTATCGCTTAATCGAACAACAGGCGACGACGCAATCACAGATAAAAGAATGCAAACATCAATAAAATATTTATATGGAGTGGTTCTCTCCTCTCTTTCCCCGCATTGTGTGACATGTGTTATTGTAGTTAACAAAATATTATACTATGTATGTAGTATAAAAATTAGCATTGAAATGTGCAATTGTGGAATAAGTAGCATTCGCATATGCGAATAGACAAACAGAAAACAATTGAAAAATTGCAATCTCAGTAAACAATTACACAGAGAGTCAGATAAGCTCTCTCTCTCTCGAGCTTGCTCTCCCCTGCAGATGAAACCAGTAGCAGCCAAAAATGACCAAATGCGATAGACGACAAGGCAAATGAACTGACAATGAGTGCGAAAATTGATAGGCAAAATGAGGTAAATTTAGGATAAAGTGAGGTGAAAAAAAAATACTCTGTGGTATGTCGATGATTTAATAGTCTTGAACAAAAAATTATATTATAAGGTGATTCAATTTATACATACGATCAATAAAATAAAATTGATGAGTCAGTCATTTTTTATGCATTACACATTTTGTCACATAATTAAAATACCCTCTGCAAGGGTATATTGACAAAAACTGCATTTATAAAGAAGAGCAAACTAAAAGCTCTGGATTTCTTTCTCTCTCTCTCTCTCTCTGTTTATTCGCTTTTGGCTGCCACACACTTTTGTGCTTTTGACTTACACTAAATTTTCGACCAGCATGCAATTGTTGTAGTTGCTGCTGCTGTCGCTTCCATTGCTCGATCTGCTCAACGCTATAATCGCTGCGTCGACGCAGCAACAGGCACTGATGCACCGAGGCGGGTGAGGAATGGCGGGGAGAATTGTGGGCGCTTTGGCTGCTGCTGCGTCGCTGATAGACAAGTGACTGCTGCAGTCCAGTTGCAGCCAGTTCGTTGGGTGCTGCTGCCGGTGAATGACCTGCGGACAGACGCTTGCCTGGTATGAAACCATTGGCAATGCTGTTGCCATTGTTGTTTCGCTGCTGCTGAGGCTGCTGCTGTTGTTGTTGTTGTTGTTGTTGGTTATTATTCACTGCTGCCTTGCGACGCAACAGCGCTGCCGGCATAGCAGCTGACAAAGTTGCCGATAGTTTTTTGCCATCTTTTTGTTTGGCTTTAGATTTGCTCTTGCTATTATTGTCGTTGCCTTTGCTGCTGTTTGAACTGCTGTTGTTGTCATCGCGCCTGCTTACGTGCTGCGAATGGCGTTGGCCATCTATAACATCTGAGAGGTTTGCGTTATTCAGCAGCTGATAGTTGTTGCTGGCCGTCGTTCCGTTATTTGACATCAGCGTGGGCAGATGACTGTAGCGCTTCTTTCGATAGAGCGGCGAATTGCTGAGAGAGCGCGCTTTACGGGCAACCTTCGCATGCAAACTGTCATATCCGAACTTCTCTTTGTTTCTCTCGCTATTGTTGTTGTTGCTGTCATTATCGGGCAGATTTGGGTCAAAGCGTACGCTTAATTTGTTACTGCCATTGTTACTGTTACTGTTGTTGTTATTATTATTTATATTTATATTGTGTGGTAATTTGGAATCTGTCAGCTGTGACACTCCTGCTGCAGCCGCAGCTGCTGCTGCTGCTGAGGGCAGAACGCCAATGCGCGGCGCGCTCGTCTCAAAGGCGGAATAGCGGCGACGATACATGTGCAAGCAGAAGCACAAAGACACACACACTCACGCACTTAAATTGTATATAGTATATTTATAAATAAACAACCACACACACACACACACACCCACACGCTTGCACTGATAAACCCTCTCCCGTGTAATATGAACAATGCGTAGATGATGAAAATTCGCGCTAGCCAACGTTGTTGCCGTTTATGTTTTTGCTTATCTCCGTTTCGGTTCCGGGCACGTCTGCGCGCTCCCAAATGTAAACGTAAACTGGTTAACAGCTCGTTGAGCGCTGAATGCCATATGATCGCCACATGTTTGTGTCTGAGTATGTGTGAGTGCTAAAGCTTGAGCAAACACACGGGAAAGAGAGGCCAATCTTTGTCGTATCACGAATTTCAAACACTCTTAAGCTTAGATAAAATCTATAAATACCTATTCTATTTTTAAGAAATCATTTTTATAGCACTTAAGTGGGGTTTGATTTGTGAACCTAGTTTTGATTTGATTTATTTTAGTAAATTTTTTAAATAAATAAAAAATGTTGGCTTGATTGAAATTATTTGTGTATATAGTATTCTATGCGCTGCCAGCTGCATTACTATTGAAATATACTTCCACTACGCAAGTGTATACAAAACCAACAAACATGGCATTCGTTCGTTCTTGAAGCTTCTTCAAAAAACAAATAGAGCGAAAGTAAACAAGAGAGAGAGAGAGAGAGAGAGAGAGTGTTCAATGCTCACCCACAAGTAGGATAAGCTCTAGGGGCGACTGCTAACAGGGCCGTTACAGAGAGAAGGCCGCGGCAGCAGCAGCAGCAGCCAAAGTGCAAGCACACTCATGTACAGTGAAAAGCTTATATTTTGTACATTTATTTTTGGTGAGCTGATAAACAAAGTAAACTGTGCCATAAGGTTGGGAGCCTCTATTATTAAACGTCGACTAGCTGATTTAGAGAGAATTCCAATTCATATTGTTTACGTCTTATTCAATGAAATGTGAATTATGTGAAATGAACGCGCTAATTAATCATCATTAGCGGCAGAATATTTAAACATACATAGATAAATATAAATATAGTTGTGTGTAGGTACACAAATAACAATCAACAAGCAATTGGCAATAACATACAAATATGCGGGGCTTTCACCACAATTGACGTCAGGAATAAGCCAAAACTGCAGAACGGGGGAGTGGTCAATACAATTCCCGACGTGAACCGTAAAATATTGTAGTAATAAATATATAATAGTAAAGGTAAAAACCAGTTCCGCCTTAATGACCACGTTGCGGAGTGTAAAAAAATTGTAAACAACATTGTCAGAACATTTAAGCCAATTAAGTTGACCTTGAGGTTACGTCAATAAAATAAAAAACAATATGTGTTGATAGATAATGCTAAAGTTGATGACAATACAGCCAAATTCAAGTTATCAGTTAGCTATCAGCACTTTAAACTACAACTTTGGATGACTAATACAATTAACCAATCGGCAATTTTATGACAGCAAAAATCACAATAATTATAAATTGCGAAAAAAAAGTTGCAAGCAATTGTCAACCAGATTTACAGCTGTTAAGCGGCAATGTTAACTGCCTGTTAAAAAGGTGTTGCATACTTGTGGGCGGCTGAATGAAATGAGCAAACAAGCTTTCGGCAGGGAAGGCAACAAGTGCGAGAAAACGAAAGTTAGAGATGACCTTGTAGGGTAAGAGAGAGAATGTGATGTAGGTAAATATATCAGGGATGAATGCACATAAATATGGCAATTACAAAATAGAGTTAGAATTAGAGAGGGAATGAGGGAAAATAATGGTCATTGACATTAATTAAAATATTTTAGAAATTAGGATATTGAATTTACAATTTGCAATTGGGAATAACATTTTCTTCATTATTACTTAAATGATAGACTTTTACTTTAAAACATAAAATTAATAATAGGGCCGTTTACATTGTATACTTTGTTGTGGTATATTAAAATACTAAACTAATAAACTAAACTGCATAATTTTCCTGGTTAAAAATAAGTTATGATTAAATTATATAGGAGCTTTTATGTGGCTTATTCTGGTAGTTCGTAATAATTGTTAAGCTTTTTATTAGTGCCTTGCACTATTTTGATTTTCAGAATATCATATAGAGTGTAAACGGGTCTTAAATATATATCTACTTACTCCTCTGGAATCTCTGAACAGAATGGCTGCACTGTGTGGATCTAGGGTGCCATCTCCGCGTAAGCTTCGACCAGCAGCACCAACTGAAGCGCGTCGTTTCTCCAAATCTGCAGAGGCACGACGCATGTGAGCACCTGGCAAAACAAAGAATTCCAAGATTTAGTAACAATATAAATATGGATTATACAAATAAAACTAAATTATACAAGTAACAGCGAGTACCAGGGTTTACATAATCATTTTACCTTCTTTGACTATGCGATCGAAGATCTTATAGGTGGCACCGCAATCATCTAAAATTCGATTGGGCCTGCTAAGCGTATTCACGTCCAAACTCTTGGAACGTGTGCGAAAATTCTCCTGCGGATCATTTTGTGGCGAGGTGCAGACACTTTGTGCATCATGATGTTTGCGTGGCCAAACGTGCATCTTTTTGCCAACATGCTTTATAAACTCCTGTATGGAGTGATGATTGTGGTGATGATGCTTATGATGCTTGTGGCCATCTTTGTGCGGCGACTGACCATGTTCCTGTTCATCAACACTTAGACTCTTGGCAAACAACGAATTGTCGAAACGATGTCGACCACTTGGAACCGGTATACAGCCACTGTCAGTGCTATTGACCGACTGACGAGATCCTCCACCGCTGTAGTCGTCCAATGAAGTGGCAGCTCCGCTCACCTTGTGAAATATGGATATGGCAGTGGGTCGCTCGGAACTGCGTTGCGGTCCGCTGGCGCCGGTATGCGTAAAATACTGATGATCGGCCTGGCTCTCAGATATGTCGTCGAGATCGTGCGGAAAGAAGCCACCACCGCCCCCCGATGGATGCATCGGTGGTGGGGAACCAAAGTCAGGTGCACCGCGACGCATACTCTGCAAGGAGTTCGAGCTGTTAGCTTAATTTATAGGTTACACTTGTTGAATATGACCCCGGAATAATACTACAACATTAGCATATAAAATACCCTATTCAGTGATTCCTATTAATGGGAGGTTTTCTTTAATCATGATCAACTGTGAGTTCTGTGAGGTTAGATTAGTAATCGAAGAGACTTAAGTGCACCTTAAACAATAATTTAATACATTAGAAGTTTCTTAAACAACTTTAATTTAATTGTAGTTATAGAGACTATCGATAAAACTATTGATATAACTATCCTTTTCGATTTGATATTGATAGAGATGTACATACTTAAGTATCTTCGGTTACAGATCTGAACATCTTTCGGCAGTATTTTTAAAGGCAGATAGTTTTTAAAATCAGGAAACGTAACGTTTATAAGTCTAATGTCAAGGCATATCTTTCAGTTTTTTCGAAAAGGTAATAATTCTCCAAAATATTCGTTATTGAGTTTTATTTTATTGTCCAAAAAATAATACTCAAATCCCATGACATTTTTATAGCTAAATATGAAAAGTTTCATATATTTTTATCAATAAAAGAAGCAAGATGATTCTAAAGAAAATATTTTTAAAATTAAAATTTTTTTTTTAATTTTTAAAATTATTTTTGTAGGGGCGTCTTGGCTTATTTATTGAGAATAAATATTAACTTTGTAATATTTAGCTATAAAAAAGTCGTAAGAGAATATTGAGTTTACAATTGTGAGCCAAAAATATATACAAATCATGAAAGATATGTGTAGATTATCCTGTAAGGATAACATTAGTGTAGTCCTCTTTTCCATAAAGTTGCTTCAAGTATATAATTTTTTTTTTTGTTTAAAAAAAAAGCAAATTAATCGTTATTTACAGTCCCTGTTTAAAACTATTAATGTGGGTCTATCAATAGTACAACACCTCTATTAGAGATGAATTTCACTGGCCAAAACTTAAATTACTGATCTAGTCCTATTCCTAGTAGGTATTCAGTGATCTAGTCATATTCCTATTAGGTGTACACTGATCTAGTCATATTCCTAGTATGTATTCAGTGCTGTAGTGTAAACGGGGTCATATATTCAACTTGTTTATCGCTGTGCTTACGCCATAGATAGCCGGACTGTGAGATCGGTCAAGGAAACTGCGCTTTGAGGAAGGTGTGCGCTTTAGGCTGCCACTAATACCGGATCCGCTGGCATAGTAGCTATCATAGGAGCTGCGCTGGCCGCAGCTGGTGGAGCTTTGTCCACCATTTGCCTGATGTGTGGGTGAGTTGTTGTAATGGTGATTGGCCAGTGATTTGAGGGCATCCGGTACGGCCTGTGGCTGTGTGGAGTGTCGCTCTGTCTGCCATTGGGCATAGGCGCTGCCCGTAACGCCGCCCATTGCGGATATATTTGAATTATTGGAATTGCTGCTGGAGCTGCTCGAGGACTCGGCACTGTAGAGTCGATTCTGCATCATAGATGGATCATTGCTGCCATAACCATCAGAATTTCTGGCATTATTGTGTTGGTACCAACTGTCTGAGCTGGCGGCGTTTGCGCTTAGTTGTTTCTCAACGGCATGTTGCCTATAGAGATGTGTTATGCCGTGCATTTTATTGCCTTTGTTGTTACACTTTTATTGAGCAGTGTAAAATCAATGTTGTTCTTGTTGTTGTTGTCAATTGTAGCTACCGTGTTTGTCAAATTATATATAGTTTCTTATATGTATGTTTGTTTGTATATAGAACACTGTCACTTTCACCTCTCCTTCTCGCTTTTCCACACTCTTTATTTGGTCAAAGTCACATAATCCTTGCACTGTAAATGAAAAGCTCATCAGTTGTTGTTTTTTTTCTTTTTTTTGTTTGCTTTGTTGTTGTTATTGTTTGCACTTGCACTTGTCAAAGCTTTGTGCTTTTGCTCTCCATCGCTTTGAAAATCGTTGTTGTAGTCGCTGCAAGTTGAACGCACTCAAATTAAGTCAAAGCTGCAGACGACGTTGACGTCGACGTCAACGTTAACGTTTACGTTAACGTCATATCGTCAACATCTGTCCGTGTGTGTTTGTGTGTGTTTTGTTTGCCGCACTATTATTTTGACATACATGTATTGTGCATATGTGTGCATTTTAAAAACACTTTTTGTTATTATTTGCGCAAGTTGTTAACAGTTTGACTGCCAGAGCAGTAGCCGCAACACACGAACAAACATTTTGTCTACAGTGATTTAACAGAAGGAATATAATATATGTAAATAGTATGTATGTATGTACAGTAAGTCAACGCCATTGAAGCGCACTGCGAGTAGCGACTGCGCAACATGCACTTGAAAAAGTTCACCACCCACATGGCCAAGTGTCAATGCGCGAATAGCTTTTATTTTATTTAATTTTTTATTTTATATTAATTTTTTCACTGCAACGGCAGCTGCGCTTTTTGTGGTTATTGTTATTGTCATTGTTCCGATCGCGTATGGTTGTAAATTCTCTAGGCATACACACAAATAAAAAAAAAATCAATTGCACTTTTCTTGTGACATTTTGTCATCTGATCTAGCGTGAAGCGCAAATAAGATTTAAATAAAATGATAAATCCCATGATAACCTATTCCATAACCTATTATTTAACTATATCACTATTATTTTTATTATATAAAATTCCTGTTTTAATTAAATTTAAATAAACTTATTACAAGCTGCTTCTTAAACTTGAAACATTTGTCACCTGTGCAAGTTCAATAGGGGCGTTGCTAGCTCAACACGATGACATATGCGGCAACTTTTGCCGCCTGAGCCATGCCTGATCTAGACTGAAAGCTGCTCAAAGCTCAAATTGAGCAATTACATAGGTATGTATGTATATGTAAATATTATCAACTGAGTTAAACTCTGTACAGAGCTGATTGCTTCTTAATATAAATGCAAACGCACATTACGTTTGGATTTAAATAAACTTTATCGCCGCTGTGTAAAAAAACAAACAACGTGAAGAGAGACAGAGAGAGAGAGTGAGACAAGGCCAGAAACAGCGAGCACAAGCAGAGTTATATTTATATTATCAAAGCGCGACAAAAAAAATAAAGTAGAATGAAGAGAGGCAAATATGAAGTAGACAAAGACATTGATAAACTAGTAAGCAATATGCAAAGAACCACAAAATGTAATTACGATTATTGATTATAATTTATATTGAACGCATCAAAAACTGATTAAATGTTTGCGCAATCAAGCGTAGGTTCAATTGAGGTTAAGTTGCACCCAAACAGCCCCCCAACTGAACGCAGATTCTCGCCCGCAACCGCAATCAAAAATTTGTGTAAATTAATGCGAAATATTGAGAGACACAAAAAAAGCACAAACATGCACACAACCGTTTGTCTAAAAATGTCAGCACAGACTGAGAACGAAAGAATAAAAAGAAGGAAAATATGCACGTGCAATGTGTAAACAAGTGCCAAAACAGTGAGAGTGAACTAAAGAGAGGCGGGAGAGTAAAAGACATGCCGCTGTGCCACTGTATGTGTGAGACAGTTAAGATGCTGCTGTACGCTAACAGCGCACTGTTAAAGCTAACAGTTACGCGACTTTTGTGGGTGGCTGCGGGTTGCTTCCAGGGTTGATTGCTGTTGTTTACGTGTTAAACATGGCGTGGCCATCAGCGTAATGAATACCACTTCATTATGAATGACCTTGAACAATGTATACAAAGCAAAGATATTACAATTGAACAGCAATTTCCCAAGCGATTTTGCACTTGAAACTACACAAAAAAGGAAATGGAAATGTTAACTGTACATTAAGCACTTTTTGCTTACGAAATCCTTTGGGAGGTTGCTCAAGTCGTTCAAGGAGTGCCAAAAATTTTCCAGAGAAATGCCATACGTAAATGCGTAAATGACAAGAACGTGACCTGCCCCATAAAAAAAGTAATGTAACCATCTTATATATAAAAAATTTCCTAAAGGAAAGCATCCCCTAAACGACGCATGCGTGCTATGAAAGTGAAAGTACAGAAATATATATATAGAAATATTGTATATATAAGTGGGCATACAATGAAATTGCGCATTTAGGTCAGGATTGCGAAATAAATATATATATATATATATATATATATATATATTTAAACTTATCAAAAAATTATCGCTGCTTTAAAATGCAAAATTAATCACTGATTAGCTTATCAGGGCATTTATACCCCTAGAGCTGTAGTATAAATGACAGACCGTCAGTAGACATATAAATACTATACTATACTATGGTCCCAACAGACCCCAACAAACAGCGATAAGAATATAATATCTGTGAAATATAATTATAGCTCAACTTGTCAACAAATTGATTTTGGGCCACAATCAACTATAATTAATTGTTATAAAGTTGTTTATGCGTATTTTATTTAACTCTTGAAATATGCTCCCAAAATTATTACAATGTAAACAAAAAACAATTTTTTGTTGTGGTTTGCACATTTTTTTTATTTTTATTTTTGCTGTCCGAAAATGTGAAACCCTTGAAATGCCGCTTAGTTTGCAGTTAAATTAGCCAGGCCAGCAGCATTCACCTTGAACGTGATTGGGAATCGGATATGCATATAGTATATATATATATATATATATATATATATAGTTGGTTTATTTTTTAGTGCTATCGCCCTGCGTCATGCATTGAACATACGTCCAATATTTCGACTATAAAAACACTAAAATGATGATTAGAAATTTGCTAAACTATGCAAAATTTCCTTAGTTTGCATTTAAAGCTATAGAGAACTCCAATTACGCATTGCATACAAATTTTTTGTTTTTTTTTTTTGCTTATTTTTGTTTTTATTGTGAAATTGCAAGCAAATTCCGAAATATAAGTTCGATGACTCAGCGCTGAATATAATAAATCTGATAGGTATAAAGTTATTTCAAAACAAATAACAGGGCGGAGACTAAAGTCGATATTCAAGTTGTTTTAAATAAATCGATATATCTATTATTTAACAACAATCAATATTTGTTATTATGTCTAATATTTTCAACAATTAAAAATAATTTGGTGATATTTAACTTGCATTAAAAAAAATCGACAATTTATTATAAATCGATATTTAATATTTAACTCTTAGGCAGACTAAAAGTTTCATCAATATATTTCATGTTTTTTTTTTTGACTGAAATTCGAATTTGTAAACTTTCTTATTGTATTAAAAATTTGTATTAAAAAATCAATATATGTTATAATCGATATTTATTATTATGTGTAAAAGTTAGTTAAAAATATATGTTTATAATTGGTGTGATATTTAATTTGAATTAAATAAATCGATGTAAAATAATAAATATATCGATTTAATTAAAACAAGCTATAATAATCGACATTTATTATTGTGCCCAAAAGTTTTAACAATTAAAAATAATTGCGTGATATTTAACTTGCATTAAAAAAAACGATAATTTATTATATATCGTTATTTAATATTTAAGGCAGACTTAAACTTTCATCAATATATTTAATATTGTTTTTTTTTTTTTTTTTGACTGAAATACGAATTTGGAAACTTGAACAATGTCAATAATAATATATATATTACTAGAAATACATAGTCCAATTTTGCACAATTTGAACTTCTAGACACAATGACCTCACTTGACCTATTTAAATGCATTTACAGCAAGTTTTCAATGCAAAGGGTGAAAAAAGGAGATGAAAAAAGTGAAATAATATAAAGTTAAAACACTTTGGCGGCATGTAAGACAACCTTGAGCGAAAACTTTGAACTTTTATCTTTATCATAATATATATATATATAAATAGTTTCCCATAGACTACATTGACCTTAGTAGCAAGTGCAAGGTTAATCCTGTAAGTGTGTAGACAAATAACAATAAAACTGTCATAATAATCTTAAAAATTTCATTTCATTTTAAAATTTAAAATGATATATATGTGTTTTATGTAAATTTCTGTCAGTTTAATATATACGACTAGTTGTGGGCGTGTGTCTGCCTGCCCCATTAACCCGCCCCCCCTACACACCCTAACACTATATATATATATATATATTTATATATATATCTATTTCCGCATCGTTGCAAGTGTGCAATTAGATAAATGCACTTGTATATTTAACTAAATGCAACCGGAAGCCAACAAACGTAGCAAAAGTATTAAGAACATAAAAGTTTTGGTTTTAGTCTTTAACTTGAACGTTAATTAGTACGACTAAGTTGAGGGGGGGAAAGAGCATAGAACCTTCAGATAGATTCATTTGTAAAATGCAACGAAAAAAAATCATTGAAATCTTTTTTTGTGCAGTTTGAAATGTTGCCAATTCGCAATATATACTGAGACTAAGGGGGGGTAGGTTGATGATGATTGATGATTGATGGATCCCTTGCTTGGTTCACGGACAATTAATTAAAATTGTATACAAATAATTGTTATCATTTGCTGTCAAACAAGTTTTCTAATATAGTTGTTAAACAACTATACTACAAAAATTGTTAACTGCTTTATAATAACTATAGATATATATCTAAGACTTTTGTCAACTGTTTATAACCTTAATGCTGAATAAATAATTACTAAAAAATTTCTAGGGTTTGCAAATCACCTTAATGATCAAATTTATCGCATGATTCATTAACGAATTAAACAAAGTGCTTCCCGAAATCGAATAAGACCTTTGGGGCCCTCTTTGAATGATTATTCAAAACAATTATACAAAACAACTCGCGCGTTTTCTCAACTTATATAATAGATATAGTATATAGTATAGTATAGTATAGTATAGTATTGTATAAATATAAATATATCTATTCTGTTTGCCTTAGCAGTCGAACCGGTAACATTTGCATTCAAAATGAGCCGGCTGAGTTGAGTACATACTCGATACTGTGGTAATTGGGTACTCAACTCGGTTGAGTTAGGCTTCTTCAGGTCGACAAGTGTGCGGACACGTTGGTTCCAATTCAATTAATGGGTTCGTTTATTTTTATTTTTTTTTTGTTTGTGTCTCTAATGGAACTGACATCTGACTTTAAATTTGTTCAACTTTTTGTAATGTTTTTTTATTTTCTATTCTTTATACGCCGCAATTTCTGGAAAACGTGCTGACAAGACTTCAAATAAAATAAAAAAGGGGCGCGACTTGCAAGCTTTTTTTATTTTTTATTATTGTCTTCCGTTATTCCGATGAGCAATCGAATTGATTTTAAAATATTGAAACAACCTGAATTTGTCACGTAGGAAATGTGTGTAATCTGTAATCTTTGACTTTATATTAATATAGTATATTATACTATAACTATAGGCAATATTGAAGGCGCCATGATAAATGCGATTCACACGCCGTTTTATTTCTTATTTATTTTTGTATTTTTTGCACCCAAGAAATCATTTATCAAATGTTAGCAGAATAGACAAACTAGGTGTAGAAAAACCCTATGAGAATGGAATGTTGGACTCTAACTATATTAAAGTGTATATACACTTAAAAAAAAAAATAATAACATAAAATTATTCGTAATGATACATTGAGCATGAGTTTTTACTTTTAGTTGTGAAATTTAATGCGGCTAATTTTAGAACAAATTAAATATACAAAGTATACAGAATCATCTTTTGAGGGAGCTTTAAATCTCTTTTTAAAAACTCAAATTTAATATTTGAAAAGTAAACCAAAAACATGAAAGAAATTTGATAACATTAATACATATATTTTTCCTTATGTATATGTATTAAAAATGCCCAAAGCTTCACATTGACGTCAATGGAAATTTATGCAAATGGAAGACAGATTCCTGAATATTTTACAATCTTATATCTTATAGAAAACCAAGTGAACTGCGAAAATATACTCATACTTTGTAGATACTAATTAAATTTGATGTGTTTGTCAGTTATTGAACTTGGATTTTGCAATCACAGCAATATTTTAATAATATAAACGTAGAATATTAATAATGTAGAAGGCACGTGGCAGACATTCTCACATTATTCATTTTATTATTATTTTTTTGCTCATTTTGAGCCATTCTGCAGTACAAGGACAATAAAAGGCTGTCAACATATTAATCAACAACAGACAAAGAAGAACAACAAAAAATATGTAGTAGGTGTTAATGTACGAGACATTTGTTAAGGCAAAATGTAATACATTGTTCGCAAACTCATTAAAAATATGTCAAGGCAGACATCATCGTGGGAATAATGCTTTTAATTTAGTCCAGACGATTTGTCACAGGCAAAACATGGAAAAGAAGGCCAAAATATATGAAAAAGTATATGAATCCAAAGGGAAATCATTAGCTTTAAGGTAAACATTTAATAAACGCTTTGGGAAAATCTCAGTTGACTTTTTTTTTGCAATGTTTACAAAAGAAAAGAAACTCATTTAGCAATTCCCAGAAGAACAATTTATCAGTCAGTTTTATAGCAGCCAGTTGCGTGAAGCATAAAGTTGTATAGCAAACAGCAAACTGACACAAACAGATTTTTAAATACACGCAACAATATTTGTAAGTTATATAGCACTCAACTAGGCATATGTGAGTAGAAACTTCAAATAGTCTCATAGCTGTCAGTTAGGCATATTTTAATTATCAGTTAACAGTTTCATAGCTATTAGCTAGCTATTTTAAAGCTATTTGTTAATTTTAAAATACAATTTTGTATTTATTACTCAGTAAAGTAAAAAAACATTTTTTTTTTATATTTTTACAGGTACGCTGAGTTCGCTACTCATCGCATGATTTTTCCATTGAGGCGTTAGGTTAATTAATTTTTTTTTTTTTTTTTTATTGTTGTAGCAATACGAGTATGTAAAACTTGTCGGCAAGTACAATTTTTATTTACGCCTCCCTTACAGCTGATGATGAGCAAACAAATTAAAGTCAACATTGTTAGCACTAAGCATTTATATTGCTGTTGTTATCAGGCTTGACATCTAGGGAAATATGGGATATACGATATACAAATACCGAGTACAATATGCACACATGTCATTCTGTCTCTAAGTAAGTATAAATATAACTCGTACTCGAATAATATAGCCCAACAACGTGGATGTGTGTAAATTTATGGCACAACACACTCATCGGGCAAATAAATATAATACGCGAGTATAAACGTATAATATATATATATAAATACACACACATATCTTTATATATTACACTCAATATTTACATTAGAATTGCCAATCGCCGTTCGGGTTCAATTAGTTCTCTTGCCTCAATTCTTGTTTACCCATGCAAATGCGTCGTAAAGTCGATCGAATTTCATTGTTGACCAAACACCCAAGTGTCTTTACTCAATAGACTTGATTCCCCCTTTTCCTATAACTAAGTATACCACTAGGTTAGCAAATCTCAAGGTTACAAGACATTAAATAGATAGTATATATACATTCTACCCTTACACATCAAATCGTGTCTGCTAATTAATGAACTGACAATGTGGGTGTGTTTACTTTGTTTTTGTTGTTTTTCATTCGGTTCTAAGTACTAAATATATATATTTTAATTTTTAAATAGATATATATATAGATCTGTAAGAACCGTATCATTTGGGTGCATGACAAATTTGCAAAGTGCACATTAAATATTGTACTTAATTTGTGGGCTGATTAGCTGAGAAATACCCAAAAGTCACGTTCACGCGTTCGATTTGAAAAGATCGCTGAAATAAATCAAGCTAATTTGCAGGATTATTTTTTTTTTGTTTAACTGATATATCTATATATAAAAAGCTGTTCAAACTGACTGACTGACTGATTGGCAACTCACGAGCAGACCAAACAATAGAAGCTAGAAATCTACAATTTTTACTGTAGCTTTCTATTATATTGTAAGTGGGAAATCAGAAAAAAATTTAGTCAAAAATATTTTGGAAAGTGAGTGAAAAATGCATTTTAAAATTGTATGAAAATATCTCGCAGTAGGGTAAAATAATAGTAAGTTTGTAGAATATAATAGGTTTAAAATATTTAAATTTTTATATTTTTTTTGAAGCAGGACGAAGCAACGCTCGTCGGTCTTAGCTAGTATAATTATAGCTTTTCCTTTTAATTAAGTTATTTGTTCTTAAAATATTTTTTTTTAAGTAGGAGCTAGTGCAATTATACCTTTGCCTTTTAATTAATTTATTTATTCTAAATATATTTTTTTTGAAGTAAGACGTAGCAACGCTCGCCGGTCTGAGCTAGTGCAATTATGTCTTTTCCTGTTAATTAATTTATTTGTTCTTAAAATTCAGGAAAAATCTCTTTAAATTAAACTACTTTTTGACTTTATAATATCGTTTGTTTACCAAAATGAATTTTTGGTCATTTCATATGTAATTTGAAACCTAATCTAATGACATTTTAGCATACTGCGCAGGATATTTTCAACTTTGGTTTCTTGGCATTGAAACTTTTTTTTAATTGTTGGCGTTTATTGTCGCCTCGTGGCGCTGCCAACGTATCTTGAAATTAAAAAAAAAGAAAAGTATCTGTAAGCTGATTTACTTTATGATATGTCCCCCCACATTTCAGAAATGTTGTCTTTGTTGTTCTTTTTGTTGGCACAGAGTTTCAGATGGCTGCTGAGGCTGTCACATGATACAGGATTAAGTTGCCAAAGGCCAAAAGCAGCTCAAGGACATTCGACTCTTTTTTTACTGCTGGGAGTGTGTGAGTGTGTGTATATATGTTGTTTATGAGCTTTAATTGGGCGTGGTCAGGCTGAAGTTGACAAAAGACGCAGGCAACATGAGGCAGACAAAGGTCGTTAAAAAAGAACTCAAGACTTGCTAAAGATACAGATAAACCTCGACCAGAGACCGCCTGGAGTGTGCTGTGTGTAGTAATACTAAAATAAAGAAAAATATGTAATATCTATATATATAGATAAGACGTAACTAAGTATAGCTTAATGATAAATAATATGACTTAATTAACCAGAGCGTGCAATTAGATGCATTTATTGCCTAAACCGCAAACTACTTAGCGAGCACACAAATAATTTTACATATTTTAATATAACTTTCATAGCATAAAGATCGATAACTGACAACTGAGAAATATTAATATTATTTGCAAATATAGATTATCTTAGCAAATCTATAAATTATGCTGTCATATTTCTTGCGAATGTCGCAAATTAAAAAGTTTCTCAGCCTTAAATAAATGTGTGAAAAAATAGGAGAACAATTTTCAATTTATCAATTTAATCTGATAATTTTAAATACAAAACTATTTATATTCCGTGTAAATATTTGTGGGGCTCTTTAATGTTGTTATTGTTTATATTTTTGCATTTTATGATTTTATATTAAATGTTTATTATTTATATAAAATGGTTCTCCTACTGATAAAGGCATAAAATATACCAAAGAGTAGGAAAACAATTTTTAATAAATAATAAACATTTTTTTTCATGCTCATTTCCCTTATTTTTAACAACTCCCTGTTTATTTTTTTAGCCACAAAAATTGACACCCTGTCTACTAAGTACTATATTAAATTTATGCAGTTAGCAACATCACAAAAACAAAATAAAAAAAAGGTTATTGCAATTAAGTTAATCATCACTGTAACAAGATTAATAACAATAATAATAAAAACAGCATTCATTCAAGCAATATGAACAAATTTTGTGTTGTGTTCGGATTTATAATTGAGCAGAAATTTAATTGCCGTTTTAAGTAAGTTCCTTAACTTGACCCAATTCTCAGTCGACCCCAGAGACAACATCATTTTTTTGTTTGTCTAATCTACAAAACAACAATCAAAATCAACTTTAGAAAACAACAACGGAAAATTACAATCAAAAAAAAAAATAATCGACAACGTCAAATGTTTCTCCAAAAAGAATTTGATTGATGAACAAAGAGCGTGTTGAATACATTTATAATCACGATTAGAATTTCAAAAAAAGTGTAATCAAGAATATAAATGCTAAAAACCATAAATAAACAATACTATGACATAATTTCAAGTGCATTCAAATATATATTAGATAAAAATATTCTCGAGTTTATAGCAAAAAGGTTTGCTGAACTCTGATTTTATTTATTTGTTGACCTTTTGAGAAAAAAAAAATAGCTTGCAACTGGTTTTTCCATATAAATAAATCTTCAGCTATTTGTAGTTTGTGTTTTGCAATTCCAACTAAACTCAAACTAAATTCACATTTTGCTTAATTTATATTGTTATAAATGTATAAACATATATTCGTTTATAAATTCGTTGCAATTTTCGTTGTTAAAATTAAATTGTCTACGATTTATGCAGCGCAAGTGTAGAAATAGTTTCTTATTCTTAGTTGGTATATCACATTATAAATATTTAGATACATTCAACAGCACACAAGTGTCTCTGACAATTTATAAGAATAGAAATAGAAATAGTCAAGGTCGTTTACAAAAAGATATCCAGAAAATGGAATGGAATGTAATTTAAAGAGCTTCTTAATTAATCTAATTCTAAATGCTTTATTTATAACACTAAAAGTTTAGGCAGAAATAAACATTTATTTAAATTAAATCAGCTTATTTTTTAGATACTTTTAAATTAAGTTACTTGGGTTTTTTTATGCCCACCAAAAATGGAATTTATTTTAAAGGAATTCTTTTCTATGTGTTTAAAATTTTGTTTTATTTATAAAAAATCTAATTGGATATTATTTTTTGAGAATTTTGTTTGCAGAAAAAAAATTTTTTAATAAATATTTGTTACATTAAATTTGCAGTATTTTGAATTAAAAAGTCAGTTAATGGAAGAATTATATTTTTCTTTAAGACAAAAAAAACAGACAAGTTGTTCTCTACATTTCAAAATTCGTTTGTATTCGGACTAAAATAAAAAAAAGAAACTAAAAAAAATTTTTTTATATCTTAACACTTTATTAGTACAATAATATTCTTGAAAATAATTAATTGATCTATCTATCTTTTTTAATACAATAATAAATAATATTCTTGAAGATTGTTAATTGATCATTGCGAAATAATCGAAGAAAGCTATATTTTCGACTTTTAAAAAGGTAGCTTTGGTTTTAAAATAATTTTTAGAGTTTTTAAAGACCTTTTTGTAATGGCCAAGTATATTATTGTTTTAAACAAGTTAACAATAATAAAATTAATATTTCGTGTATTAATAAAGTCGCTTTATTTAAATAAATTTTTTTTAGTATTTTTCCTATAAAAAGTGTACATATTTTGATATTAAAAAAAAGTTAATTAAATAAACTTTCTAAAAAGTATAAACTTGTATGTTTCAATAACGTTTACACATATATAAAAGCGATCGAAATTCGTACTATCACAAAAAAAAAAATTAAAAGTGCTTGGGTTTGTATATTTTAAAACCCAATTTAAATTTTTAAAATTTCATTAAAAAAAAAAATTGCAAAAAAAAATACCAAACCGAAATGACGAAATGCTGACAATTTTTGATTGTTATGCAAACTTTTACACTTCCGCTGCTCAAATGCTGGCAAACACATGGGCACACTACACACAGATACAATACATATACAATACACAGCCATACACTCTCACACAGATACATAATTATCTAAAAGTTCGACTTGCGCACAGTTCTGCGGCGCAAATGAAATTTTTACCTCCAGCCGGCATGTTTTTTGTGCTGCACAGATTGTTTTTGTTATTCTTCTTGCTCTTGATTTTATTCTTATTCTTGTTGTTTTTCTGCTCATTCTTATTCTTAATATTGTTATTGTTGTTGTTTTAAAAACATAACCAGCCCAAAAGAAAACGAAAATAAAGCACATAACCAAAGCGAAATGCCGAGCAATAGAAAAATATATTTTCGCTGCGCAATTTCTTTGACGCGTTGCTATTTTTGTTTTATTTATTATTTTTTTTTTGTGATTTTGCTGCTTCTTTCCACAAAAAAAAAAAAAAAAAAAAACAATTCAACGAGCCGGCTTTGGCAATTTATTGTTGTTTTGTGGCATAAACAAAAGTTCCAGACACAAAAAAAAAAGTCGAAAAATATTCTGAGCATGCATTAAATTTCAATTAGATTATTAATTTAATTTTCTTGTGTACTCGTAATTCCAAAGCAATTTATTAATATTGTTTTAGGCTTATTAAATATTTAAAAAGCCTTTTTAAACATAGTAAATAACAATTAGATTAGCATGAATTTCATGTGTGCTTTGATATAATTCTAAAGCAAATTTTCAAGATGAAAAAAAATGGATTATGAAAATTTTTTCACGCCTTTATAAATGCGTAAATAAACACATATAAAATAGAGCATATTGTGTTATAATCTCCTTAAATAATAGAATATGTATACATATTATATATTGTTTATAGATCCGAGGGGTGTGTGAACATTAGAACTGACCTATTCCAAGGGAATTTCAATTGCCAAACAGAAACTGAAATTGAAACTGATTTTGTTTTTATTGTTATTATTATTATGATTGTGTAAGCTATATCAGTATTATGGTTGTATACATATAAATCGTACAAGTACTATATACTATATATAATATATAGTTGAAGAGGGTTATCTCGCTGAGGGAGAGAGAGAGTTCGAGGGGTTCCATAGATTAGTTGTGGGGGGTAATACAGTCGACGCGCACAAATTAGAAACTTTAGTTATTAAAAATAAAAAAAAAATTTAAAAAAAAAAAATTAAAAATAAAAATAAAAAAATTAAAAATTAAAAATAAAAAATAAAAAAAAGTAAGTAAAATTTCTAGAAATTCGAATTAGGTTTTGTAATACATTAAACGCTTTTTTTATTTAATATATAATATATTTAATATATAAGTTTTGTAATACATTCAACGCTTTGTTTTTTGATTTAATGTATACATATATTTTTAATTAATAAAATAACAAATAAAATGTATAATATGTATTGCATTAGATTTTTGTTCTCTTGTCTTTATTAATAAAATTAACTTCAAAAGAGTTTTCTTGTAGCTTTTTGGAGTAAATTTACTTCATTTGTCTTTATTTTAATATAAAAAAAAAAAAAAAATTACAGAAATTAGAATATTTTGAAATTAAGAATTTAGAATTAATTTAAAAACAAAGTGCTTCTAATTTGTGAGCGTTGACTGTATCAGGTTATACTAGCTATATATATTGCAATAGTTGGAAAATTTTCCATTAAAAAATTGTATTGATAATGAAAACTCAGCACAAAAGTTAAGACGAAATAGAATTTCAAAGATTGCTCATAAAATTCTAATCAGAAAATCGTTTTCTATTTTAAAATTAGCACATTTATTTAATAAGTTACAATGTATATTTATAAAAATTATTATCTGTTAATTAAATTAAAGCATATAAGAAATATATAATTCTATCTGATGAAATAATTTTGTTGTTGCAAATGTGCAAATAAATACACATAATAGAAACAATTATAGAATAAAACAACTATAAGAAAGAAAGCGAAACTTAAATAAGAAAAAGTAATAAAAACTATATAGTATATATGCATATATATAAAAATATATTCTCAGCACAATTATCTGGTTCCTGAATTCATTAAGAAATTGCTATAAATAAATCGCAGACAAATCAAAAAAAGATACAATTGATAGATAGATATTTAGATACACTTGTCAGCGCTGCTACCGTTTCAGCATACAAATTAATATTTTTTTAATAATACTTTAATGCTTATTTTATATATATTTTTGTTTTTATTGTCTTCTGCACTTTGGTAAAATTAATACAAAATTTGGCCATAAATTAAAATTGTTTGTTTTGCGTCACAAAAATGCCAACAACTGCAAAATACATAAATCAAATATATTTTTATTTTTTTTTTGCTAAATACAAGCATTCTATGCCGGTTTTAAAAATTCCAATAAAATAAGTTGTAGATTTTAAATTTATTTTTTTAATTTTTATCACATGTTCAACGATTTTCAAAGCTGTAGAGCAATTTTTTTAATGCCAATAAATAAATAGAATTACATTTTGTTTGCGTAATTGTCAAAGTTTTTATTTTTTTTTTTATTGTTTTTGATAAGTTAAGCCGCTTATCGAGCTGTTTATTTGTTTTGAATTTCATTTATTTTTGTTTATTTATTTTTTTGTCAGTTTTGGCATTGACTTCAAGTGCCTAATTAATATATTTCAAAAAATAATCATTTAATTTTTATTTTTACTTTACACTTTTCACTTTTCTCTAATGAATTTTCTTTCCACTTCACGCACATTTGGCAGCCTTAAATATTTAATATATTTTATTATTTTTGTTGGCTTTGCTTATTAACAATAAAATTGTTTGTTAAAAATGCTCGCTCATGCATATTTATAGTCCGAGTCGAAAATAAATTTGTTCAAAAAACCGCTTTAGAAAATCCAGTTTGCAGGTTGCTAAGCGTTTTCTTTGTTTCAGTAAACACATATATATATATATATTTTTTTTTGTGTTAATTATTATTGAAAATTTAATTATATTAATATTTATTTTAGTTGATTATTATTTAATGATGTGCTAAACCTTTTTAACATTTAAAATGCCGCTAACGCGAATTTTAACTTCAACGTTTTGTTTAAAATTGTTTCGATTTATTTAATTTTTTTTTATTAATTAATCTTATTAATGCACAAATCACGTGGCTCTTCTGTGTTGACGTCTGACGCGGCCGGCGATTTAAATTGAACTGAAAGGCGACGTCGACGACGACGACGTTGTAGCCCGCCATGTGGCCAGGCCAAACGATACATGTACATATATGTATGTGTGTGTGTAGTACACACATACAAATATTATATATAAAATATCTGCAATTGTATCTGTGTGGCAAACCGGCAAGGCATGTGCTCAGTTATGTGTGTGCTATTGTGAGTTTTTATATATGTAACAGGAGAAAAAGGTGAGCACAACAAAAAAAAAAATAAGCGAGTAAAACGTACGTAGAAAGCCCAAAGAGGCAGCAAGCAAAGCGACGACGACGACTGTTAATCAGTCTGTTAGGCAATGTTAGGCGATAGTTGAATATTTTACTATAGGGCCTGTTATGAACCTTAACGACCTTTGCTGTTAATTAACAGCGCTAGAATCTATTTTATTAGCGCGCATATTTCTGTTGGTTAACAGCACACAGTTACAAGTATCACGCACTTTCTAGAAAACACAAAGTGTTTTGTGGGTGTGGTTTTGTCTTTGTTTTGTGTATGCGTGTGTTGTAACAAATAATACATTTTATTAAAGGTTGCTGCTATTTTATTTTGTTTTTATTCATTCTTGCTTAACCAATTGTTGTTGTTTACAACAACATCCTATTGGTGCTTAGCATATACTGAAATTGTATTTACATTTGTGCGATTCTAATGTTATTCTTTTCTGTGTGCGCTGTGTCACGTAGGCAGCAGCAGCAGCAAAATTAAAAACAATAAAAAGAATAAAAGCGCCCTTAATATTATCTATGTTGTAATTTTGCAGCTGCTCTCTTTGTGGTAGTCTTACTCTCTTTTTTTGCTTGCCCTCTTTTGTTGGGGTTTGCTCTTGAACACTCGTAGCTCACTCACCGTTTTAAATAAGCAGAAGTTGATATGCTTAGTGTGCGCGTGTGGGTGGATTTAACAGACTTTCGCTTATGAATGAGGTAAAAACAATAGAAAACAGAAAACAACAGATCACACCCACGTCCGCACGCACACACACACTGACACACAGACACACTTGCGTATTGTCGCGTCAACAACGTCTGGAAGCCTTCAAAATCAATGTCGGTTAATTGCCGTAGCTTACGAATTATTTTTGCCATTGCTTTTTTAAGTCAACAACATGAGATGGCGATATTTACATACAAATGTGCATACATACTGTATGCATATTCAAACATACATACATATATGCATCTTAATGTGAAATACTAGAGCACAGTTGACGCGCCTCTCTCTTTACCCGCTACATCAACCATTCTCTCTCTCGTTCCTCTCTCGCACATGGTTCAAGATTACGTCATGGCCGGTCACCTGATATGAAAGCCGGCGACGAATGATAAACAAAAGGCCTACCAGAAACCAAAGGGCCAAAAAGTAAAATGCAAGACAACAAATACAAAGCCCAAATAGCAGAACAACAATGTATAGCAGATGCATGAAAAAGGAAGAGGGCGAGTAAAGAGCTCAGAGTGTTTGTCTTATTATTACGCACCAGCCGGCAGTTGCTATTGTTTTTGTTGCATGACATTGAAAATGCAAGCAAAAACATAAAAACAGGAGCCACAACAACTTTGCAAAAAAAAAGAAGCAAAATAAAAACTATCAAGGTCAGACAAAGGGTAAACAGGAGAATATAACCAAATGCAGCAACAGTTAGTTTTAAGACGCATTCGCTCTCTTTACCTCTCCCAAAAGCACACACATACACTTTCGGTTTGAGCGAGTGTGTGAGTCCCTCTCTCACTTTTGTTATGTTTTGGCTTGTTTATCCGCAATTTTTATGCTGATCTCTTACATGTCGTAATCGCAAATTAGAACCCAACACAATTTATATATTCAACTTGGAATGCTAACACCCCTCACTTCCCACACTTCTCCCTTACAATTCACAAATTTTATGAGTTGTTTTTATTCATCAAAATGTTGTTATTGTTGACACGTTTGGCGCTTGACACTCGTAATTGTCAGTCGTTGCATATTCTATATTTATACAGTTGTTGTTGTTGTGCTTGAATGATATTAACAAGAGCAGAGGGCCCCATTTAATGCAAGTGAATAAATAAAACTATGTATGTATATGTATATTACTTGTTTTTTTCCACACCACAAACCCAGGCATCTCAATTCAGAGATATTATTTTGTATAAATTTAAATAACATTTTGTATTTCACACTCAATCAATATATGTATATACAACTCTTATTTTTCATTATAGCACGCACAAAAACAGCAAATAAATTAGAGGCATACATAATATCGAATATTTAATACCCTGCTGCTCAATAAGGGCTATAAACTCAGATTCCCGATACACCTCCTTCCCCAGGTATACTTGACTATAACAGTCCTACTTATTTTGCGACTAAGATATGATAAGTAATCTGATGATATGCATAATATAATCTAAACCGTCTGATTCCGTATTAAATCAAGATTAAAGCTGAAATTCTTTTTAAGAATATATATACGCCTTTTCGCTGCTTTACCAATTTAATAACAAAAATAATATACCCCTCTTGCAGACACGCATAAAAATCAGCAAAAGCTCAATTATTTACTACATACGTATTTACATATGTAAAATGCATGACAAACAAACAAACAAGCAGAACATAAAAACTGTTTATCTCTGTTAAGTAGTCACAGCAACCCTGCCCACCGCATGCCCTGCCCACCCTTTTGTCAAAGCTCAACTGCTCGCCTTCCCCTCTTTCGCCTCTTCTTCACTAGCTTATAGAAACTTCAGGTTTTACACATCGTTTAGTCATTGCGTTTTTTTTTTTTGTTTTTATTTTTGTTGTTTGTTTGTTTGTTTTACTTTACGCTGTTTATTTGGATTTTATATATGTATTTTTGTTTTGATTATTTGCTTTTATTTTCAAAGTCAAGGTTAATTTGTTTTGCATATATTTGTTGTTATTTTCATTTATGATTTACATAAGTGGCGCTTTAATTCGTTATTAAAACATGTAAATGCTAAAAAATACTATAGAATAAATAAAAAAGTTATTTAAATATAATAACCTGGTACTTGCTGTTAAGCTTAAATTAAATTAATTAAAAGTAATTTTCAGTACTCACTTTGCACAGCCAATTGTTGCTGATGCGCCGCAACGCGCTGTAAATAAAAAAATTAAATTAATTAAATTATTTTTAGTGTATATAAAAATATATATAAAATTTTTAGTTGAAGTTCTTAGTCAAAGTTAACAGTAAGAGCAATTTAGCGAATACACAAACCATTACACATTTAACAGCACGCTGTTATGTTTAACCCTTATGTTGCTTAGTGGGGTTAATTTGACTTTTAAGTGTTTTTGATTATAATAAAATTAATTTTTTTTAGAATTTTTCTTACATTTGCATTGGCTAACATGGTGCGCAAACCGCTGCTTTGCAGCGATTGCACATCCAGCGAATGACTGCGACCGCGTTGTGTTTTTGTTGTGGGCGAGGTGGGCGGTGGGCCCGTTGTGCTGCTGCTGCTTGTTGCATTTGTGGAGTGTGTGTGACGATAGAGCCAACGTTTTACAGCAGACATTATTTATTTATTTAAGTAGTTTAAGTCTTAATTTTATTAGTTTTAAAGTATGCACAGCCGTTAAATGTTAAAGTTCAGTACAAGAAATTCTTTACATTTTACAGTTTTTTTTTTGTGTACTGTACACTTAACAGCAGGTGACTATGCGCCTGCTGCGTCTACTGAGCGCTAGGTGGCGCTAGCCAGCTGTTAATGTTAACGTGTTTGTTTGATTTGTATTTGATTTTATTTTTATTTATTTTTATGGAAATTTGTTGTATTTGTTTTGTTGTTGTTCTCATTCAATTAACACCTGATTTTAACACGTTTTCGATGTATTTTTAAAAAGTAAATTTTACTAAAGGTGCAATGTTTAATTGGTTTTTGTTTTCCTAAAATAAATTGCAAATTACATTTATGTAAATTTTTTGTCTTTTTATTTGTTTTTTTTTTCAGGCCATCAAAAAATTTATGTAGATTTTTTAATTATACGCGTATATTATTGTTGTTTTTTTATTATTCTCGAGGAAGCAAAGAGTAAATGAAATAATTGTTTTTGATCACAAAAAGGTGTACAATAAAATACAAAATTTAAAAAAACCATATATGTATATTTTGTCTCCCTGACCATGAAAATGTCAACGTCTTTGTTTTTGTGGCATCTCAATTCTCAAGTGGAGCAGAGATGCACAATAAAATAAAAAAATACTATAAATTCTAGAGATGAGTAACTGCTTGTAAACAAAAAAATAAAATATTTCAGAGATGTAAACAATTCTGAAATAATTTTTTGTTCGATTTTAACTTTTTTAAAAACCTCAGAGTTTTCGATTTAACAGGTTTCAAAGAAATAATTTCAATATAAAGAAAATTATAGCATTATTGCGGTTTTATCTTTTTTTTTTTTAATAATAAAGAAAATTATAGCATTATTGCGCTTTTATCTATTTTTAATTGCACAATTTTTCTAAAAACAAAAATATTCTTGAGCAGAATTGACTGTCTATGCTTAGTTTGATAATTTTAATATTATAATCATATTTTTAAACTTTACATACTAAAACCAGATTTGATTTTTTTTTCTAAGTTGTTTATTAAGTATAATTTAAGTTGTTGGAAGTTAATAGTGAGATTAAAATTTAATTGAATTGATTTTTGTTCATAAATATTCTTCCAATTGTCGATTTATGTCGTTTTCTTTGTTTTATAAAGAAAATCGATAATGTAACAACTCAAAAGTGCTCAATTGCAGACAAATATCGATAATAATCGATTGATCGATATTTTCTTTTAGTTATAATAGAACAAAAGCACACATATACACTGTCGCACGCACTCTCGCCCTCTCCCCACCCCTTTCTCTAACTCTCTCCTTCTCCTTTCTCCCCCCCCCCCCCTCTCTCTCTCTCTCACTCTATTTCTTGCACTCTCTCTCTGTTTGGGTCAAAACCGACCCACATATTAATTCTTGACCCTCTCGCAAGCTTTTAATTGAGAGAGCGCTGTTCACACGCACACAAAAACAAAAGTTGAATAGGCAGAAGAAGAAGAAGCAAAATAAAAAGAAGAAGAAGACGAAGAGATAGCTCATGACGCACCAGTTTATTGAACGTCAGGGGCGGGCGACGCGTGCTTAATAGGCGTGGCACGCGGTCTCTCTTGATTGCTTATGATGACGCCGTGTCGCATAATTAAAAATAATCAAGAAAAAAAAAAATAAAATACAAATTTGATTGAAAGGTAAAAAAAAATAAAAAAAAAATGCTAAAGAATTTAAAAGATGTTTTACCAATTTACTATTTCTTTGCTCCACTTCTTCATAAATGTTATACTTTTTGTTAACTAAGAATTGTATTAGCATTATAATTATTTATAAAGTTTAATTCAATTTATAGAAATAACAGTCTGATTAAAAATATAATAATAATATAAAAATATAAAAATAATTGTTATTGCCCTATAAAAAAGATACTGTAAATTAATTGCGCCTTAACATGTGTGTTTGAAGTGTCAGTGCGAAGATCGCAAAATTTGATTGATTGCAAACTATTTTTAAATAAAAAAAATGGCAACTTAAAGTTTAGTATAATTCTATATGTGTATACTTGTTTTTGCTAATTAATCTATTTGTTTATAAAACAAATGAACTGATATTATTTAAACGGCAGAATATCGAGCTGGCATTTTTATGGTATTATTTTGCATTGTAAATAAATACTAAACAAATTTTAATGCGCTAAAATTCTTTTATAAATGAATAAGTTGAAGTAAAAATAAAAAAAAAAATATTAAAAATTTTAAACTATTGTTAAAATTAAGTGAGAGAATAAAAATAAATTAAAAAAAATTGCTGCGGTAAAACTTTTTTTTTTTCAAAAATTTAAAGAACTTAAAAATCTGCAATTTCCTCTTCTAAATTTAAGTTAATTCCACAAAAAAAATTTTAAGCACCAAAATAACTTGTTATTGAATATAATTTAAAGTCTGTTTAATTTATTATGATTGTGCAAACAAACATTTGCAAATATGAAAAAAAATAAGAATATTCTGTGTTTTGTATTTTATGAGCAAACACATGCAATAAATTAAATGCCAAACAAAATTATTATTTATCTATTTTTAGGCATAGGAATATTTGTCCATTTGCTTGACTTGTTGTTATTTAATTTTTTTTTTGTTATTGTTTTTTTCTAAAACTGTCTGTCTATTTATTTGAAATAAGTACACATTTTGTATTTGCCGGGTATTTGCCTTTAGTTTATATTATTGTTGTCAATATTTGTGCAGCGTTCTTGGTCGGAAAATATGTATATTTAAAAAAATAAAAATTAAAGAAAAAAATGTACAAAATACCAAGTAAGTAAAACAATAGAAAAGCAAATAAGAATTTGGAAAATTCATTAACGTTAATTAGACAACTAGGAAAGCTGTCAGAATATTGGTGAAGTTTACAAAAGGAAAATGTGGAAATTAAGTTTGTGAATTTAACAATTAAATAAATTGTAATTTTATTTAATTTTTGTTGTAAATTTATTAAATATTAAACTAGCTAATTGAAGCTTTAAAAGTCCATTGACAGCTTACAGCAGCAAATGAGAGCTTTTCAAGCATTTAATAAGCTTGCGAGAGCTTTTTAAGCAACCAATGAGCTTTCAACAAGTTTGTAAGCTTAGCTTTTGCATTTAAATAAAATTAATTGTATTAAGAATTAAATATATTCTATGCAACACCTCAAAAAGGCTTTTCGTAATTGTTTATAACAAAATGCCAACTAAAACTTGACATATTCAATTAACAGCTAAGCCTAAAAACAAAACATCAAAAGCTGTATTTAATACCATATATGCCACAGCCTACATAAATAAATCATAACAACAATAGGAATAATATATATGTATATAAAAATATTTAGCAGAGACCAGAGAACATCATCGTCAAGTGGTTGACCTTTAAACGTGTGCAATAAAAATAAATAAATAAATCTGTGGAAAAAAAAATAAAAAAAAAGATTCCGAATACAACTCATGCACATAGTACATAGAAAATGTTTTCAAACTTAGACGCGTTCAGAGCAACAAAAACTGACAAATGATTAATTAACAAGCAACTACAAAGAAAGCACAAAGAAAAAAAAAAAAATAGAAAAATAAATAAAGAAAAATAGCTAAACAACAATTACTTATTATATCATTTGCTTTCCAAAGTGCCCAAAAAGAGTAATGAGAGTTAGGGCAAGAGTTTAAGATACATTTTCACTTCCTTTTCATCTGAAAATGGGCGAATGTAAATAGCATCTGATACTCTATATAGAAGCACAGCTGTGTCAATTGAAATAGCTAGAAATGTTGTATAAATAAATTATTATATACTATATTAAGAGAAACTTCTTGAATTTGTTTACTAGCGTTGTTTAGCTACGAATTTTACATGGAAAATATAATTTTAAATTTTCTTGTTCCTGTTTTTATTTGTTATAATATAATGTATAATTTTTACAATATTTAAGCTACAAAAGTCGAAATTGCTCAGTTAATCTTTTGGTTCTTAAAACTGAATTTATTTCTCTGGAAAATGTATATTTGAATTTGGTTTCTACGCTGAATTGATTTGTTTTAAAATCTTTTAAAATTAAATTAAAATATTAAAGATTGTCTGTTTATAATTCAGAGGCTTTTGACTTTGTCAAAATTAAAAAAAATTATAAAACTGAATTTATTCATAGTTAATTATATAAAGAGAATAATTTTTTAAAGATATGAGCAGAAATTTTTCCCTAAGTCATCCCATAAATTTATTTTATTTACGATGGGTATATTTATGATCTGCTTATAGATAATGTCACAGAATTTTGTCATTTTACTGGTTTATTTATATATAATTAATACTTATTTATAATAAGTATACTTTCAATCGATCAGTTTACTTATTTTCTGTTGCGCTATTTTAATTATAATCAAATTCAAAATTCAAGTCTAGCAAATATATAATCGAGTCGCTTTGTATTATCGAGTCATATCTTATCGGTATTTGGAAGTGTACTCTAAATTAAAATTTTCATCTATTCAAGTATTTCTATTTGCCGAAAGATAAAATTGACTTTGATAACATTTTGCGAATGTGGACAGTAAAATGCTTTGAACGCTTTAAGTAAATATTTTTAGTAAATAGCTGTAAGCACTTAAGTAATGTTTATAAAATTTTTAATATTTTTAAATGTTTATAAAGATAATTTTTTTTTAGTTTTATTTTAAGGCATCTGCCAAACAGCTGCGCGGCTTCAAACGCATGTCAAAACTATAATATTTTGACAGTTTTTTAACAATTGAGATAATTATGTGTGAACACGTGAGCGAAATAGATATATATATATATATATATAGATAGCTCGGAATTTATAAATATATAAAAAATGTTACTTTCAAGGATCTATAGACATTGACATGTATAATAATAACTATACAATTTTTAGTTTTACCAAAAAATTAAAAAATCTTTTCCATATTTTTTTTTACAAAAACTAAATTGCATAATTAATTGCATGACATGTTAAACAAATTGAAGACAAGCAAATACTTTTAAAAATTGGTCAATATTGATATTTATAGTATAAATTGAGTGTCTAGCAATATATTAGATTGTCTGATTATAAAACTCTTAAAAGAGCAATAGGAACAGGTTGACGAATATAAATTCTCTAGCAAAAGAAAGGCTTTAGAAAAAAATAATTATAATAAAAATATAATTACAAATATTTACAGGAACTGATATATTTTAGAGTAGTTTAATATCAATCAATATCAAATCAACTTTGATCATTCAGAACACACACAAAATAAGAACTGATAAATTGTTAAATTTCTTTTGGGAAATTTTGAAATACAAACAGGAAATAACTGCCATTGCCGGTGATATTAAAATATATAGAAATTATTATTTTCGACCACAAATTGTAAAAGGAACTTCCAGAAATTAGAGTTTAGGATTTGTTGTATATTACTTTGAACCATATAAATATTATATTTATTTCGTGATATTTTTTGGAGTAGTTTATTTTCTTTTTTTTTTTGGAAAAAAGGGAAAAATATCAATTAAATCAAATATATCGAATCTTTCAAAGCGATTTATCATTTTGATATTTTCAACAAACAGGAAAAAATTAATAACAATATTTTAAAAATATATATATATATATTTTTTTTTTAATATAATTTAATTTTTTTGTGATATTTTTTGGGGCACAGTTTATTTATTTATTTATTTATTTTTTTTTTTGGAAAAAACCGAAAAATATTAATTTTATCGATTTATCATGTTGATATTTTCTCCAAACAGAAAATATCGATATTTTAAAAATATTGAATATCCCTAAAATTCACTCCAAATTTTTTTTATTTATATACAAAAAAAGAAAGTCCAGAAACAAAGTGGTTCTAATTTGTGCGCGTTGACTGTAATGTGATAAAAATTAAATTAAATTATCAAGAATCTAAATAACTCTATCTTCTAGACCATAATGAAAATTAGAATTGAAAAGTTTGTTTGAAACTTATACGAACGATTGTTATCCATGGAAACTATATTATATAGTCAACCGATGTTGATTAAATATATATTTCTAGATTCCGTAGATCATAATATAAATTCGATTTGGTAGGTTTTTTAGTTTTCTGAGCAGCAACAAAGTCCTTTATACAAGAGCCTAGCAATACGATATATTCCAATATAAATCCGAAATAGAATCATCAATGCCAAGTTAAATTCAGAAAGTTTTAAGACTCAGTTAAAGTGACTCGAAAATACTCTTCGGGATCGTAAACTCCTGCGTTACACAGTACGTCAGAGAATTGTATTGCCCTTTTTAAAAGGGTATAAAAAAAAGAAAGAAAAAATATTTGACAAATTAGCAACTAAGAAAATGGTTTAAAATATTAACAAACTTAACAAATAAAACCAAAATATGTATACAAAATTTTATAAATACGATAATAAGCAACAAAAACACACTACACACACAGACACACACACACTACACACACACACATCACATGCTTGCCATTTGTTTTGCCTGACAGTTTAATTTTTTGTTATTATTAATTTTTATTTTTTTTTTGTTATTATTTTTGGTTTTAGCTCATTTCCATGCGGCGCATCAAGTGCTTAAAATTTCTATTTAATTAAATAAATAGAAATGCAAATTGAAGGCACAAATTAATATATATTTAAACGAATTGCGTGGGCCGATGCCGACGCCGTCAATGAACTTGAAAATTGAAAAATAAAATTAAAAAAATTTTTAATTAAACTAATATGCGCACACGCGGAAAAGATGCAAATTAGAAAAAAATTGCTTTAAATAGTTGCAAATTAGCATGGGCCAATATAAAAAAAAAGAAATTGTATTTTATTTTTTTGTGGATAAACGAATAATTTACAATTTCAATGGGAAATTTAAATAAAATATTTTACATAAAAATGTAAAGAGTTTTTTTTTAACTGGGGAATATTATATTGAATTTATCAATTGCAATTTTTTTTTTGTTTACTTTTCGATTATAAATATTTATTTATTTTTAAGTTATGCTTATGTTTTTTTTTTAAATAAATATTAAATAATTTTATTTTTGCTTTATATATTTTGTGTATTTTTATTTCGATTGATTTAAAAAAATATTGTATTATTTGCTTCGTTATGCAAAATATTTAATAAAATTGTTGCAATTTGTATTTATTTAATTATAATTTTTATAGAGTTTTTTCACTTGGGGAATATTATATTAAATTTATAAATTGCATTTATTTGTGTTATCTAATTGTTTATAAATATTTTTTTTTTTTAATAGTAATTTATTTTAAATATTAAATATATTTATTTTTTGTTGTATATATTTTGTGTATTTTTATTTCGGTTGATTAAAATTTTTTTTAATATTTGCTTTGTTATGCAAAATGTATAAAATTGCGATAATTTTTATTTATTTTAAATTTGATATTTATTTTGTGTATTTTATTTAAATATTATTTTCTTTAAAATTTGTATTTATTTTATTATAATTTTTATAAATTTTTATATATTTATATGATTTTTAAATTTGTTAAATAAAATTGAATTAGATTGGTAAATGCCAGAATAATTTAAAACTTTTAATTTTCTGTATTTTATTTAAATTTATTTTCCTTAAAATTTGTATTTTTTTTTTTTAAATTATATGATTTTTAAATTTGTTAAATAAAATCGCATTGTAAATTGCAATAATAATTTAAAACATTAAATTTTGTGTATTTTACTATTATTTCCTTTGAAATTTTTAAATATTATTGCAATAACAAATACTATAATTGATTTGCAATATTTAATATTTCATTTTCTTGTCAACACACACAGAACATTTTCGTTTCATATATTTTTCAATAGAAACCTTTTAAACACACAAATTTGAAAAACACAAAACAAACCAATAAATTTTAAATTTTTGTTGCTTTTAGCTTTATAAGTCGACGACAAACACGCGCGGCGACAATTTGTTTGATTTTCAAGAAAATATATATTATAATTATTTGTGTATATATTTTTGTTAAATATATTAAAAAGCGGTTTTTTTTATTTATTTTTTGTTATTTAAAAGAAGCGCGCGCGTCGGCACCGACCAATTGGAAATGCAATTGAAAATAAAAACACAAAACGCAGCGTGAGAAAGAAGAAAACGGCAAAAATTGAAATCAACGACAACGACGTATACGTAATATGTGCGCCTGTGTGTGTGTGTGTGTGTGTGTGTGTCTCACTTTTCCGCAAAGCCCAAAAACTGTCAAGACAAGTGAGAGCGCAATAAAGACAGAACAAGTGTATACAGAGCGAGCGAAAGTCGAAAGAGAGAGAGAGAGCTTTCAGAGTGCGCACAGCTGTTAAAGCGATCACCTGTTTATGGCGGCGGCTGCTGCTGCTGTTGTTGTTGCTGTTATTTTACAGTCAGCTGAGTTTGCTCTTCCACTCTCTCTCTCTCTCGCTTTTTGTCTCTCTTTTAAGGATGTAATAACATGACGCGTTTTGTTTTTTTTATATAATATATATATTGTTATTACTGATAAAAATAAAGTTTCATTCCGATTGTGCAAATGTAAAATGTCTCAGTTTTTGCTTATCAATCAAATCGCTTAAGGCCTTTATTTATATATTTTGAAATCAAAATTGCTCATGACTATATTTATAATTAAATTGCGATAATGCATGACAATGGAAAAACTTAAATATAATTGAAATTTGCAGACTGTATGGGTTTTTTTTTTTGCTATTTTTAATAAAGAATATGAGCGATTGGAAATTACTATGCGCCATGTTGCCAATGTTTTGTAAAATTTTAATATATTAAATATTTTGTTTAATAAATTAATGTGCTTTGTTACATTTCGCAGAACACACAAAAAACAACACAAATAAAACCTTTTTTTTAAGCATTTATATAGAGATTTTGCAAAAACTTCATATCAGATTAATTTAATTTGACCTATGTATATAAATTATATCAGTTTAGATATACAAATAAGTAATGTCTAAAAGTGCATATAATTACATATAAAAAACTGTCATAATCGTTAAAATAATTATAATTAAAACTATAATTCATCAGCATTCTTTTCCTTTCTCGCTTTTAGAATTTTTAAGTAGCAAAACTGTTAACTGCATTGGTTTGTGTGCAAGCTAAGCTATTTTGTCTGTACAGACCACAATTCACCACACCCATGTTAACTTAGCCAAGACACTTACCGCTTTGCGTTTTTCAACATCACTGACCGCTGAATTTGAACGATGACGAAATAGATCCATAACTTTGGTCATTGGCGAACGTTGATTTGGATTGGCATTTGGTCGAACTGCAGTCACCGTATGGTAATACTGCAAATATTTAAAATAAATAAATTAATTTCTGTTTTAGGTGAGTAATGTGTGCAAATTTGACGCACCTGCGCATCGCTACCCTGATGCAAATGGGCGCTGCCATCTTTGTATTTGCTCTTGGCGGTGACTGTGCCATCGGCATTTGTTATCGTTACGGCGGGATGTTGTTTATGACCAAAATGTTGCATTGCCACTTTCATGGAATTCATTAAGCCGCCAGCATGAATTGTTGCATGATTGTTGGCTGAATTTGCCACAGCTGCAGCTGCAGCTGCTGTTGCTGTTGTTGCTGTTCCTGCTGCTGTTGCTGCCCCAGCTGCTGTGGGCGCTCCGCCGGATACGGAATATGTACTGCTGGTGGCACTGCTGTCCGCTGATGATGGTTCTAGCAAATGTTTATCCTTATAACGTTTTGCATCCGATTTGGCACGCGGCCTAAACACATCAAAGATTGTGGGCCGGCGATTTGGTGATGCAATACCATGCACCGTCGACTGATTGAGCACTGGCGAATCTTCGCCGCTGCGTCGTCGCTCCAATGAACCGGAACGTGAGCCCCCACTGCCCACCATCCGTTCCGTGCTGCGTGAGATCTTTTCGCTATGGCGATTCAACTTCTCCAGCTTGGCAGCCTCGCGCTCAATGCGACGCGCCGTTTCTCGCTCCAATTTGCGTGCCTCCTTCTCGCGCCGGGATTGCTCCTTCTCCTGGCGTCTGCAAAATGAACAAAAGTTAGTTTATTTAATGTCAATTTAATATATTTCTTGTTTTACATACCTTTGCTCCTTTTCCATCTTTTTGTAGGCCTTCTTGGCCGCCTTGGCATTGGGCTCCGCTGGCGCACTTGAGGGTCTGGAGCCGGGCACACGGGGTAGGCCATCTTGTTCCTGAAAGCGTACATGACGTTTTTGAGTTAAATTCGTTTTTGGTATTGTATCGGAATTGGTATTAATATTATTATTATCTTCTACTGCCTGCTGCATGTTTCTGCCAGCGCGGGCCAACACAAACTGAACTAAGAAGCCAATTGGCAGAGGCTAACAAAAAAAAAACTAAAATAAAAATATAGCACCCACAGCGATTATCCTGCCAGTTTGTCCTGTGTATTATATAGTGTGCTGCAATTATGCCGAATTGTCTACAAATACAATTTGTGAGTGTCCCCACCATAAAGAATCAACAACAAGTCGCAATTTGCAAAGGCGCAACAAGAGTAGGAATGATAGAAAGAAAAAAAATGATAATAATAATAACAACAACAATAGCAGCAGCGACGTATTAAGTATCGAATGTGTTTTATTAATTGGGCGACCACTTGACGAGTCCTGTGGCGACCTTTAATCGAATTTAATCAATTTATTTATGAATTACGCAAAAAAGTGCAGTTGGGGCAAGTTGGTTGTGAAGTTAACTATCCATCAAATGTGGTGAATTGTTAGTGGAGGGTTTGTGTATGAACTAAGAGCGATGGTGGCTAAAGAGAGAAAGAGACAGCATACGGCGATCAAAGAATTTCTTAATCAAAAACAAAGCTGTCAATAAAGCTGTATTTTAAGATGAAATTAAGTTAAAAAATAAATACAAAATTTAAATATTTAATCTATAGTAGTATTAAATACAAATAATATAATCTTGAGTTGTTTTATTAAGTAGAAAAGGCTAAGACGAAACTATATTATTACCCCACTTAAAAATTCAAATTAAAACATTTAACTGAATAAAAATTGAAAAATTAAATTCCAAAAAAAAAAAAATAAATAAAAAAATAAAATAAAATATTTAAACTATATTTTAGTGCTAAAAAATTAGATTTTTGTTAAAAGTAGATTAATTTTAATCAGAAGTTTCTAGATATTATAGATATTACCATAAATGTTTCTGGTATTATTTATATATAACTTTAAATAAAACCAATCTATAAACTTTTTAATCGAGCTTTACGTTAATGTCTGTTATAAAATGTAACCCAAATTAAACCGGAATAGTTGTGCTTTCAAAATAAATTGATTTAACGCCTTTTATGCAATTATTTTGCAAAAAAAAAAGAAAAAAATAATTTAGATAACAAATATATTGGAATTACTTTTTGTGGGCCCAAAATAAAATCAACTAATAAGTTACAACCAACATTTAATTACACGACCTTCCGACAACTTTCACAAAACCCAAACCCAACAACTCTTGATGATCAAATTCAGACATCTGAATTTAATTTATTTTTAGCAAAACTGTTACAGTCAACAGGTCAACACTTTTGCTTGTAGTTTTTGTTATTTCTTCTGTTTGTTTGTTTGCTTATTTTTTCTTTGGTTTTGCACTTTGCCGGAATGCCAAGTCACGTGCCCCAAAGGTCTGTCAATATTCAATTATTGTTGCTGTGCAACGAAGCTCTAACAACAGCGCAAAATTAATGGACGTATTAAAAGTATTCAAAGTAATCGAGTATTCCGATGATTCTGTTGATTCCAATAAGCAAAGTGGGTTAAATGGGCGAGCCAAAAGAAAAACAAAGAAAAAGCAAAATAAATTAATTGGTCGAAGCGTGAATACTCTGGCGAATATAATAAAAGCAGATCTATACAGAAAAAATTATGATGTATTATTATTATTGTTGTGAAACCATTAAACTGTGATCTACAGCAACTGTTATAAGCCCTTTAGGGCCTAGAGTTGCCTCTTCATCTAAATTTCCTATATAAATACATTAATGTCTACAATATACAAATTAATAAAAAAATCGTTTCTCGGAAAATATTCGCATATGTAAATATAAATGTCTGATCATCCTTAAATACATCCATTTTATGTTCTTTAGAATCACTAGATTATTATTTTATTTAAGTATTATTTTTTTTCTTTGGTTTTCCTAGCACTACAAATATAAAACTATTAAATATTGTGGAATGTAACATTTTAAATATCGTAACGATTTTTTTTTAAAAAGGAAAAAATGTATATTGATTAGTTTTAAAAATTTTCTGTTATACGAAATCACATTTTAAATAAATTTACTTTTGTGGAAAAGTCTAAAAAAGTCAAATGTTTGTAAGCATCCGAAAATAGATTATTAAATAAATTTAATCAACTTTTAACTGCTGCTTGCAAACTGTTTAGCAAATGTTTAATATACCGCTTTGTGCAGAGTATAAAAACAAAAAACCAAAAGCACTTTACGCTTCTATTTATGTATATTCATGTTGGCATCAGCTGTTGAACACATTACCTACTCCAAGTAGTTCAATATTTGCACCAGAGAGTAATACATTAAGAAGATACAACTAGATAATTTCATAGAGCATTCAAGTAAATTTGTATCTGTATCTATAATTGGGCGTGGTGACCTATTGACGTAATTGTTTGCCCAGACATAGATATAAGCAGATAGAAGAGCCCATGTAAATAGTGTAATAATATATGGAAATATTCTATAGACAACAGTTCTCTTTCATGCATATGTATATACTAGTACTTGTATTACATATTGTGTTGTTTGTGAGCAGAGTAAACAGTGTTTTGCTATTGTTTATATGGCGAATGTTCAGGTTTCGTGAAATAAAATATATATAATAAAAAATTATATATACGTTGCTCTTGTTGACAAATTGTGTCATTTGCCCGTGTGTTGATAAGCTCTCCCCTCCCAGCGAAGTCAACACACGATAAAAAGGTAAATCTAAGATAATACTCCTAAAAGTATTATACAAAATATATGGTATATATATACCATAGACAATACATATGGTTACCATATTATACGCTTTACAAAGTTTTGTTTACATTTCGTTCAAAATACGTCTCGAGAGTTGCTATAAATAACATTTTATAAATACTATAAACCTAGAGAATAATTAATTTATATAACCCTCTGTTAGAGTATAACAAAAATATTTCAGCAAAAAAAAAAAAAAATGCCAGACAAACTTGAGTTTTGTTGTTTCAGACAGTTTGAAGCATTTTTGTCTGCTGTAAAAAATTCCAAAGAGTTTTCTTTTATTTGCACAATATGAAAGTTATTTAATCTTGTAAAAGCGGAGGTAAAAAAATGATCCAATGAGTAAATGGATTATACAAAGAATTATACAAATATATAAAAAGAAACAAAGCTAGAAAAATAACTTGAGCTAAAATTGTTTCTTTTTATAAACTTGAACTACATTTTTGTACTCATGACTGTGCAAATTTACTCTTTGCTTCAATTTGTTAAAATATGTATATCACAAACTACAATATGATTGTATAAATAATGACGTCAGTCGACAAAGTGTGAATTCAAAGATAAAAACCAAAAACTTTGTCCTCTTTTTTATTTTTATTTGCGGTTTCGATGCTTTGACGACATTTTGTGAAATATTTTTTTTTTCTTTTTTATTGTTGTTTTACAAGGCTGTTAATTTGATTTATGTGAATGTGGCGACAATTTTAGATTTTCTAGATAATTTCGAAATGGTTTTAAAGAAATTTAGATTGACGAAATAGATGTTTCTTGCGAGCAATAAGATATTACATTGATTTATAGGTAAAATAAAAATAAACTTAATTTTTGTGTTTAATGAAACAGGGAGGAATAGTTAGTCTTTAGAACACTTTATTCTGACGTTGGTAAGCTTTGGGATTATATATTTAAAGTGATATTTTTGAAATTAATTTTTTGAGACAATGTTTGTCACTGCAATCGATATGATTAATATGGATCATACTATACTAAAAACCCATTAAAAACCCGCTCAAAAAATTGATTTGTGATAACGATGCGAGTACTTTGAATTAACTAAAACTATTAAAAAGAAAACTTTAAGAGGACTGATCGTAGAATCATCTAAGATTATCGAATAAAGTATTTTTTTTATAGTCAAATAATCGATTATAACAATTATAGGTTGACACTGAAAAAATTTTGTCAAAAATATACTGAGAATTGGGTGGAAAATGCATTTGAAAATGGTATGAAAATACCATACATTGTAAAATATGATTAGAGCGTAGCAACGCACGCCGTGAGAGCTAGTATATTATAAATGTAGATACTAACGATAGCTTAGATAATTTTCCACCTATCCCAATAAATATGCCACCATTAAATACTCGACTTACATCATCTGATATGGAAACGGAAACTGAACCGGAACCGGAGCCGGTCAATTGACGCGAGGGACTCGTCGTCGAGTTGCTGCTCTCATTGCGTAGCATGAGACGTGGCATTGTGGAGGCGCCACCCAATGAAACGGGTCGCACTGATGGTGCAACATTGAGTGCATCTATTGGGGCATTGGGCAAGGCGGGAGCGCGTCGTATCCAGATCTCATCCAATTCCCGTTCACTTGGCGTACGTGGCTTGTTGGCCAAGCTGCTGCCGGAATTGGTATCACAATTGAGACTTTGGTTTGGGCTATTCAGGGAGACATTGCTTTGGGAGGGCGCACGTATCTCGACCAGGGACGAATCAAAGAACTGCTTGGACAGATGCGGGGTGGCGGCAGTGAAGCGATTGCTGCCATAACGCTGCGAGAATAGACCCTGAACGGAGGAGTAGCCGCCAAAGCTGGAGGGAAAGCTGATGGTTTGAGCATTGGCGCTCGGTTTTAATTCGCGCAACTGTTGCGCCTCCATGCGCAGCTCGGGCGTCTCCTGGGCGCGTGACACCTTAAATTTGCCCTTGATAATCAAAGGCGGCTCGGCAGCGTGTGGCAGTTGCACGGGTAAAATTACAACTGCCGCTTCTGCTGTTGCTGCTGCAGGACGCTGCTCAGTTGGTGTCACGTTCAGTTTGGGCGGCGTTGGCGGCGTCGATTCACTTGATTGGAGTAGTTCCTTCAAGGCCTTGGGCAAAATGGTTGCCGGTATTGGCGGCGGTGGTGGTGGCGGCGGCGGTGGCAGCGATGTATACTGCTCCTCAATGTTGCGCGTATTAATTCTATCAATTTTGTGCATAAACTGTTGCCTCAAACGTTCCAGATCCTTGAATTTCTCCTTTGAGGCGGCATCCTGCGGTGTTGGCGGTCGTGGTGGCGCCTTCGATACACGCTCCGGCCGTGGTGTCTCAACACCAGCCAATGACTTGTCGCCGCTGCCATCGTCCTCATCATCCTCCTCCTTGCATTGGGACAGACGACGTCGCTCGATGAAGGGCGGCAGCAAATATGTTGGACGCTGATGATAAATATCATAACGTGAATCGCTGGCTCGGGTTGATTTGGCGCTCAGATTTAATGCACCCACCACGCCCATATCTTCCAAATCATCATCATTATCATCGTTTTCATCATCGCTGCTGCTGCCGCTGCTGCTCTGGAAGTCAAAGGAGTTGACACGCGGCAGGGATTGCAATTGCAGCTCCATTTGTGGCGTCAACTGTTGGCTATACTGCAAACCACCAATGCCGCCCAGCTGGTTTAGACTGGAGCCGGAGGATTCGTTGGTCTGGCCGCCATTGCCGGCACTTGCCTCCGAATCGGATTCATAGCCATCGCCCAAGGCCTGCTCCAGATCATCCATGGTGGACTCAAAGGCACACTCAAAGCTATCCATTTGATTGTTTTGGCACAACAGCTCACGCTCCTTTTCCCTATCCTGATCCATATCATCCTGTTTGTTCATCGATGATGCATTGGAGCTATCGCTCCCAGTGCTTCCAGTTGCTCCTGTGGCTGATTTTGTGATCTGCTGCTGTTTCACATTATCCTCGTTGTAGTCGCAGTTTGTTGCCATTTGCAGAGTTTGCTATTTGGCTAGATCTTTGGATGCTTCTCTTGTCCGTCGGTTAAAGCACTTTTAACTCTCTCCAAGAATTTTCAGTTCGCTATGAAATTGATATTCTTTGTAGCGACATTGGATAAACCGAAATGAATTTGGTTTTTGGTATCTGTAAAAGAGTATTTCATATTCTGTTTAGCTACATTAAATTTTTATTATTTTTTTGTAGCCTTGGGTTGATATGAGAGAGCGCGTAGATTGCGCAAAAAGAGAGAGCGCGTAGATTGAGAAAAAAATAGATTCTCAGATAGAAAAAGAGAAGATCTATTGAAGATTAAGTTTCTAAACATTTTTAACTAAACTATAAAAGAAAGCACCTGGGATTTTATCATACATATGTAGGTTATATTAAAGTGTAGCTCATTTAGTACATATTATCAGATTTATTCTTTATTAGCAAAGTTGGGCTAGTCTGGTCTGGCATAAACTGAGAAAAATATTGCCGAAATTATGAGTATTTGTTGACAATAGTCTGTTATAAACGCTTCTTTTTTTATACGAATTTATTTACACTGCCATTCAGCTATTAATTAATTTCAGAGCACAACATTTAATAAAAAAAAATAAAAAAAATATTTGAATTTAAGAGGTACCTTCATGCCTTATATACTAACTGCCAATACTGTTCCAGAATTTTAGGCGTACTGTGGAAGTAAACTGCGCCAAAATGCATGCAACATATTTTTATATTTTATACAATTTCTTATATTATTTTTATATTTTATATTATTTTTAATAATTTATATAATTTTTTATATTTTATATTATTTTTTATTTTATATTATTTTTTTTATTTTATATTATCTTTTTTATTTTATATTATTTTTTATATTTTATATTATTTTTTTTATTTTGTATTATTTGTTACAATTTATATTATTTTTTATTATTTATATTATTTTTTATATAATTTTTTATATTTTGTATTATTTTTTATAATTTATATTATTTTTATAATTTCTTATTAATATTTAAATTGGAACTTGTTTTCATATTCCCAGAATATAAATCGAGAGCTAGAGTTTTTTTCTTCGCAACGATAAATTAAGGAAAAATGTAATAAAATAAGCTCGATTCTTATTCGTTTGGAAATTAATTTTTCACTTAGATCAGTTTACTTTATCAGATAGTTACAGTCAGAGAAAGAGAATATAAGGCCACAGCATTTTTAAACTATGAATCATGTGAAAAACAGAGCACAATATTCAAATTACTGAATTTTTCAGCAGAGTGAGCAGAAAGTCTTTAAAGACTGTCAAGAATCTAAAAAAAAAAGATCTCTAAATAACGGCAAGGATAACTGCAAGATTAGGAGAAAACATTCTAAATTTATGCAGCCTCCGAAAGACTCCAACGTTGACTTAAAGATATATATGTTATTAATTGTATAATCGCAATTAAATAATATTTTTTGTGGTCAGGCAAGAATGGTGCCCATCAAAATCAGAATATATATTTTTAACTATACAATTGGCCCAATATATTTTAATAATGGTGTTATTTTTGTTACCGCAGCTGTACTATTCGACACTCCTATTTTTGCATGTTGTACAGTTCAAAGACACTAAGGCACATAAAAAGAAAAACTTATCATCTTAAAAAACAAACCATGAAATAGGCAAAAATGTACATATTGTCAATCTTAAGATACTTTTGTAGCTTCCAAAGCTGTTGGTATTTCAAAAAACAAAACAAAAAACAGCAAAAAAAAAAAAAAAAATCCAAAACTATTTGTAGCACGAGGTGAAGGTCGGCAAACAACGCCGCAAAGCATTTAGAAAAATGGCAATTTGTGTTTTTTTTTAGGTTTTATGTATTTTGTATTTTGTATTTGCGGTCGCTTCATATCAAGCATTTGCCATTCATACTACAATACAGAAGCAGCAAAGAAATATATACAAAAATAAAAGATACACAAAAAAGAAGAAAGAGAAAAAATGGTTATACTTATATTTGTGTATGGGCAGAAAGAGCAAAACAAAGCGCTAACAAAGCTAATTCAATTATTTACGCATCGTCAAAGCAAATAAAAAACAAAAACAATAAAGCAATGATGGGGAAAGAAAATGTTAACATATGGCAAACACATACGATATGTATGTCTCCCCGTTTCCAAAAAATGGAACATAAAAGTCACAAAAAATAAAAGTAATAATAATAACACTATGCAACAATATAAAAAATATTTTTTTTTCCCAACTCTTTTAGGGTTAATTTATGTGTTTTCAGAATTCTAGTTTTATAAAAAAAAAGTTGCACAAATTTATTAGAAATTTAAAATTAAAATTTTGCATTAAAAAAGGTTTTTAATTTCTAATAAGTTTTGAACAAATAATCTAATTAAAGGTTGATATGCAATTTTATTATCTTTTCAAAATTAACAACTTTAATATTATTAAATTATGTTCAGAGTTATTTTTATATTGTTTTTTTTTTTTTTTTTTTATCTGTGTGCAAAGGAATTTTTATTTTATTTTATTTTTTTTATTTAGAATCTGGCTTTTTCGACTATTCCAAAAACAATTCCGGATATTTTTAAATTTTTCGGTTTCAACGACCCATTTTACATATAAATTGATTCTCAAATGTTTGGTATACATAATGCTGTTGCATAGTGTAATTATTGGCGCTGTAGTGAAAATTAACGCTAAAATTCATAAGAAATAAATATTAGAATCAAATAGAAAAATACACGATGAGTCAGAAGTAAACATGGGAGGCAACAAAATTGTTTGGGTTCACAAAGCTTTCAATTAAAGTTGAATTATAATGAAGAAAATAATGGCATTAGAAATCGTAACTTGAAGATTATCAAAATATAGATATATTTGCTAAAGTTTTAATTTGTTCGAAAATTGCTTGAACAAATTGTTATAAGTAAATTAAATAGCACAGATTTATATACAATTTTTTTAGACAATTTTTTTTATGCTAGAAACCACAGCTTACTTAGAAAATTCAGATTGAAATAATAAAAACTGGTAAATTGAAATGCAAAGCAACAAAATTGTATATATATATCTAAATAAAATACACTTGAAGACATGTTGCAACCGCAGGGGCGTTGCATTTCTCATATTTTCAAGCCAAACCGCAATTGAGCAAAATAAATGCAAAGCGATACACCCAGCAATTAATGGCAATTACAATATAGATACGTATTCCTTTTGTATATCCGCAAATATATATATATATACGTAACTGAATCGTACACCGATTAGCCTACTACTGTGTGTGTGGTGTGTGTGTTGCAAGTTTGCGGTCTTCTACAAAGTTATCCATGTGGTCACGCGGAATGGCGTGACTCAGGCCGGTTAAAATTAAAATTAATAATTAAAGCATAACATTTGAACTGACACCACCACGGGCCTAGTGTCTATGCGTCAGATACTTTTCCGAAATGCGAAACGACGTTAATTGCATACACAAATAGACACATATATGTACAAATAAGAACTGGATACCGTATTGCAATTTCATCTGTTACTGATTCGTTGCAAATTTTATAATATAAAAGACAGCTGTTGCCTGCCTTTTAATTATAAAGCATTTACAATTGCAACAGCCACAAATAATTGCACACAAATCGAACGTCATGTAATCGCTTACGGAGCTGTATTTGCAGTTGTATTTATTAATCAATGACTACCATCTACAGACTGGTTTAATACACAACTTCAGACTAGACATGCTGGCGTCTTAGCTCAACACAAAATTCACATCAAAGTTTTTACATTGAATTGTTGGGTTGCAATTTAAGACCTTAGAGTAATAATAAATCATTTGAGATTTTATTTAACAATTAAATTTCTTATAGACTTTAGCTATGACTTTAAATTGTGAATGCACTCTCTTGATTTATTTTTTTTTAAATATAAATGAAGTATTATTTGTTTGCAGTTTATTTTTGATTATTTTTAACCAGACTTTTATCTAATCTATGTCGGTCAGAAATTTGTTGTGTACATAAGCCAGTTTCAGTTATATTTAAGAAAATATTTACTTTATATGTATACATGCACATAAATAAAATCTTAATCAGCTAAGTTTCGAATATGTTATTGAGCTCTTTTTAAATGATTAAAATTGGTATGAACTACCTCAAAAATAGCTTTAAAACTATTTAACAAAATTAATACAAGTTTTCGACAAATGATTATAATATTATTATTAAATTCAGAAAGTTATTTTTTTTATTTTAATAAATCAACTAAAATATTGCTATAAAACATTTTTAATTATGTTTTGAAAATTGTACATGTTCTTCGACATTTGTGAGCTTGCTTAGTTCTAAAACATTTTATTTATTTAACTTTTTTAGCTGAATTTAAAGGCTATGCATAATTATACGTAAGTATTTGAGACTGAGACATGCATATGGAAACATTGAAATTCTGATTAACAAATTATTGCAGTCACGTAATTTAAATTGAGAAAATAGCCAAGTCTAAGTAAAATTTTGAAAATGTATATTTAAACATATTTCGATCAAATATATGTTAAGTTCTGGCTCATATGACATATTAAGGCTTTCGGATTAATTTCAATAAGTGATTAATTACCGCATGTTATATTTGAATGCTACATGCATCAATTAATAATATAATGCAAGCGAATGTAATAATAATTACAATTAAATACAAGTAAATGCAATTGCGGTTAGCTTTGAAAATCATGTGGTTATTTATAATATAAGTATATACACTTCACTTAAAGTGGCTTGTAAATGCAATTAAATGATGTGAGATATCAAGTAGGCGCTATAGTGTCAGTTATAAATTTGATAGTTTAATGGCAATTTAACCAGGTGGTAATAGTGGTTAAATGATACAGTGTTGGACAATGAAATAAATTGGCCAATTGCAGCGAATGTAAACACAATTTAAATAAAATTACAAAACAAATGTGTTTTTTATAGAAAAATTAACTTTAGACTGATAATTCTTAAAATTTGTGAATTTGATGGCGCAGAAAGAAGCATTTAATACAATACAAATTTCATTAATATAGCTTTAAAACTAAGAAATTAGAAACTAATTAAAATTATTTAATTATGGGCTCAAGCGATTTATAGAGCGATAATTAATTTTTATACCTTTTCCAACTTAAAAAATTATATATTAAGAATGAAGGACACAGAAATTCTAATATATAACCATTCAAGTATAATGTCAAGATCAATTTTAAGGACATATCTTTAAAGACTTTTAGCTTTATAAGTTTCATATCAATTGCATTAGACAACACGGCACGAGTTGAAATAATCAATTATGGCTGTCAAATGATATACGCCGCAAAAATCAGGCAATTAATTAAAGTAACAATATCTGAAGCTGACAAGCTGGGTAAATTCACAAGAATGCAAACCAAAAGATAAACAATTTTTTTTTGTGAACAGATCAAAGATACTGACAAATAAAGAAAACTCTTTGTTGTGTTATAAATTAATATAGAAATTAGCAAAGTAATGTAAAAATTTTGTAGGCGTAAATTGTGGAATTTGCTAGACGATCGTTAATTGACATAAAAGTGCCGACAGTTGGTAAGGTTTTGACTCTAGAACTGAAGAATAAATATATCGAATAAATTCAAATATAGTTAACATGCATTTAAGTTGAAAAAAAAGTGTGAGATCATCAGCTGGAAAAATATAGTTAGTTTGATAAAAATCTATAATAATTTAATTATGCAAAAGTGAAAATGTGTCAAGAAAACTGCAACAAAATTATCAAGAATTTGTACCTTAATGATTGATGTCATTTTAAAGCTTTCATCAAATAGTTTTTATACCCATCTGTCCGTCTGACTGTCTGTTTCTATGCAAAGTTTTTGGCTTTATCTTTGAGATATCTTAATGAAACTCGGCACAGATAAAGCTTGATAAAGTATGAAGTTTGTATGTCAAAATTAGCCCGATCGGATCACTATATCATATAGCTATTGAGGAAAAATAGCAGACACATCATTTTCATCAAAAGTTTTTGTATGAATAACTTCTTTGTTTTTCAAGATATCGAAACTAAACTTGGCATATCGATGTAGAATTACGATTTGTACAATCTGACCACTATATCTTATAGATATCAATAGGAACAACCGGTCGAACAAGTGCTCGGTTTGAAAAACTCTGTTTTTAAGATATCAAAACCAAAGTTGGCCTTCAAAATTTTATAAGAAGACAATTGCAACGGTTCTTTCTTGTTTTTAATTTAAATAAAATTGAATTGTGCCTTTTTTTTAATACTAATAATAATCTTTTCGATTTTTTTTTGTTTATAAATAAATGCATTGCATTTGATATTGATATATAATGTGCGGGTCGTAGGATTTAAAATGCTTGAAGCAGTTACTCATTATCCATAATAATTGTGTGTAAATAATCATTTGCTCAGCAAAAAACACAGTCAATTTTAAAGGCCGGGGTTTGTGCCTCTCTCGCTCTCCCTCTCTCTCCCCCTATCGAACGGAAACACACACACACACACACACACACACACTGGGTGTGTTGTCAAGCGCATTTGTGTTTATTTAGATTTGTTGTGTTTTTTTTGACTTGTTGTTGTTGTTTCTTTTTAACTCAACTCAACTCGTTTTTCTGTGTCACTTTATAAGAAATCCGTTCCACAGTCCCCTCACTTTTTGCTCAGTTTTGCCCAGTTTCGTATGGATCGACGTCAGCGTCACGTGTTTGGGTTTTTTTTTTATTTTGTTTTTTTTTGTTTTTTTTTTGCCATTGTCTGAGTTTCGTTTTCGTTTTTGTTTTTTCATATTTTATGCAGTTTCGATTTCTGTTTATGTCGCTCAGCGACAATTTGACGACTATTAGTTAACCTCTCCCCTGCCCTGCCCCGTCAGGTATTTCTGCTCATCAACATCTTCAATAACTGGGGGGCGTGACGGCCAAGGCGGTAAGAAATATATGATATAATAAATATATGTAGACATAGTCCAGAAGCGACAAAACTGCAATATCAGCTTACAATATATGGAAAGCGCACAAAAATCATTTGACTTATGAATGCAAGAGGGTAGAAAACTGAATGAAGTGGTGCCAACTGTACCAAATGAGGTTAAGTTGAAGTACGTTTGGGGTTGACTGAAAGGATTAACATTAATAACTTTAAATTTGAACTTTCAAATTGATAAACTTCTTTAAGATGTGTTCCCAGCATCTGTTTTTGTATATCAATATTTTGTTTGTCAGTTATCAGCAATTAGTTTTGAGTGTAACGACATAATATCGCCGCCACAATCTTTGCCAGTACATTGTGTTGGCGAGGTTATGTCGTCTTTTCACTGGCAAGATTATGTTGTTTTAAAACGATATAAACTAATGCGATATTTTTTATTATTTGTGAAACAGCGATATTATGGCGGCGAGATTATGTCGCTATAAAAGTCTTAGCGCTATAAAACAAATATATATTTTTAATATTAGGCTTTATGCAATTTTTGAAGCTAAATTATCAGTGCAATTAAAACAAAAAAAAAAATAAATAATATTTACATATAATATATCATACTTTATACCCTCATATTTATATTTTATACTATAAAATCCTTTTTATCGTCTTGTTATAAGTATAAAAACTATTTAAATTTTTTCTAAAAATGCTATAAAAAATTCGACCGATTGTAGTTGTGTATATATTTGACATTTGATGCCTTCATTGTCCATCAAAATATATATATATATATTACTTAAGGACATTTGCAGTTCTTGGCTTATGTGAAAACAATAATTGTGAGCCATACGTTATATATCTACCAATTGTGCGTTTTGTTGCCTCAAGGGTGTTATAATTACGGAATATTTAGCAGGTGTCGCATAGGTCAATGCAATTTCTATAAGTTCTGCTGCCATCAAATAGCAAAGTTTTTGCATTTCAAAGTCGTGTGCGATCTTCGCGCAGTGAGGCATAAAAAATTAGATAGTAGAGGCCCATCCAATATAGTTTATGTACATGCATATGCCTCGTGCATATACCCTAATAATAAAAAAAAAATAATAATAATAAAAAAAACAATAATAGCGGTCGTTATGCACGAATGAATCTCGATTATAGGCATCTAGCTGCCACTTTTGGGGTCCATTGTCGTTAACGTTATTGTTACTGACGTTGCCTAAAAATGCAAGTTATAATTAAAAAAAAAAAAAAAGATGTTTTGATTTTATTGATACTCGTTTAGTATTTTGAGGCGCAGTTCATTCAACTGGTTTTTTTTTTAGTGCTAGATAATTTGCAAATTTATTGATCAACATATTCTATTTGAAGCTTATGAAACCGCATTTTGTGAATTAAATACTAAATGTTTTGCGTCACGTAATCAAAAATTAAGAGAATTAAAATTGCAGAAATAAGACGACTTGAAGAAGCTCTACATATAAATTATCGATAATATTATAATATAATAATGAATATTACTATAATTACGGGCTACTTAGTAATCCAATCTCTAAGAATTTTCTAAGGGCCATCAGGCTAATTCAAATATTTCTACGTTCTTTATTTTCGAGGAACTATTCGCTGAGTATAATAGAAAATTTACATTTATAATATTTACGATCTATAACAAATTATCTATCTATATGTATTCACATGATGTGCTTTGTTATTTGCATTCTGTGCACTTGCATGCATGCTCACAAATCATAAGAACTATTTAAATTTTAAAACAATATCCATATGGAATCATCGATACACTATCTTTTAACAAACGAATTGAAATTATATTCAACTATTGATTTTCTATAGTTAATATATCTTAGTTCTTCTCCGATTTGTTATAGGGAACTAAGAGGGCGACATTAACTGAGCACAGCTTGTAATATTCTCACATAGACCTGAATTGAATTTGTATATAGTTTTCCGATTGTTTCGCAGCGTCAAGCATATGAATATAATTGAATGGGCGGTTATAAGGGGGTTGTGATTTATAGCAGCATTTGCCATATGCGTTGAGAGCGAAATTCGCACGTAAGCCTTTAGAATCCGAGACTTCAGACCTCAGCCGGACGTTGGCCGATTCAATTCAGTTTCAATTCAGTAGTGCGGCAATTGTGAACAAAGCATCGGCACAAAGTTAACAAAAAAAAAAAAAAATAAAAAAATTCTTAGCCATATACATAATAAATCAGTTATCAACAAATTCACAAGATGCAAGTGCATCGCACAAAGCTACTGATCGGTTCGGTTGGCACTTTAATATTTGGTATTATATTCGGTTGGTTCTTATTCCCTAAGATCTTAAGGATTATGATATCAAAGGTGTGTGTAAATGTTTTGTACAAAGTGTTTTACAAATTACCAGAGTTTAATGTTTCTCTTTGTTCAATTCAAAGCAAGTTACGCTGAAGCCAGGCACGGATTTACGTGATCTTTGGTCCGCAACGCCATTCCCCCTGCATTTCTATATCTACGTTTTTAATGTGACCAATCCCGAGGAGGTGGCCGAAGGCGGCAAACCGCATGTACAGGAAATTGGACCATTTGTTTTTGAGTGCGTATTTTGTATATGAAAATTGTAATTTCTAAAAATTTCCTTTGTGATCAGTGAATGGAAGGATAAATACGATTTGGTGGATGATGCTGTTGAGGACACGGTTACCTATAATATGCGCAACACGTTCATCTTTAACGAGAAGGCCTCGAGTCCTCTAACGGGCGAAGAAGTGATAACCTTGCCACATCCATTAATACAGGTATTTGAAGTTATTTAAAAAATCGTGAAACACTTAAGGGAAGTTTCAAATAAAATAGCACAGCCTGACACACATTTATCCGGATTCAATTTACGGTCAAAAAATAGTATTAAATTTTCAGTTGAGAAGGTTAAAAAATAAATTGTATAAACAGATTTGTTGACATGAATTTTCGGTATATCATTTTCAACTAAAAAATGATGGCAAATAAATCAAAAGTAAAACAATTTAATTATAAATTTTTAAATTTAAATAAAAAGTTAAATCAGGAACTGTAAAGATTTTTCAATAGAACTTATAATGCTTTGCGCAAATTTGAAACTTAGTTACGTTGTTTTTACAATATATAATTTGAAATGCGCTTTCGTACAAGCTAAGTCTAATGTTATAACAATAGAACTACGTAAATCGACTTAAAAAAGATCTCGTAACCTATTGTCAAACTACAAAAAAAAAACAAACCTTGTAAATTATGCAAATTACTTAACTTAAATTCCCAGCATGTCAAAATTAAGCTATCGTTCTAAAAATTTTATTTAGACAGCTGTTTTATATTTTTAGCACTCATCATTTGTACATTTAAATGAAGATGCTGTTTTGTTGTGTTCATTTTTAGTTTCAAATCATGCAACCTAGATTTAATCTTGGGCTTTAGTTTTAAATCATGTAAACCTGCCTGTTAATCAGATTTACAGCACACTCGCCAATTCTCACAAAAAGTAATTTGTCAGTCTCTTTTAATTTGCAATTTCGACTACGCCCAACTGTCAATATTTCATTTTAAAAATGGTAAAAAAAAAAAATTCCCCTTTTTTTTTTACTAAATTCGATAAGCGAAGAAAAAAATTGTGAGCATATGTTTTTTATCATTTAAAATTCTTTTTATAATTTTCTTTATGACTGCCCGTCTGCCTAGTAATTAATCTTTTTTATATTTTTCTTCAGTCCTTGTTCTAAACCTCTCCTAACAATATTTTGCGTTTTTTGCACTGTTGTCATTTAGTTTTTTTAAAAAGAAAAAATAGTAATAGAATATATGAACTCAACACCTGTCACAGGTTGAGTTCAAAGCATCTTTATGAATTGCAACCTTTCAGTTCCGAGTTCGTTTTGCCTATTTATCATACTTGTAAAACTAAACTGTCAGAATTAATTGATAGTCTAAGTTTCTAATGCATTTTTTACTTAAGTATTATATATTTCCTACTTGACAGCCCATCGGCATATCCGTACAACGTGAGCGGGCGGCGATGATGGAACTTATTGCCAAGGCATTGAAGATTGTCTTTCCGAATGACAAGGCCTTTCTAACCGGAAAATTTATGGATCTATTTTTCCGTGGCATCAATGTGGACTGCTCGTCAGAGGAATTTGCCGCCCGGGCACTCTGTACCGTATTCTATACGGGCGAAGTAAAACAGGCTAAACAGGTCAATCAAACACATTTTTTGTTTTCATTTATGGGTCAGGTAAGTTCTATACAAAGCGAACATATTAAATTATCTTGAATTATCAACTTTTCCTATAAACCCAGAGCAATCATTCGGATGCGGGCCGCTTTACGGTCTGTCGAGGCGTTAAGAACAGCAGGAAAGTTGGAATGGTTGTAAAGTTTGCCGATGAGCCGGAGCTAGATATGTGGCCGGGCGATGAGTGTAATCGTTTTGTGGGCACAGATTCTACAGTATTTCCGCCGGGTTTAAAACCAGAAGACGGTTTGTGGGCATTCACGCCGGACATTTGCCGCTCCCTGGGTGCTGAATATCAGCGTAAAACCACATATCATGGCATGCCTGCATTGAGATATACCCTAGATTTAGGCGATGTGCGAGAAGATGAGAAGCTGCATTGCTTTTGCGATGATCCCGAGGATTTGGAGACATGCCCACCCAGGGGTACTATGAATCTGGCACCATGCGTTGGTGGCCCACTGATGGCCTCAATGCCGCATTTCTATCGGGCTGATTCGAAACTGGTTCAAGCCATAGATGGTCTTAACCCAAACGAGAAAGATCATGCCGTCTATATAGACTTTGAGCCGGTGAGTTTATTAAACTAACTCAAAACTAAAATAAAAACTAATAAGATTATACATTTTTCTATATATAAACAGATGTCGGGCACACCATTTCAAGCAGCCAAACGATTGCAATTTAACCTGGACATGGAGCCCGTGGAAGGTATCGATCAGTTAAAAAATTTACGTAAACTTATTTTACCCATGTTTTGGGTAGAGGAGGGCGTTCAGCTTAATAAAACCTACTCCAATCTAGTCAAACATACACTATTTCTGTAAGTATCAATTAGTTAAGACTTGCAGTCATACTTTTCAGTGATTAACTCATATTTTTATAGTGGCCTGAAGATTAATTCCGTACTGCGCTGGACACTTGTTAGTCTATCGATGGCGGGTGTGATGGCAGCCAACTATTTATTCTACCAAAAGTCCGACAGTCTGGATATTACAATGCCGCCCAAGATAATCAAAGAGCCGAATAAGGTTGCCAATGTGTCGCCAACCGAAAAGCAACAGTCTACAGTGCCTCAAAATGTACCCATACCGGGCGTTAATCTGTCCAATCCTAAAGTAGAACCCAGGGAACGATACTAGTCGATTCGTTTAATTGTTGCAGTTGTTGTTGCTGTTGTTGTTGTTATTGTGTGTAGTATTAAAGCACCTGTAGTCCAAGCACGCGCTAATAAAGTGGCCAAGTAAATGTGGCAAACCCCATCATTTGAGCCGTCAAACTGGTTTAGGCCTAGATCGATGCACTTGACAAGCGTCTCCAATGATTGCCAACGATTGTTGATCGCTAAGCCCAGACAAGAGATGAATGACAACAGATTTGCGCTTTTATGACACCAATAATATACAGCTATTGATCGATGTTCGTAGGCAGTTACTGTACTCGTACTCTAGGAGTTAGAGGTATCATCACATCACATAAACTTGTTATAAATTAAATTTATTAAATACAGAGACAGTATTTAAAATAAACAAGAAAGAAACGGCAATCTACGGCACGCCGAAGCTATATACCCTAGCAATGGTCTTCCGAATATTCTTATGATACAAAACCAAACATAATGAAAATGATTTTTCTTAATATATATTATCTACGGGGTGAGTGTGTGCTCACACATAGTAAGTGTGAGGTATACGTGTTATGTGAATGCCAATGAATGGTAAGCGTTTTAACCACTCGCACTCTCAGTGTTAAGCGTGAATGCCAAATAACTCATTTAAAAATGCAAGCACTCACGACGACGCGAGTATATTCACTGCCTTACAGAAAGAACCCCGCATACATTGCCTCGAAAATTCATAGATATTTAATGGTGAGTTGTGAGTAGGTTTGCCAATTGCTGAAAATTGTTAAGTGATGCTGAAGCCATCGCAAGTGTGCGTGGTATTCTCACTCACTATTTCGCGAGCATTGCTTGTGAGAATACAATATTTAAAAGCGCGAGTATGATTCTATTCATGAGTGTTCCGAGAAATTTTAAGTGTATTCACAAGCTGAGTAGCCCACTGCAGATTGCGGACATACATTTTACTTTGAGTCAAATCGCAGAAAAAGGAAAAAATTAAGAAAAATATTTAAGAAAAATATAACATGACACGACCGACTCGAACCCGTTGCCCCAAGTTCGAAAGGGTCGATCTCAAGCATGTGCGCCAAAGTTTTTATTTAATACCAATTGGCAAAATACAATTTTCAAATATTTCCGAATATATTTTAAATTTTACAGAGTACCATCTACGATATAATACAGTACAAATTGCAGTTTTATAGCTTCTACCGTTTGCCCTACTCGTGAGTCGCCAATCAGTCAGGCAGCCAGTCAGATTTAATATATAAAATAGATTTATAAGAATTAAAACAATTTTAGTTTATTTCTGAATTTAATTAATATTTAGGCTAATCTTTCAAGTTCAGCTCCATTCCATATAAACTCATCAGCCTCTAGTTGCTCAACACTAGGACATTGCAATGAATACTCTCCACTCTTGTTATCATCATCGTCATTAGGAACAATTGTTATGTGCCTGGGCAATGCAAAGTCTCCCAACAATGATTCCAATTGGGCACATAACCAGTCTATATCATCCATATAGGGCCTATTTAGTTGATCAAAGTAATTCAAATCATTGACATAAATCTGACGTTGCTTATTATGCCATATATCTAAATATTTAAGTTGCGGCAGTTGAGTTAACATTTTAGTGGGCCAATCACTAAAATTAGCATGCGAGATACTCAGGTGCTCCAATCGTTTTGCTGGCCAGGGATTGGGCATAGCTGGCAGTTGATCAAGACCCGACAAATCCAAATCAAGCAGATTATTTGCATTTTGTAGAAAGTCCAAATTGCGCAACTTTGAATTACTTAGCAGCAGTTGTTTAAGCAAATGGGGATTATCAAATTTAAGGCTTTCTAATGCACAATTGTCGGCCTGCAGTTTGCGTATCTCTCCAGTTAGGTGAAGTGTGTGCAAATGGGGATTATCAGAGAGTATGAGTCGCTCTACAGCTGGAAAGGCATTGTCTGCAATTTGCTCCAGACGATTGCCACGGACTGAAAACTCCTGAAGCTTCTGTTGATCAGCACACAGATGCATAGGTAACTTTATCAATTGATTATTGTCTAGATTAAGCTGATGTAATTGATTTAACTGAGCAAATGCATTTGCCGGCAACACTTTTAAGCCATTTCCCTGCAGCGATAGTATTTGAAGTTTTGGCAAGGCCGCAAAAGCTTTAGGTGGTAATTGCTCAAGTTTATTATCCGCCAAATCCAATGCTACGAGTTGGGTGGCCATTGCAAAGGTTTTCTCATCAATTTTGCTTATTAAATTGTCAGCCAGTTGCAAGATCTTTAACTTTTCGGCACCTTGAAAACATTCCGGTGCCACATGTTGCACCTTACAGCCAGGAACAGCAAACACTTCCAGTTCACTTAGTGTTATAAATACATTTAAAGGCAAATTAAAGAACTCAGAATTGTGTATCTCTAAGTTAGTATAGTTGCCTAGCTGCTTACTGATTCCATTTGAAAAATGTGCCACTTCCGAGTTGAGTGGAAAGTTCAATTCATCACACACAAACCCAACACATTGAAGGCTATTTACTGACACTTGCTTGGGGTTCGCCTCACAGCTGATAAGCATCATCATCCAATACAATATATAAAGATAATAGCACACTGATGACATCTCTACACTAGTCTAATGTTTCCGCAACTGATATGTGTCACCGGTTAGATCAGCCTTTATAAAGCGACCAACCTTCCGAGTCGATCGGCATTCTATCAAAGCCGAACGTTCAAAATCAAAACAACCCAAACAAGAACTGGTACTGGATCTGTTTCCAAACTATCTGAAATGTGAGTTGAGCTACTTTATAATGTAGCTTGTAACATTCACAAATAATATGATTGATCAAACAATTTAATTTAAATCATTTGTATATTTTGAAATGTATTTATGTGATACAAATAAATAAAATATATTATATTGTTCAATCTCTATTTAAGATTACAGCTGTCTCATTTAAAAAGATTTCAAAAATTTCTTGTTTAAATGTGGTTTTTAAATTATTGTGCTTAACGTAAAAAAATTGCACTCATTTATCGAAAATATTACTTGGTTTTTTAAAAACAAAATCAATTGAATTAGTCTCTTACAAGATTTAAAAAAAAATGTAAAGTCTAGAAATCTTTATGCCTTATATACTACTTGATAACAACGATTAAATTGAGAAAAAAAATATGACCGATTGCTCCTAATATTCGTACATAATATCTCACGATAAACCTAGCAACAATTATAATATTTTAGTATTCTTCTGTATTTAATTAATAAATTTTGACTGGGTGTATTCTACAAAATCAGTAGTATATTTAAAAGTTGTTAAATGATTTTTGTCATTTTGCTTATGATCAAAGTCATTCGCTTTTTGGTGAAAACGAAATGCTAATAAAAACTTTATGAATATTCGCGACGTTAAGTTTTTTTTAGAATAGTTTTGGGCATAGTCCGGCGATAAGCACGTTCTGACAAACAATTCCCAAAGTATGAATTTTATTGCGTTGAAAGTTGTACACTGAGGAAAAAGTTAAGTTTAAAGAAGAAAACCCATTGATCATTATTTATTTTTTACTTTGTTTTCAATTTAATTGTTGTTATCTCGATTTATACTATATTTAAACATTATATTGTGTTTACAATAAATAAATATTCCACAAAAATAACAAGAAATTTGAATATATCACTTAAAGAATATGCAAAGTGTTGCATACATATGGGCGCCAGTTTTTGTGCACTTGCGCTTCTGTAATTCACAAAAGGTCTTAGCTTTTAGTATAGTATTCAATTAATTATGTGTACTAAAATCAAGTTAGTAATATTTTCGATAAATAAGCTCAATTTTTCCAGATTTAGAAGAAATAAAATGACCACCACATTTTAATAAAAAAATTATTGTTAAATTTTTAAATATTTATATATAAACTGGAATATCGATCAAATCGTTGTAAATTAAATATAAAATTAATTTAAATGACTTCAAAACTTAAACAACAGATTGATTTCAACAAATGATCAAAATTTCCGTAATTTTAGAATAAATATTTTTCTCAGTAAAAAAATCATTATTCATGATATATCAGCTATTAGATATGAGTATTTGGCACTCACTGAAAGCTACATGGTATTATCATGTGGGTCAAGTTCAGTATAGAGTATGACTACTGTTTTGATAAGCTTAAAAATACTTACTATGCGGCTTATGTGAAGGAGCTGAAGTAACTTCTATTGTGATTGCAATTTAAATGGAATTGTATGTTATTTAATTGATAGTGCAAATCTTTGAGTTGAAGATTAAACTAAGTATTGCTGTCTGATATTGTATTTTAATATATTTCAATGTATACAATTAAATTTGTAACGTTTATAAGCGTTTAAAGGAAACTATCAAAAAGATATTAATTCTGATACGAAAATGTTTCAATGCAAGTGATATTCAACAAAAAAATTCAAAAAATTAAGTTTCTAATAAGCCTTTAAATGAAATAATCATTTTTTAATTTTTTTAATTTTAATTGCATTTTATATTTTTTCGATAACTTTATAGCGACATTCTCAAAAATAGATTTTTCACACATTTGCATATTATGATAAAATTTTACAATAATGTTTTTATATATGGAAGCGCCATAAAACGTCATATCCAATTGGCTGAGTGATTGTTTGTCGTATGACTTTATAGGCTATATAAATATATGAATACTTACTTATATATATATATTATATGATATATGATTAAAGCAATTGTTTGTTGCACAGCAAAACTATTGTAGAAAATTTGATTTAAATTAAACGCAACAAACAATTTTCACTTTGAAGACTGACGGAGCACAAAGTCCCGACTTGTACGTTAAGTCTGCGGACACAGACATATAGAGAGGGTTTAAAAGATGGTGGGGTGCTGCTATTGTTGTGTTATGGTATGCAAAGTAATTGGCGACAAATTGAATTGAAAGAACAACGACAAAAAAAATATAAAAAAATTTATCGCTAAACGAAGTCATGCCGTTTCAATTGACTGACAACAGAAAGGGCAAAACATCTATATCTATATCTTATCTATATAAATATATATAACATATTTTGATATATATGAAAAAAACATGTGGCAATTTAAGAATGTGATCAATAATTGCCAATAAATAGTTCGATCGATAATTATATTTGACTAAAACAAACACTATATAATTTGTATTTTATTTAATTTTTGCGCTTGTCTTTCAAAAATGCAAATTGGCTTATAGTATATTATTTGTTGATTTTGCTTATCGGTACTGGCCAGGAAACTGTTACCAAAAAGTTAATTAGATGCGTCCACAAAAAAAAAACACAAAAAAAAAAACAAATTGAAATTTGTTTGCATACAAATTAAATGTGATTTACTTTGCATTTTGTTTAGTTTTTGTTTATCTATTGTTAAGCTCTGTACAAGCCAAATTGGTCTCACTGAAAAGCAGGTCGAACGTGTTTTAAAGCCATTATAATTCTTATTTATTTGTTTTCTTTATTTCATATAAAGAAATTATTAACCATGGCCATTAATTATTCATGTTAATTTTTGTTTATTTCAAATTGCCAAATTTCTACATATAATGGAACTTTTTTCCATCGCATATATTATATATATATATACATATATATACATATATCACACCTGTAGTCATACACAATGACAACACCCGCGTTGTGATTTTCTGTTTTGGCTGTTATAAGGGCAAGACGCTTTCAATTTGGCCAACTGTCGCTCATAACTTGTTGAACAGGAGCCAACAATATTTCATGCATACTATATATATATATATATATATATATATATATCATTTCTAGACATAAATAAATAAATATAGATTTGAAAAAACAAGCCGTTAAATTGTTTAATAGAAATCTGTTTATTTAAGTCGATTTTGAAATGCTCTAAGAATGTTTTTTGTAATGAAATGCAAACAGAAAATTAAAAAAAAAAATTTACAACAATTTTATTATATTAAAATATATTATCTAAGATATATCTAAGATTTTCTTTTAAAAGCTTTTCGATAGAAACATGACCATAAATAATACTATAAATGTATATAAGAATTTCTGAATTTTTCTAAGTCATAAAAATATAAAAAAAAAGTTAAAATTGCTTGCTTTATAAAACCTCAAAAAACCTAGAATGAATTCAAAAAATTTTTTATAATAAAATCAAATTTATATTTATATATTTAATGTGTATTAAAAAGAATAAATAGAATGTGTCGAAGGCTGAAATATTAAAAAAAAAAATATTACACAAAAAGACAATTTTTTTGATTATAAAAATTTGATATTTTGATTTATCGTTTTTAAGGAAGCTATATGATATTTGAATAGAAAAAAAAAATAAATATGATTTTATCGACTCGAATATTGATACTGATTAAGAACATACATAATTAAATTTTAAAAATTTTGAGAGTGTGAGAGAGATAGTCGATTCTGAACTATTTCTGTCTTTGGGGACCACAATGTAATTTATGCGCTTCGAGAGATCTCTTACAATTTTACACATTTTGTGATAAAATTTTAAAAAATTGTGAAATTAATTCCAACATCCGAATGACATAAAAGTTCCAAATTACAGCATAAGAGCTATAAATATAGAATTACGAACAATATTTATCGGTCTACATGTTTGTAACTCAACAGACGATGACGATATTTGCAAATGTTTAGTTTAGAATAACATTGCTTGTTTTGTAAATAATAGATTCGCTTTTAAATAAGCCCATTCCACTAACTGTGACACACACACACTTCATTCTTTGTCCATGTGTTATTCAAGTATTTACTTGGAAAGCCATGGAACTGATCGTCCCGCTGTCTGGTAAAGTATTCATTATCAGCTAATGTGATTTGTTTTTGTTTTTGTTATTATTACCACAAAGCACAAGGTAAACACATATAAGTATATATATATATATATACCAATTCGATACTATATTTATGTAGCTGTGACTCTGATAAGCTTTAATGAAAGTTAACGCTGTTAATATTTAGGTTTAGCGTGTTATTTAAACTCATACCATCAAAGTTTTCCCGCTTCTCATTTGCATATGAAAAACTTTAATAACTGACTAAGCGAAAATTGAGTGTAATAAAAAAAAAAATAAATAAAAAATATAAATAACCTGCAATATGCCGTTATTAAAGGTATTTTGGGCTAACAACAAAATCATTACATTACGTGTACATATGTCAAAATGATGACAACTATATATAATATAGATTATATGAATTTGGTTTATATAGCCTCATAGCTGCTATTCTATTATAATCGCAATTAAGTACATATAATGCTTTTCCTACATATAATATTTTTGTTATTTTCAATGCTCTAAATAAAAGATAGCATATTAAATGTGTCATAAAGATTGTGTCATTTCGGGAAAAAAAATAATTTATATTTATTTTGTTCTTGCATGTAGGAATCTGTAAAAAAATTTAAACTAATTGTTTAGGGAGATATGGTATATATTATAATTTAAATTGAATTTGTAAAAGATTTAAATATGAAATCTAATTATTAGGAATATGAAAAAAGCAACTTTAGCAGGCAATCGAAAAAAAAGTAGTTTCTATAAATATAATGAAAACTTTTCGTTTATTTAATAAATTAATATACTTCTACAAGTAGTATATTTATATAGATTGAAATAAATTTTTATTATCTGCTTGCTTTTTAAACCCAAAGAGAGCGTATTAACAATTGTACTTTTCTAATCTGTATTTAATTTATTTTTGTAGTAATTTGTATTTTTTTTTCATTTTTTTTTTGTGATTTTTTTGTGCAAAATCAAAACACCATGAATAGAACAAAAAAAATATAAAAAAAATGATTATATAGAACTGATGAGCATGTGAATAACAACAGCAATTTGTTGCCTCCAAACCGGGGGCTGTGGCTTATCGATGATGATGATGATGTTGGGATTTGTCAGTTGACAGTGAAACGCGTAACCTGAAACACGCATACGCCATGAGAGCAGTCCGAGTTCAAATTCGAATTGTTGGTAATATACTCATCTGGACACTGCTTATAGTTGCGACTGCTCAAGGCAGAACGGAACTGGATGAGGATTACACAACTGAGGAATCAATTGAATCGACGACAAAAACAGCGACAAATCAATCATTTGAAAGCCAAAACAAACGTTTGGTGAATATTGACAGACTGCAAGAGAATTGTCAATTTCAGCGAAATGCTGAACAAGATTTATGCCAATGCAGCGGCTTCAACTTTGATCAGCCGGAGGAGGTGGCATTCTTTGATTTGCCCACACAGGTGCACATAGCACCAGATGGTGCCACCTATGAATTGGGCGAGGAGCAGCGTTTGAGCTCGTTGACCATCAAAAACTCGACATTTATCAATTTTCCACTGCATTTATTTTACGAATTGCCACAGCTCAGCGAACTGGATATACGACATTGTGGCATACGCCACCTAACCTGGGAATGTTTTTTGGCAGCCGATAAATTAAAAATCTTGCTGCTCTCGGATAATGACATCGTTGAGCTGGACGAGCGCAGTTTTTCATATGCCAGCGAATTGGAATTTCTATTTCTCAACAATAACAAATTGCTCAACTTGCATCCGGATACGTTTAAGGGATTACAAGAGCTGCGTCATCTCGATCTAAGTGGCAATCAGCTAAAGCAGCTGCCTGAACGACTCTTCGGAGAATTGATCTCACTGCAGCAGCTAACATTATCGGAGAATCGCTTACGCTTTATCAGCAACGACCTGCTGGCACACAATGTCCGGCTTCATACCGTCTCTTTGCACAGCAATCAGCTGGCTGAGCTTGGAGAGCATGCATTCAGCTCAGCTGCTCACTTGCTACTCCTGGATTTGTCCCACAATGAACCGCTCCAAATGCTGCTACTCAGCTTAAATGCGGGACACTTGCGTGCTTGCAATTGTTCGTTATATCGTGTCAATTTGTTTGGTGCCGTCTCGAATGTCGATTTTGCCAATAATCGCATACAGGAGCTGTACTTGTCGCAGTCGGAGGCACTGCAGCATTTGGTGTTGCGCAACAATTCTCTGGAACAGCTGGTCACACTAATGCGTGTGCCCCGATTGCGCTATCTGGATGTGGCTGACAATCGACAATTGGGCGATCTACCTGAAGATTGGCAGACGCCGCTGTTGGAGCGTTTGGATCTGAGTAATACGGGCTTGGTGCAGCTGCCATTGTTGGCACTGCGTGGCATGCCACAATTGCGGAAGCTTAATGTTTCGGTTAACAATATCAGCGAAATTGATCCAAAGGTGAGTTTTTTTTTTATAGTGATGTATAAAATGTGCGGGTATTTGGAGATTTTCCGATATTTAAAAGAATGATATGAATAATATGATATATCTATATAACTATGACAGACTGTCTGATTTCTAATCTGATTTTCAGCAGGCCAATTTTAAAATTTTACTGTAGCTTCCTTATATATCGTAGGTTGGCTTCCTAAAAAAATATTGTCAAAAATATTTCCGGAATTGGGTAAAAAATCCATATGAAAATTGTATGAAAACTCAGCTGGAGTATGCCCGGTGACGCAGTGGGCTACAATCATAATAATATTGTAGAAGAGAGCGTAGCAACGCACGCCGGAAGAGCTAGTATACATATAAATATGTATAATGTCTGTATATTTATATATATTTTAAAATTACAAGTTTATGTGTAGATTTTTTTCGATTATTATCTGAAGTTAAGATCTATTTTTATGATTATCGATATATTATCGATTGTCGATGTATCGATAGATCTCATCTATATATTCCAGAGAATATTGATTTAGCTTAGTTATATGCTTTTATTTTTACTTTTAGCTAAACATAAGAAAAATAAAAACTACTTATAATACGATTCTAAAAACAGTTTCCATGGGTTTTCGTCTCATATTTGTGCGTAAGTAATTCTCAACTGGTTGTAGTTGTCAGTATAAGAAGTCTTAGCTGAGAAAGGAAATATCTCTAGCAAAATTGATTGATTAAATTCAACTTAAACAACGATTTCCGTTTAATTCTCATTTACAGGCATTTGGTCAGTTGGCACAGCTCACACACTTCTTTATACACGCCAACAACTGGAATTGTTTTAACCTGCAAATGGTAATGGATATGCTTATTCTGGAACATGGTATTACCTATACTGTGGATAATTTCAATGCTGATTTTCCGGGTGCATATATCAAGGGCATTGCCTGCATGTATCGCCTGCCGGAACGCCAGCAGCTGCAATTGGAGTCCGAGCAACAGGTGGACTCATCAGCAGCCTACTCAACGACCAGCCAGGAGTATTCACAGTACAGTGAGCACACTGAGGTGGAGAAGCTAAGGCAAGAGTTCAAGGCTGTGGTGCAGCACTTAGAGGCAAAACTCGATGGAGTCTACACACAACTTAATCAACTGAATGCCAAAATGCAATTATACGAACATATAAATAGCACATTGTGGAATCAGATGACCATAACGGTCTAAATCTGTAATTAATTAATCAGTTTGAAATCTTTTTAACTTGAATATTAAAATAATCTATTTTTTGACAATATAATACAATAAATAGCTTTTTAGCTGGTATATTTTAACAATCATCAAAAGTTTTAATAATTTGAAAAGTGTCTAATTAAGCTGAAAATAATTATGTAGTTTAAAGTATTTATTTTCAATTCATTGCTAATTCTGGGTCAGAAATTTTTTAATAAGAATAAATACTAAATGCATGTTAATTTGACAATGTCACAAATTAAAAGACTCTCTCTGTACACTTTGAGTCATCTTTTGACGTAATTGTATGCCAAACAAACAAACATTTACTTTGGGACAATATTATTTGGTTTTAAAGCAACTTACAAACTGTTTACAGCCGAAATATTGATTTATGAGGCAAAAAGAAATTCAAAAAACCTAAAAAGTTCATTCAACTTGCAGACACGAAAATTTAAAGATTTCAAAATGTTTTTAAAGGTTTTTTAAATTGAACACAATGTTTATGTAATTATTAGCTTTAATTTACAATAGCTGTGGCTATAAAAATACAATAAAAATAAAAGACGAAATATTGCTTATCTTTTTAATATTCTAATATTTTTGCAAATATTAAAAATATCACAAATGATTTAAAAATACAACAAAAGTGCACAAAATGTTGCTTTTAATATTGTAGATATGTTGAGTAAATAAACAATCGTACTATATATACATATATAAATATATATAATAATAATAACTTAACAAGAAATTTGTGGCTTATGTGCTTTCGTAAGTTCACTTGCAATTTATGGCCTACTAATTGTTAAGATAAACAAAAACAAAACACAAACAGAAGCGAGGAAAAAAATTAAATATTATTGAGGTTCATTTTTAATTTTTTTTTTCTTTTTTGAGGCACTGAGAATTGAATCAGATTGTTAGTTCGTGTGCTTTTCTACAAACATGTGACTGAAATATACGATCTATATATACAGAGATATATATATATATATGTACATATATGTGTATATAATGTTTTTCTATTTAACGGTAATTGGCACACACAGCTCGTGCACAAAGCGCAAATGTTAAACGTAAACAACATTTTGTATTAACAAAACCATTTAAATTTCTAATACTAAATTCGATTTTCCATCTGAGAACTGCAAAAGTCAATAAACCAAACGTAACACAGAAGTCTGCTTAAATTAATAGTAAATGTTAACTAAAAATATATATTTAATGTGCACTGCTGCATTTGATAAGACAAAGAACTGGCAATCAAATAAAGATAAAAATTTAGATAGAGCTTTTGAGGTCTAGAAACTTGAAAAATCATTTTTTTTTTCGTGTCTTTGCAGAATTAAATATATTAAAAATAGAGAAATTATAATCGTTATCGAAATGATTGAATTTTCGATTTTACAAAAATTTAGTCGAGTTTCGATAAATAAAAATACATAATTAAATTTATTAAATATAGAAAAATTACAACCAGAAAAACTGGGAATCAAGCGCTTATTTATAAATAATATATATAATCGTTATCGAAATGTTTAATGCAATTTTCGATTTTATAAAAATTTAATTGAGTTAGTTTAAATATGTTTCGATAAATAAAAATATTTATTATTTAAATAAATTATTATTATGTGATAGAAAATGATGTTCCAAATATTAGTACAACTGAAAAGGTTGTAAAAATGACATTTTTCTATATTTTAATTAAATTTTGGGGTCTGGTCTGAGTCCTGCAATATTTCGAATTCTTTGCTGAAGTTGGATTTTCGAAAAAAAACCGACTAAAACTCAAAAATCTATAGCTCCAAAAATATGACTATATGTAGGAAAAATTTAAACATAAAATAAAGAACTAATAAATTATGATTTTTATATGCCTATTAAAAACTTTTATAGGAGCATAAATAAAACAAATCCCAGATTACTTAAAATTACCAATAAAACCCTATTTATATCTGTTAAAAAATTGAAATATGGAGACATAGAAAAGTAATAACAATTTCTCATAAAAAATTTAAAAATAAATATAATTATAAATCTGCTTTTTCTAAGGTGATCTTAATAAAATAAAAAGGGTTTTGAGCTTATTTTCTGTTTCTCAAGCAGACTGCGCAATTTTTATTAATTTTTTTGTAAAATTTCTGAACTAAAAGGTTTAACATAAAAAAGGAAAAGAAAAATACGCGCTCTCATATCAACACAAAGTAAGGCATAATATAAATTAATGTAAAAAAATTAAAATAAAAAACCAACCTGAGGTTAATCACTTTCAACTGGAAATTTGTGTATTAATTGTTTTGATTGTTTTACACTTTTGTTTTTTGTTTTTATTTATTTTTTTATTTATTGTTGATATGACAATTAATTTATTTTTTATTTTTTTTCATTTACGACTTAATTGAATTGTGTAGCTTGTTTGGCACATTTATTAACAAAACACAAACACACTTATAGGCATTTTTATATATTATTTGGAATTGCACTGAAAATTTAAAAAAAAAAATACACAAATAAATTGCTGCTGTGCCATAATATAAAGATTAAAACTAAATTATTATGTGCGTGTTTTTATTATATTCCAACACTTCAACTTCAGGCGTTGACGTCTGATTAGATTAATTTATAACAAACAACATTTCACTAATGTCACTTGTTTGTTGTTGCTTTTTTTCAGCTTTTCATTTCTTTCTATTTTTTCTTCTTTTTTTTGTGTTTTGCTGCTGTTAGCAATTATCAGCCATTTTGTTCGACAACCAAATAAATCACACATACACCAACAACAACAACAACAATAACAAAAGCAGGAATAACAATATCAATTTAACGCAGACGCGCGTACTTCCACTTTGGACTTTCCAATTGGAACACGCATCAGAAACTGATCAGCAGGCAATACACAATGGAAAGAGCAGACGGAGAGCGAGAGAGCAAGAGAGGGCTTGCAGCCTGCATGACGAGCACAATTAATTTCATATAATGCAATTGTATTGAAACAGAGACGTACGGACGAGCTGCTATGGGAAATTTCCATTAGTTTTTGTTGTTCTTGTTGTGCGTATAACAGCTGATTCCAGCACGCAGCCATGCAGCTGATGCCGCTTATTGATTTTTCTAATTTATTTTTATATGTTTTTTTATTTTTATTAATTTAAAAAAAAAAATTAAAAATCGTTTTGCGCATTACACTAAAGCAGCACTCGAAACAGCTTTGCTTAAATTGTTGCTTTTGTTTTGTAACAATTTCTTTGAGCAGTCAACGTCAACGTCGATGTCGCCGTCGCTGTCGCTGTCGCCGTCGGCGCAGAAGTGCACAACAACACAATTAAAAGCTTTGTACGCTTAGCTTATCATAGAATATACATATATATGTATATATTTACACAATAAAACAATTGCCTTTTTCACTTTAATTGCATTTACATTACATTGCAGGCAACTATAACAAACAATTATGGTTTGTTGCTTGTTTTCTCGATTTATTTTAATATTTTAATTTTAATATATTTTTTTTTTCCCAAAAAGGCGCAACAGGTAAACACAAACACACACGCACATACACAAGCACATACACCCATACACTAACAGGCAGCGTTGGCGCGCGCGCGTTTCGCCTGCAGCTTTGATATGGCCACAAATTTGTTGTTATATTTTACTATTATATTGCGGCTTTTGCACTACATTTAACTTGTTGCTGCTGATGGTACGAAAAAAGAACAGCAAAGGTCGATAAAAACGTAACGTTTATGATAAAATAAAACGAATCGAAATGAAACAACTTAACACGACAAAAAATTTATTGGTACTAAATTGTTATTGTGCGCAGTGTGACCAGCTGCGGTAAGCGGCAGAATGTTCAACTAATAAAATACTAAAATGACCAATTTTCTACTACGATTTGATATGTAAAATGTGTTAAAGTAGAGCATGAGCATTAATAAGATTGTTTTGCAAGTAAAAGTAATAATTTCGCATTAAAAACAATATAGCTGCACAAGATTTCTTTCATTGTGTTTAATGTATATTGATTTAATATAAGAAATCATTTGTTTAAGTAGAGATAAGTGTGCATTGACACCAAGTTTGGTATAATAAGCGTATTTATGCTTTTATGTGTAAAACTTGTACAAAGACGGTCTATAGAAAATGATTTCTTTTGTTTTGCCTGAACGTGCAGTGGCTCCATCAAACGGCGTGTCGTTGCCATCTGATACGACATAGAGTTGCCAGACTTGCGCGTGCGTGATATAGCAACGAGCTTTCAAGCCACATACAAACCTAGGCGCCAACTTGGCTAAATTTTGAAATACGTCAGAAAAAAAAGGAAGAAAGGATACATGTTGTCAATTTCACAACTTTGCATTTCGTTACTGGTTACAAAGCTGCCAAAATGTATTTTCCAAGTTTTTGTTGCTTTTGACTAATGACTCGCCATTTGGCGTCGCCAGCGGAGTTGTGTGCCATGAAAACTCCATGAACATTTTGTTAGCCCAGCTAAATCAATAAAAATGGCGCATTGCAATGAAACTGAAACGCTGACGCAAGAAAGAAATACCCCCCAGAAACCTCCCCTCAACCCTAGTAGCCCCCCTAAGTCTGGCATAACGGCATACATATACGAGTATACAATATAATTGTGTTAAGATTATTATCGAGAGCAGCATGCTTCACAATCGTTGCTCACCTGCTCAATATCAAAATCCCACTCCGGCGAGGGCGAACGTCTTTCCGTTTGCCCACCTGGTGGCGGGGTGCTTAGTGCCGGAGAGCCCGCCTGCGGCTCTTCCGGAATGACGGCAAATCTGCCGCGCTGCAAAATGGGTGAAATGGCGCCATAATTAGCTGTAAGAAAATTGTAAGCAAAATTAGTTAGTTGAGCTAATTAATGGGTCGCATTGGGTTGTATGGGACGCCTAAAGGGTCTGGTGGTGCAAACAAACTAGTGATGACACTATCGACTATCGTTCATTAAAGAATTCACAAGAATTCATAGAAAAATTTATCGAAAGAATTTTATTTTTATATTATTAATTAAAAATAATGAAGCTATTACAAATAATCGATAGTATATTGTAGTCACATAGTTATCGATAATTTTGTTTTCTCATAACTTACATGTGGGCATCAACCGAAAGCGTCCCAGCGTCGTCTCGGGCGGACCCGCCGGCGTCGATGATGTGACCCGAAAGCGGCCCCGCCGAGCGGCGGCAACCTCTTCATAGTCACCGCCGCTGCCCCCCGCCGCTCCACCTGCGCCGCTTTGCATTTTCTATTTAAGGCTGGCCGGGATGTACGACTGCTGCAAACAAGAGAGTGAAAGAGTCAGCAAGTGGGCAAAGAAAGTAAGAGAGAGCGAGAGAGTTGAAGTAAGAGCATGAGCAAAAATCGATAGGTCAACTTCAGTTGGCTTATATGGCTATATATACTTATATACATATATGGTCACACTGCACGCAAAGCTAGCCAAACAATGAAAGGGGGCGCGATGGGGGGAGTTGTATGTGATTTGCTTGGCGCCGCAAAGTATGCTGCAATTTTATAACGACGCTTTTAAAAATTGTAACGAAATTTTTTGAATTAAAACAAAATACAAATCAAAAGTTAAATATATACATATATAATACATACTTATCAGTAAATTTCATAAAAATTTTGTATTGTATATTGGCATCTTTGTTTAGTTATAGTTTTAAAGGGATTAAATCTACAGCCCACAAAATAATGGCATTATATTTAATTTTCTAATTCTAATAAATTTTTTATAAATTTATTTACAAAGATCACACGAATATACATATTGTAATAGACGTAGATTTATTTTCTAAGCCTTGAAGCAACACTAATTTTTTTTTGTACTATCAAATTAATCACGTATAAAAAAGGAAATATATAATATTAAATAAAATAATTTAAGAAGAAAGTTATTTAATGTCGCATTAATAAAAATATAAATTAAACCTCACACCTTTGTGCACAGTGTGTGTTCCTGTAGGGTGGTGTAAAAAATACGAGAGTAGAGACAGAACGTTGAGGAGATGGAGTGTGAGGGGGAATATAATAGATTTATACCGGCTGACAATGTGGCGTATGAGTGATGCATGTATTTATATATTCTAAAAACTCTGTGGCCCTTTTTTTTTAAATTTTTTTGAGCTGTTAACAATACGCAGAAAATAGTCAAACAAATATGATCATAATAAAAAGAATTGAAAAAATATAAAATTATAAAAAAAGCAGGCTCTTTAAATTAAAATGGAATTAAATTTTTTTTAGCTAAAAAATGTAGAAATATTATAACATGCTTATTTTAGCCAATATATAACAATTAAAGCACTTCTTTAACATTTTATTAATATAAATATTTAAATTTAAAAATGTATATATATTTTTTTTTAGCAACTTTGTACAATTTCAAATTTGTGATCACTTTAGTTAAGCAATGTATAAAAAAATGTATTATTTAGTAATAGATAATTATGTCAAAGACTAAATTGAGTTGATGACTAATTTTTGCATATTTTTGTTGGCAAAACGTAAACAAATTACTAAAAATAAATAAAAATTGATTGACAACTGAAAGAAATGTTTTTTGTTTAAATGAAAAGTTTATTATTGTGAATCACTGTGAATATTAATAATGTTATTTAATATAATTAAATTGATTTTGTTGAAAGAAATAAATTTAAGCTACGTCAGAGCAAACGCAGAATTACAAAGAAACTAATAGAATATTGTATACACTTTTTTAAGGCCTAATTAATTTAATGTTTACTTTGCTTATTTGCGGCATTTAATTACCTAATTAATTTAATTATGACAGCAACCAATTAAGCACTTTAAAAAAAGGGTTTCATTTATAGCATTTGTATGTTATTAAATTAGTTATTAATTAAACACAATTTTTTATGATTCTATTAATTTATTTATGAATATATTTAAGCATTTTTTTATATTTTGTTGTTTATTTTTAGCACACTGTTTATATTTATTTCTTTAATATTGCAAACGAACAAAGAAAATTTAATTTTTTTTTTTTTAATTTTATTTATTTATTTTTTTTTTGTTTGTTGCATTTTAAACACCGTTAGTCAATTTTACCGCGCGCTTTGACGTTGCTTTCTTAATGTTTCGCTTTCTGTTGGCTTTTCTGTTGTTTTTGTTCACTTTCGAGACGAATTCGAATTCGTTTCATTTTCGATTCGAAACGTTTGCATAACACGCACAAACAAACAAATGAGCAAGGAATATGTATATATATAATATATATATATTGTATATATGTTCTTTTTTATTTACTTTTTAACGCGACAATTTAATTTTATTGATTTTTATTTTTTGTAATTTTTTTAAAATTATTTAATGGCGTTTTATATATTATTTTATTGTGAATGTTTTGCGAAATTTCAATTTGATTTCACGTTTTGCTTTATGCAACTGAGCAGCTGCCTAATAAAACAGAAATTGGCATGGCCAAAAACAAACAGCAATAACAACAACAACAACATCCGAAAATGCGGCCAAAAAGAATGCAGCACCAAAATAAACCGAAGCCAAAGCGAAACCAAACGAATCAAAAGCAAAATGCAGTCGACTTGCAGCACTAATTGCCAGACAGAGAGAGAGAGGCAGAGGGAGAGCGCGAAAGACCGAAAGAGCGACAGAGAGAGCGTCTGTAACAGACAGTAAAAGGTGGGCAGCAAACGCGTGCCGCAGCGCAGTTGGGGTTCATTTGCTTGACAAAAGGAAAACACAAAATGCAAGAAACAGTGTGACAGCCAAACAAAGAGTAGACATGCCAAAAAGAGAGTGTAAGAGAGAGGGAGAGAGGGAGAGTAACAGAGCGCGAGTGCACATGCAATTTTAATTCATAAAAGCGCAAAAGGCGCAGGCAGCAAAAGGAAACCGAAAGAAAGCAAGAGAGCGAGCTAGAGAGAGAGAGAGAGAGAAAGTGCTGTTATTGTTGTTGTTGCTCTGCTTTGAGCTGCTGCAACATTTTGCATGCACTGCCATAGTATAAACGGTAAATTTATCAAAAGCTTTTTATAACAACAACAACAACAAATTGTTTGTCAGCTGTTTGATTCGGCATACGCGGCGTATGCGCAATTTTTAGCACTTGGCAACAAACATAAAATGAAACAAAGAAATTAACGGCACACCGAAGCTATATACCCTTGCAATAGTCTTCCAAAAGAAAATTTTGAATAGTCCATCGATTGTTTCTATGGCAGCTATATGATATAGTAGTCCGATTTCAGTCAAACTTTATCAGATAGTACAGAACGTGTTTCTATATCGATATGATGAGTTTGGTTTTGATATCTTGAAAATCAAAAACGTTTGCATAGAAGAACTCATTTTTCAAGCAATTGCTCCTATAACAGCTATATGATATAGTGGTCTGATCGGGCTAATTTTTACATGTAAATTAACTGCTACTACAAAATGCAACTGTACTAAGTTTTCTTAAGATAGCTTGAAAATAACGCCAAAATGTAAACATAAAAACAGACAGACAGACGGACAGTCGGACATGGCTATATCGACTCAGCTCGTCGTCCTGATCAAGAATATATATACTTTATGGGGTCGGAGACTTCTCCTTTTCTACTTTACATATTTCGTGACAAAATTGTAATAATATAATAATAAAAATGATAATAATAATAATAATAATTAAAAGGGGCTATATACTCTGTTTCCTGGCGCTTATACACAAAAAAAAAAACTTATAATATTTCATTCACATTTCATTCACATTTTTGCAATTCAAAGTTTTGTTATGCTTATTTCAATCTGAAGAAATTGTTTTAAAATGGGATCACTATATCATTTAGCTAAAATAGGAACGATTGATCGAAAAGTAATTTTTGTAGAGATAAATATTAATATTATAATCTAAACAATAATTAAATACTTTTTTTTTAAATCGAAACCGAAGAAGCCTGATTTTTTTTCGTTTTATTTAGATTTCCGTGATCCAAAACATAAATTATCTTAAAGGTATTTCGCTTTTTTATAGTAGATTAGTAAAAATGTCTCAATCAAGTAATAAAGTGTTTCGAAAAATACAGTAAACCAGCAAAAATCATTGTCATATCATATACAAATTTAATTTTAGAATAAAATATAAAAATAAAGTACAATAAATTATATAAGCCCACAAAAATCAGCGCGGAAATAAAAAACGTCAAAAAATTACAAAATTGAAAAATAAATTAATTTTTAAACAAAAAAGTTGTATTTTACCCTGCCTAGACCGATTATTTATCAAATTGCCCTCGCATATGTAAGCATTCATTCTATATAGACACAAAATTTTGTCAATTAAAATTGATGACAATTTATCAATTTGAAAGTGTCAACAAAAAATATTTTAGATCAACAAAGTGATTAAACAGACAGAAATAAAATCTCTGGAAAAGAATGGAATGATAATATGTTTTATGTTTTTGCACATTTCCATCAGTAGGGCAACATTGTATATTATAATAAAATTCATATTCATCAACTGATTTTCATCATATGATTTTTCAAAGCAGTTTTTCAGTTTTCCGTCAACACACAATATTCAACGAAAGCGAAAATCTTTGCGAACAAAAAAAAAAAAGAAAAACAAATATTTCTGTTGTCTTCGGGCGTAAGTCCAAAACATGTGACCGAACCCAGGGATGACATCATTGGTGTGGGCGGGTAGTGAAAAATCGGAAAATCGGGAAAATTGGTTGGCGAGTGATGATAATGATGTTGATGATGATGCAAATGCCACTCGACAAAAGAAATGCACAAACTAAAAAACCAAAATGCTGCCAGACACTTGGGCACACGCAAAGCAAAATCTCAACAAGAATTGTAGTATAAATTTATAAATAGTCAAAGCAGTCGCTAAATATTTGTATGACCCACCATATTGAATATTTAGTATATCAATTTTGTAAATGCCAAATGCGTTTATTGAACCATGTCAATTTAAACACGTGTATTTTAAAATAATAATGATAATTGATTGTAGATGCAACTTGTTGATTGTCAAGGTAATTAAATTATATATTTAAACAAAATGTTTTAAAAATTCTTATAAAAAAGGCACATACTTACAAGTAAATTTATTCTATTCTATTTTTAAATTTAATTCAATTTTATTAAATTTCAGTTTCTAAGCGGCCTACAAACATTTTGCTGATTAGATTTTCTATACTTATTTTATTGACATTTTCATTCAGGCGCGTTGTAAATATATTTATATATTTATTATCTCTTTAACGTTTTAATACAGGTTTGTAAATTTACAATAAACATATAAGTATATATAACATAAGAAATTAACAGCGTCATAATAAAAATATCTATGTCAATATTGAGTTTTTTTTTTTTTTTTAGCGATTCGTCAAACTCAATCGAACGCTTGGCATGGCTAATAAATATTGTTATTTTTTGTTTAAATATAATTATCAGCATGAATTTTTATAACCAAATTTGCGTTTATATGAGTGATGTGCATATTATTCTTTGTTTTGCTTTTTTTTAGTATATATATTTTATTATTTTTCGCGATAAGAATGTCCAACAAATGCGCTATCTCTGAACTGGGGACGGGGACGTCTGAGCATAAATCAGAGCTACAAACTTATTTATATAAATATAGCACATGCATACTATGTGTGTATTGTGTATGCGTTGATAAGTTATGTGTCGTTTTAATTGAATAATTTACATAATGCAAAACTATAAACTTTTGTGACAATACGGCAAAATGGTTAGATAAAGTTTACGTCACACGCAACAACAACATCAACCGGCAAAACATTAACGGTAACAACCACCATTTTGGCCTGAAGAGAGCGAGAGAGCGCAACTGTCACTCACGTGTACGTCAGTGTGCGTGTGTTTGAATGTTTTGCGAGGGTGTCTGTCAAATGTGTCTCAGAATCCTGCTTAAAGAATTAAGAATTTGCCACAAAACAAGCAAAGCAAATGAATATTTATAAATAATGCTGCTGTTGCTATTGTATATGCCAATCACTTTCGATTCTTATTGCTGCTAAATTTAAGCACATACGCATGCACATACACACACATGCAGCTGTAGCGGGACCCTTGCAGTACATACAGGGAAACAGCTGGTAGCAGCAACAACAACTCACCAATTAGAAAAATATTTTATTTATTTTACAAAAGTTTTGTACACTTTACACTGGTTTTTTGTAGCTTTTAAACACTTTTAGCGCTTATTTAGCACATTTGTCATGCATTATTTTGTTTTGATTTACATTAATTACTACATTTGCCTTTGCTTGCAATTCTTTCGTTATGTGTGCCGTGAATTGCTTTTAAATCCTTTCTTTTTTTGATGCAGCACCACGCGCGTCTCTGGCATCAACACATATAGATTTATAGTATATCACACAATTTTAATTTTTTAAACACTGCGCCAACATAAATAAATAAATAAATAAAACTCAAGACCGCGAGCGAATTAAACGAACTAACGAATTTCGTTAACACCCTCTCATAATACTCATACAACAACAAAACTTAACATTTTGCTGAAATGTTATTAACAGGGCCACATTTTCCGTCGGAAAAACAGCCGGTCTGCATTTTTATATTAAAGGATTTTGTAGAAAATAAAATAAGTAACAATCTAATGAAATAGTAAGCAAACCGGCATTAATAAAAATTTTATAAGGAAATAGTTATTTCTGAGCATTATTTCGAATTTAACATAATTATATCGGCATCCTAAAGTTACCCATAAGTCGATTATTCGCAGTGGCAACGCCAAAAAAATGATTTTGTCGAGGTTTTCAAATATCAATCAATTTCGTTTTTGACTACATCTACTAGTTTAATTTTAAATAAAATTTTCTTTTCTTTTCTTTAGCTCAAACTCAAAGCGAGTCTTTGTAAAGCTATTAAATACAAAACATTTTGTACGTTTTACAGCAGAAATTAAATTAAACTATATGCGATTTGTATTGCATGTACAATTTTGATACGCAACAAATAAAGCTATATCATAATAAATTCTACGAAATCAGTTTCTTTTGCTCATCCTTAAGCTTGCCATCACCGGGCGGCTTCTTAATCGTTGGCGTATGCTGTTTCTTGCCAAACAACATATCCGTAAAGAGCGCTGCAAATACCAGAACAGCGCCGAGCCACTGACGAGCAATTAGAACGTTGCCAAATAGCAGCACGGAGCAGAGAACAGTAAAGAATTTTCGCGTGGTAGTAACCACCGAGCACGCCAATGGTCCAAAGCTGGCAACCATTAGGAAGATAAAGAGCTGACCCAAAGCACCGCACAGTGCTATCATGGATAGATGTATCCAAACCTCGGAATGCCGAACAGCAAACTGTATAAACTCCATGCCTTCACCTGTAATCACAAAATATTGACTAGATACTTTGTTTTAAATTATAGTGCGCACACTCACCTGTAACAACCATGGCAGCACCAAGCATTAAAGTGCTCCAATAGTTCATTGCCAACATCATTTGCTGCCCCGATGGTGCACTGGCGGCACGCATACGTTCCTGCATAGCACCAGTCAGGCCATCCATGGATAAGCTCAAAAATAGTAAAAGTTCGCCCAGGCCTGTTGTCTCAGTGGGCAAATTGGACACTTTGCTCTCCTTGTACATGAACAGTATTACGCCCAGGACAATGGTGAGCACACAAGCATAACGCGTCCAACTATATGACTTTCGGCCAATCAACACACCCAAAATCATCACAGGAATAGGCTTAGCCGATTTACCAACCACGGCGGTGGGATATGGGACCCAACGTAGTGCCATATTGGTTGAGACCATGGCTAAAAGATATGTCAGCGAGCTGGCTGCATAGTAGCCAGTGTGCGTGGTATCTTCCTTTTGTGGCTTCACCGTGAGCATGCCTAAAGCAAACAAGTGGGCGTTACAGGTTAACTGACCGGTACAGCAAATATTACATACCCTTGGCAAACAGATAATTGCAGAGGCACTGCACCCACACAAGGGCCAGCGTAAAGGTGAAACGCTCGCCCACATTACCGTCTGGCTGCACCTGATCACCATACCGGCCGCGCGTCAGCTTCTCCTGAACGATTCCATACAAAAAATAGGAAAAAAATATGCCCAACGCATAGATGGCAAATCGGCTCTGTTCAGGTATGTTCATGGCTCTGTTATGTTTGCTACACTTTAATAATTTAACTTTATGTTTAACAACTACATTAAAATCTTCTAAACACCTGGCATTTTGTTATTCGCGTAAAAACGCTGAATTGATCAAAATTTACCAATTCTAATACGTGGAGTTTAGAGATGTGTAAATATAACGAGGAGTATCGGCATCTTATCGATAAATTAAACAAGCGATTATACTTTATTGCGATGTGTGAAATTTATATCGGTATTTAATGCGGTGTATCGAATCTAAACGGTGCATTTAGACCGGGCTATTTAAAAATCTTAATAATAAACGAATATACTTAATTGAATAGAAAAAGCTTTACATAAAATCACCAAGAATTGTGTAGAAATTGTATTTCGTTTATTTGGTTTAAAAATATGCGTGTAAAATATAATAATAAACTATACTTCTTACTTCGCTCTCTCTTGTTATACTTGTAATGCACTTTAGTTTTCATAAATTCAACAGCTATAAACATTTCAACGTTTTGAGTTTGTTCGTTTCACTTAAAATAGTACATACACCCAAAAATTAGCTGGTAATGGTAATGTTTTTAAAATTATACATACACGTCCGAAACTAAACAGCAACAAACAATTATTAAATAAAATAGGCAACAGTTTGCAGTAAATTGGTGAGGCGACTAGAACTATCAATAACTATAAATAATAAGAAATTTTTGTAGATGAAAGCATCTAGCCTAAGCCAAAAATGATATAACTTAAAATGGAATAGCTCTATTCAAAACTATGATAAAGACGGTTGCATGGGCGGCAACCAAGTATAAAAAAGTATATATGCTGCACTCGAAACGACATTTGATGTTTCTAATGGCGTAACCACTTGATCGTCATATTTAAACCAGCGCCCATAGTTACTGCTCTTGCAGAATGCCGTATAATGGCCACCCTCCATGGTGCCATAATGATTTGATACCGCATATAATTGGTAAGTTTTGGGCGACATGGCACGGGATTCAGCACGTGCGATATATGGAGTCATTTCCAGGTTTTCCAGCGGAAATTTTAAATAGTTTTGCTTCTTAATAAAGGCACCCGTATTGCTAGGATTTGCATTGAAGCTGTTAGTTTAAAAAAAAGTAAGCACAATTATTAAATATAAGACAAAATTTTAGCTATTTAATTACCGTTTTAAATGCACCACCAATACTGGTGGCAGCTTAGAAATATCCAATTTTTTAATAGCATCACGTTTTGTTTTACAATTGGGACAATTCCAGCCATGTATCTTCTCACCGCTAAAGTACATGTCCATACACTGATTCAGGTGGCAGACATTTGAATTGGGTGGCAGTTCGAGACTGAGATTCGAGAAGCATTCATATGTGGCCGATTCCTTGGTACAAGTGACACACTTCACAGTACTTTTAATTTGCCCATAGAATAAATGCAGTATAAGACTTTCCTTGGACTTGGTAAACTCTAACCAGGCCTTCTCCGGGGCACTAATGTTCTCACGCGGACTTGGCACTTGCAATGTCTGTAAATCGGAATGCAGCCAATCCATAAGTATAGTGAGAAACTCATGGGAATCCTGCTGATCAACACCACGAAATATTTTCTGATATTGGCCTACAACGTACTGCAAGAAATAAAGGCAAAGCAAACGATTAATTGTGTTGAATATAATTAATTATTATAAAGATTGAGTAGTTTCTAAAACATAATAATTTGCGACATTTTTACTTACGCGCAAATCTCGACTGGCCACACACTTGTATTGACCATTCCACAGTTCCTTGATGAGTGCGGCAACCTCCTCGATGACCTGGCCATTGGTTTTATTTTTGCGACTTATATATCCTTTATATTTCTCCGATACACAATACTCCATTAGCTGAGCCGTATTGCTCAGACATTGTAGAATGCTATTCATGTAGCAAGTGTTGCCCAAATTCTTCAGACCAGTCAAGCCGCGTCCCTGCAATAAATCATGGGAATTAAAATAAAATTCTTGTTATAAATTTTGGTAAATTACGCGTCTTAGCGGAAATATGGAGCTATAAATATTATAGGTAGGTGGGAGCTGCAGCTTAACGCCTGCTACACAAATCATTTGTGGATAAATTTCAGCTATCACTAAACCACTTGGAAATTGTACGTTGCTTCAGCTTGAACATGCTTTGAGTTCGGACAGCGCGCGACTGACCCTCTAGTTGACAAAATCTAAGAAATGTGCAGTAGTCTACGCCTACAAAACGTGACGTGACATTTCCCCCCTCGAGCTATTGATTTTGTTAATGCTATTTATAGGACAAAGCGACCACTCACCACATTGTGGGCTATAACTGGCGAAAAATCACGGACTCGTGGCACACTGGTCTCCACTGGTCTACTTTGCGGTTTTGTGGTGCGATCGTAGACAGGGCGAGAATTAGTCACCGCCTCGTCATGGGTTATTGTTGGTGGTAGTTCAGCTATTGAGCTAGGCGGCGATTCATTGCTGGGCGTGATAGATGGTGTGGTTACTGTTGTTGTTGGCTCTGATGGCGGCTTGTAATGACGTTTCGCTTCGCGTGCAATTGCCAGCTGACGCTCTCGCTCAAGACGATCATGCTCGTGCTGTGCGTCCAATATTTGACGCTCATTTATTTTGGATTCAATGCGTTTGGTAGTTTCTGCATCGTTTTGCAGCTGCTGTTGCGGCTGAAACTCCTTGTAGCGATTAAGTTCGTCGCGCAGACGATTGTTCTCCAATTTCTAAAACCGAAACAATACAAACTTGCAATTTATCAAGTAATTATGGTATAGAAGTCTTACATAATCTGCGGCAGTGCTCTCCAGCTGCAGTATGTTGTATAGTAGCTCCTGTTCGCCGTTGGTTTGCATTTCGCCCTGTTGGCGGTTTAGTTTGAACATGTTTTTCCATTTCTCGGAGGCACTATTCAGCAGCAGATCGTTTTCTTGTGCACGCTCCAGCAATGTCGCCTGATCGCGCATTATATCGTTAATGGGATTGATTTTCTGCTGACCATTATGTTGGCTATTACCATACTCGTAGGTGCGCAAAGCGGCCTGCTTGCTGGCTCGATTGATGCTGGGTTTTTGCTTGTGCTTAAAATCGCGCGCATTTATAATATCCTCCTTCATGGTTATATCATGTATGGATGGATACTCGATGTCATCGATCGTATCAATGTCATTGTTGTTCTGCTGCGGCGCTTGTACAGTAGGATTGGTGCAATGCGTTGGATACATCATGATAAAGTACTCATAGCCGCCCTTCACAATTTGTATGGGTGCACGGTAGGTTACATCCGGATCCCACTGCAGAAATAAATTGATTGAATAAATGATTCAAGTAAAAGCTATGTGTGCGTACATTTTTCAGTATATCCAGCAAAATGGCAATCGCTGTGTTGCCAGCAGGTTGCGCATCCTTGGTATTCCAGTCCATTAGCACCACCGAGTCCTTCACGGACCGTGAGGCCCATGCAGCCTTTGCACTGCTGCTCAGACGTGCTTGCAATCTGCCTGCTGACATACTGCAACATCAATAGAAAGCTTAGAAAGTGATTCGACACAGCAAGAAGCAACTTACCCCGGCGCTATTAGCTCCTCGGGCACATTAAATGCACAATAGTAGGTCAAACGGGAGTTCTCATAGTCGGCGCTGTTGCGACAGTCCATGACCAGCACAGACTCCTCTTGCATGCGCTGGTATAGGGCCTCACAGCTAATAATGCCCAGTTGCGCATATGTAGCTGCTGGCGCCACCGAAATGCTATCACCAATTGGTTCCGCTGAAGAAATCTTCTTTGGCATCAGTTGGTTATAGCGATTGCTCAGCGATTCAGATATCAATTCGAGTGTGTCCATTATACGGCGATTTGAGTCAGTGTCGCCAAGCATTTGTCGCACCGTTCCCTTGTGCTCCCCGTAGTCGGATTTTTGGCGTATGGCCGATAGCATGTTGAAATATTTCATGTAGGAAATGTAAGCCAATTCCTGATCGCCATCCAACCGATATTGCTCAGCGGTCGAGTACAGTTTGCACGCGGTGTTGAGTAAACTGCAATAATATTGTGTTTTTTTTTTGTTGACATCAGCATTTGGGTTGGGCGTATCGCTAATGGTGTCCACTTACATTTTCATACTTTTGTTGCGCAAGTCTGGTATAACGGTCAGCTTCTCCAGATCCTCTAGACAGACGCCCATGTGTAGTTTCTTTAGCAGTGCCATTGTCCTTTGTGAAGGGCTCGTAATTTTCTATGCAAATTGATTGTCGCCAGCGTTCTTGACTCAATTTTATGTGGGCACTGACTGCAACCTGTGTAATAGTGATGGACGAATTATTATTTTTATTATAATTTCTAATATCGATATTTTTCCCGATGTTTTGACAACATTGCTGTGGTTTTTCCAATTCGCCGCAATTTTTGTGTATGTTCTGTTAGCTTAACAGGAACTGTTATGTTACTGATATCGGTAAACGATTATTTGTGGTGGTAAGTCGACTCGATTGTTAAATGTCATAAGTAAGGTTGCCAGATAAATTGTAAGTTTTAAAAAAATAAAAAACGCACATTTTTTGGTGGAATAGTAATGATTTGTATATTTAAAGTTATTTGCCTTATATTCAAATAAACAAATGTATCTTTAAATGTGTACTCTCAATACTTGGCCATTATCCTTCTTCCTATCGATCTTAATCGTCAAACCAAGTTTGTTTTGTAATGTTGGCTGCCCGGTGCTTTGTTTTACCACCATAAATAACTTTTCGTATGAAATGCTTCACCTGATAGATATCAGTAAATAAACCAGGAAGATTTGGATTACTGCACTCGGGACCAAAGGCCACAACACCGCACAGCTCATCGCCGGCAGTAACTGGACATCCATAATTATAGATGCATACATTGGCGTGGTCAAACACATGCGTACAGGCTACAGTCTCCGCCAAACGCAGTGTACCATAATGCCGTTCGCATTCAATTTGACTCATTAGAGACACCTGCTGTGTGCGCAGTTCATGATGACTGGCACTGCATGCCACAACTGTAAGGATATTGTAGTCCTGCAACGGATGACTGCATAACTTAACATATTGGTTGCTATTTCCAGGTATGGGATCCATTAGCTTAATAACAGCAATGTCCATGTAGTTGTTAGGCCATGCGTACAATTTGGACACATATACACTATCAATTAATGCAAAACTCTGGCCAGAAACAAACTCCACACTCAGATTGTCCAGCTTCTTTTTATACTTGTGCATGCAGCTAGCCGAAGTCAGGACATAAAGTGGACTGTAGTATGCACCTCCACAGGCAAATTCCTTGTCATCCATGATGCGTAATAGCCAAGCACCTACATATGCATTGCTGGTCAACTGATAGCCATTAGTGTCCACAGTTTTTATCGCCGGCTTCAGGTGTAAATATGACGATGATGTGGACTCTGATTCTTTGAGCAGATCCCAGAAAACTAGGAATTGCAGGCAAATAACCACCGCGAAAGATTTGTAGTTATATCGATCCATTTAAAGTCAACTTATCAACTGACTATATTAATATTTTACTATATATTGCATTTAGCATCTTGCCATTTCTAATAGGCTTGAAAATTAATTTTCTGCTTTATTTCTATGGCATATTGCATAACTAGAAAATATACGACTTGAAACAAATTTTATCATATTATACAAAACCTAATTATTTTGCTTAGTTCAGTTAGGTCACAAAGGGGATATTTGGCGATCCCCGTATGCCTTAAAATTAAAATTAAAAAAAAAAACAAATAAAATAAAAATAATTTTATAAATACTTAAATTCTTTGATAGCTTATCAGACATATCGGGAATTCATGAAGGGATTATAACCTGGTTAAACAATAAATAACAGTTTTCGATTAGGGCAAGGCTAAAATCAAAGTCTTGTGTTTATATAAATATATTAATTACAAGATGCAACGGAGGAAAGCAATTTTTTTTTGTCAAATTATCTGTTTTAATTCTGTTATTCCACAGCCAAACCTGCCCCTACCTGACTACGCCCCTGTTTTCCGATGTTTCTAATATATTCGACTTAATCTTCTAGTAAATGCTCAAATAAACTCCAGAATTTGAGTGATCGTAACAACTGGCACCAATGGAGGGAACGGCAAAAAAACACTTGTAAGAAATATTTTATTTTATTAACAATTTCTGATATTGTTTTTTTTTAATCGGGTATTAACAATTATGTTTATTTTTTCTCCGATTTTTTTTAAAACAATACAAAATCGTTTGACGTCGGCATTCCAGTACAGTTCATCATTTGAAGCGCGCCTGTTTAAAGATCAATTCACATGCATATTTATGACTGCAAAGTTCAAACCCGTAAATACGACGCAACTGAGATGACATCAGAAGCGGGATTGCGGCCCACTTGCGCACTTGTCGCGAGTAGCGGTACTTTCTCAGGCAGCCCACCCCAAAAATAACCCAAAAAAACAGCACCCTGAAAATTGAGCTGTAGCTGGAGATGTGTGCGCTGTTATTTTGGGAATTGCGCAATTTGGGTTTCAAGTGCAAAAACTGGACGCTGAACTTACGGCAACGAGAACGAGAACGCGAACAACAACCACATCAATACTTCCTGACACTCGCGTCACCTACAACACACATATGCACACCTTTGGCCGTAGGGCTCTGGCTCTGGTTTGAAACTGGTCTTCCGGCATGGCTGATGGCCAATGGCGCACGTAAGCCAACCAACGGCACCCACTGGACACCACTTAGTGTGGCTAATTGACAGCCCATTCACGCATTTCTATTTGCCATCATAATCATCATCATCGTTTCGTATTGCTGCCATACAATTGCCATGCCCAACATGTACATCGTGTGGTTCGCACGCCCACTTCAGTCTCTGGGTTTAGTCACATATGTGTACTCTGCATAAATTCGGCTTAATTAACGCTGTCGTTGCGCCTGCGCCGCATCACAAATTAGCTGAAGAAGCGCGTGCGCAATTCGTTCTGACGTAGCATCGCATAGCCTATTTGCCTATTTTGGCTAGAAGTAGCTGAAAAAAACACCAGAAAAGCAAATACTGAATTTAAAATTTCTTCTAATTGTTTAAACTTCGCGTTTGCACTAACAAAAAGTCATTTGAATAATAAAGTTTTATCTTTTTATCGATGTCATGGGGGTTTTTGGCAGCTGTGACTCAAAAATAATCATAAAAATAGACAAACGCCAAAATCGGATCTTCTCAATTGAAAAACCCTATATGTAGCTTAAATTTTGCTCTGCTTAAAGGAGTCTGTATCAGTAATTCTAGCTGTTATTACTTTTAAAATAAAATTTGCAATATAACATTTATTTTTCACTTTATTAACGTTAGTTAAAAAATAAAACTTATTTTTAATTTATATTATTTTTATATTTATATTTTTAAAAATTATAATTAAAATGTATTCTGCAATGTTAATATTTTTAAAAATCAAATATATATCTCTTGACTATTATTCAATTCAATTAAATTTTTATTTACTTAAATGTTATAATTTTGATTTACAAGTGGAGTAATAATCCATAAAGAGTACAGGCGACTTAATGATTTCTGCTTAATAATACAACTTAAGATTTAATTATTAATAATTAATACTACAATAAAACATTTTAGAGCGGGGAAAATTTTACAAAAAAAACCCATAAAGCCTGTTGACTTTTAATTAAAAAATAATAAAAACCAAATTTTTATGTTTACAATTAAAAAAAATCAGATTTTATTATGGTTTTTCATAGTCCAGACAAAAATAAAATTTTTGCTTTATTTTAACTTTTTGAGCAATTTAAATTTTATTATTTAATGTATAGTATTTATACAATCTGGGCAGATTTAATTAAATCGTATTTGGGAAATTCCACAATGCCGTATCGTGATAATCGTACAATAAATTGTAAGAAAGCTAGAAAGAAATCAAATTTTTAAAAAGTTTATTTTTATATCTGAGTAGCAATACAGCTGGACTCTGTTTAGTAAAAGATATGAAAACATTCGTCCTTTCCGATTAAAAGATATAAGCAAAAAGCAGCGAACTTTTTAACTTGAAGTTGTAAAATCGAATTGTACAAGCATTTTTGTATAAAACTTTTCTTTAATTGTGATTTTTCATAATATAAGGTAATATTTTGTATATATATATTTAGCTCAAATGGAAACAATCGGTTGCAAGACTATATAAGTCAAAAATAAAATATTTTTAAAGGCATATATTTATTAACATATTAATGAATTTTACATATATTTTATGCGTGATTTCATTTGGGTGCGAATTGCCCTTTTTCGACGTGCAATAGAACCATCCTTGATGCCTTGTGCTGTTTCAATTATATACGACTTGACCATGGCAATGCTTGTGTATACGCCGGGTATACTGAGTTCGTGACAAGTGCCACCAATGGAGGCAATGCCGCAAAGCTCATTGTCATGGACTAGAGGGGATCCACCGTCGTAGAGGCATTTATATTTTTCCGTTGACAGGTGTGCGCATATAACTGTTTTCGATAAAAATCCTCGTTCATGTTTTCTTTCACACTCAGCGGTGTCCATATACATAGCATACCCAAGTTTTGGCTCCTGTAAATCTTTATGAATTCCAATGCTACCGTAACCCCAGCCAAATGTCAAATACTCTACCCCGCTTGTGGGCCAGTGGCTACACAGTTTGATAAATTCCGTCAAAAGGCCTTTAATGGGTTTCCGTAGTCTTACCAATGCCACGTCCATATTGGTCATATCACTACGAAATTCATCTGGCGAGTAAACAGTATCTATGATCGCATAATGAACCTCCTCAGCATCAAGACGGGCCGTCGCTTCCACGGTGGCACCATCCAGGGCGTATCGATAGGGATCGATACAATTTGCAGATGTAATAACCAATACGGGCGCATAGTACGAACCACAACAGGCAAATTGTCCTTGGACCCCATTATTGATGCGCAGCAACCAGCCTCCAAAATTATTACCCGTATTAGAGTGCATCCCGAGCCATTGACGGTAATGTACTGGAGTTCTTTTAGTTATAAACCTTGGGTATTGTTTACTCCAAGTTGTGGGCATCCGGATAAGCATCCAGATGACCAACAAGCGCTGCAACTTTTGTTCCATTTCGTCAAACTGGAATCTAAATCTATACAAAAATAAGATGTACTTTGAAATTGCATTTTATGCATTATGTGAAACGAATTAAAATTCGTTTTGGTTTTTAATGTAAGGAGCTGTATTTTAAAATAATATTCATTGTAAAGTTATGTATTTAGTTTAATCATATTTAATATTTTATATGATTTATATAACATGTTGTAGCAGATGCTATTAACAATATTTTTGATATTTTTCACAATAATTTAAAAATAAATTTTCCTACTTCGCTTCTATTCAATATAATATACATTTTCTAGATAAATCTGGTTAAGTATTTATTGCAGTATAAAAACCGGGAAAGTTTGAATTTAATCAATATTTAATGAGCCTTACAATTGATTTAAATAATGCATAACTTAAAGTTTTTTTTACTTAATGTTTACAATATAGGTTTATTTTAGCTGAGCTTTATGATATGTATTCGGGAAAGTACTGCTTCTATTTATATTCATTTGCAATTTGAAGAGTATTTTACTTTCAGCAATATAAAATTTGCATCAAAAATTATAATTTGCTGGCATATAAGTATTATATACGGAGTGTTACGCTTATTATATAAGTTTAGTACTAGTAAAATATTTTTTTTATTTTTTAACATCTCTTGAAATATAAATTGATGACATTCTTTTTCGCATTTTAACTAACACATTTTTAAAACATTTGTCGGAGAATAACAACAATATGCATTAAAAAAATGCTATTAATATTCACACTTTGCATTTAGCTTACAAATCGCGTTTTAATTTGTATTTGTGACAAATACTGTCTACACAAATTGCCAATAACTTCCTTTTACGGTCATATATGCATTGATGAAAAAGAAAACCTACACGGCCATTTTACTAACATGATTTCTATAGAAACGGCATTTTACATTCTAGTTCTGAATTCCCAGAACAATATAATTGAGTCAACGCGCCCGCACATTGAAAGCAATTTTTTTTCTTTATCCAGCGCATTGCATTCATTGTATGCCTTTTTTTGTGAAAAAACATATTCATTTGTAATATCCTTCTTGCTGTTGGAATATCTTTTACTGTAGTCCTGCAGCGCACCTGCAACAGCTACACCTCTCGCATCCCACCATTTAAGGCTTTAATCTTTGTGAATATAAAAACTTGTTCACTTTTTTAAGAGTATCTTCAAGTAGAGCTCTAAGTAGAGGTGCTGAGCTGTCTGGTGTAATCTGAGATGGTTAGTGATCTCAACTGGGCACATCTGTTGCTCTCGTTTACCGATACAGGAGATGCAGCTTAAAGTGTAATTGACTCTTCCTGCCGGTTGTCAGGAAGCTCAAAAAAAAAAAAAACTTCCAGACAGATCGGAAGCAGAGATAACTTCTTCCTCTCGGTGCTGTTCATTGATCAGTGTAATAATCTTCCTTTGATCTTGAGCTTCGTTGACATTTTTCGGTTGCACACAGAAACTATTGAATGTTGTTTATTGATCCAGAATTTCCTTATATGTAAGTTTGTTCCGGAGTTGCAGACCAGAGATGGCAAGGATTTCGTGATGTAACAAAACAAAGGCAATGGGATTAGAATTTTGAATTTAGTAGAATTTTTACCTATTTGTTTGCTTGAGCAGTTGGCGCACAGTTTCTTTTTTTCCCCATTTGGGAACTGAGGTTAATAACTTGACTTGGTTGTGGCGTAACCTGATACATTGTACCAGTCCACATCCGAGAGGTGCTTGACCCAACCCTCGGAGTCTGACCTCTGCTCATCAGATACAAATTTCTTACAAAGCATATTTTTCTTTTATCTTATAATAAAGCAACTTGTAATCGAAACTGTTCAAAGAAGTGTCTGCTAAGGATGCTCTGCTAAGAGGGTTCAACTGACCTTTCCTCAGCAAATGACTTTTGAAATTTGAGGTTAAATCACAATTCGCTAATGACTGCATCAAAATTGGTTCATTAAGAAAATGATTAGTAAAAGGATCTAACAATGCATCGAATTGCTATTAATTGCAGTAATATACTAAGGAGTCATCTGCAATTAATACGATTCTTCTTTGATTAATTGGGCTTGAATCGAGTTGGTTAAATACCAGAAGCCGGCAAAAATGTTGTGGCTAACCACAAAACGCATTTCCGACTTCAAACATGTTGCAAAGCAGCGACGAACTTGTTGCTAAAGGACTAAAAGTTCGACTGAATTTGTAGGTTGTGTTGTGTTGTGTTTGGTTTGCTTCGTTTTTCTGGCAAGTCTTTGAAATTGGGCTATGAACAGATGGGAAAAATGGATGAACGCTTCTAAACGAGATTAGAGTTAAAAGAGTTATTTACAGTGAAATAAAATTTGCATAATAATAAAAAGAAATATACATATATCGGCATTTCTAATGATGGATACAATTGATATTTTGGCAACAATATTTCTCATTAATTAGCATCATGAATAACTAAACATAATCTATGCATTCCATCTATAATTCTAATGCATAATTTATGTTCTATGAATGGTTGTATATAATCCTTGAACTTTAAGTTTTAATAGTATGTATGAACTCTGGCTAGGTTTTTCTGTGTGTGAATAAATTACCCGACTCGGAAAGCACAAGCGTGTGCATACCAAAAATCAATAAAATTTCTAAACTCTTTTTATTGTCTATATACTTAAAGAAATGCCTTTAATATTTACACAAAGTCTAAATGCTATTCATTAACTTGCTAGGCGGTTGAATTCTTTAAATTTCAACTAAATATTTATTTTATTTAAGTAAAAGAATGTCCTGTTGTTTGTCTCAATTGCAGTGTAACTGTTTTTGTCCAAACTTGCTTTTGCAACACTTTCACTGCAACACAAACGTGGCAACAACAATATGCCAACAAGTGTCACCGCCCGTAAGGACTTACGTCATTTTAGCACCACTAAGGACTAAGGACTAACGACTAAAGAGTGCGTTGCCAAGCAACCGCATACATGTTGTGTTTACCACCCCCTGGGCCCCAACCCTGGCACTGGCATCCTGCCTGCCATGCAACTCGAACTTGTGCGCAGGAAGTCAGTTGCGAACCGATGAAGATGCCAAAATACCAAAGGAAAAAAATAAAAATAAATAACAGTTTCGCAACGAACGCAGCACGCAGCAGACGCAGCGGCAGGCGCAGGTTCCGTATCCTGCCGTTTTGTGTCGTGTCCTGTCGTGAACGTCAGTTTTATTTTGTCTCATACTCGTTCGTCGTGTCGTTCGTCTCTGTTCGTTTGTGTCGCTGCATTCGTTGCGTTCATCCAGTATTGAAGTTTCTCTTGTCGCAGTTTCAAATCAGTCGCTGACGACTTGTTGTATCATTTGCATATTATCGATAAAAGTGACAAAACACTCTTCGGCTTAATTTTTTTAAAACTTAAAAAATTAAAAATAAATTAATAAATTTATATAAAAACAAAAAAAAGGAATTATACTTTTAATGTGGCAGTTAAGTTGTGCAATTAATACAAAGTTTGTCAAATAATTACACATTTAATAAAATGTCGCGAATTTCATGAATGAAATTTTAATTATACTAATTACGATTTATATTCGCCGCTAAACGTTTACTGAGTAAGTTTGATTTGAATTTCAATTATTAATCAATTTTTTTGATATATTTATATACATACTTTCTAAAAGTTTGACGTCAAATCATTTGAAATTTTATATCAATTTAATTGTGAATCGGTTTTAAAAGTTTATATATATAATATGTGGTTGAAATTTTGTGTTGCCCTTATCAGTAATTTACTAAAAGTTTGTTAATAGCTGTGGTTAAATTCCATTAAGGGAATTAGGTTTTAATCAATGAAAATGTTAAAGTTTTTTTTTTAACTTTATTAAAAGTGCAATTTGATACAAATTTTTGCGGTTAGCTTGCTGATTAAAAATAGGCTTTTACATGTTTAAAAATCAGTGTTTAGAATTAAAATACATATGAGATGTGTAATTTTTAAATAATTTTAAATTGTTTAATCGAAAATTAGGTTTTATGTTGTAGTTGATTTTTTATTTTAAAACCTGCAGTTTGGTTATAGTTTTTGTTATTTTTTTTTTTGCAATTTGTGAATGTTTTTTAATAAAGTAAAGAAAATTTGGAGACAGTTTTTATTTAACAAAATATAATTTAAATTCTTTAAGAGTCTTAGGAAAGAATTGAGTGTTATTGTGTGTATTTTTTTTATTACACATTAAAGTCATTCAAATACTATTTAAATAGGATTTCTCCGAAGGTATAAAATATATATATTTTATATCAGATATAAAAGTCAATTCAATTTTGACATATTCGTCAAAAAAGTTTAAAATTTCAGCCCAGATTCATCTGAAACATTCCTAATATTAATTTTCCGATATTATCCTCAGCTCAGACTGCAGTAAAGCTCTTTATATTTAAAAAAATAAACAAATTAAAAAACTTTTGCGATAATGAACCAGTTAACTTAGTTTGGTAACAATTTCTAAAGTATTTTAATACGAAGTTATATAAATGTAACCGAAGCCATTTAAATATCTTTACCATAACCTAAAATATATACGACAAGCTGCACGTAAAGATTTATTAACTACGATGCAGTGCTTCCTCAGATCCGGATAGTTGTTGATTTGATTAGCACTACAGTAGGTTGAGAAAGGGGAGTGTAGGTAATTGGGGGCTTAAGTAAAATGCTGGCAGCCGTGAAATTTTAATTTAACTTTCTCCTGTCAATCTGTGTGTGTGTGTGTGTGTGGTAAAGCCAAACATTAACATCATGTGCCATGTGGTATAGAAATGGAACTAAAAATAAAGACAATGCAATTTTATTGCGCAATTTCGCAACGGCAATGTCTTGCAAATGATTTGACGTGGCGCGAGAGGGGATTAATTTGCAAGGGCAAGGACAATTCCAGGTCTATACTCGTAAAGGCAAATGCGACTGCGGTAATTTGCCAATGAGACGTGTTTTTTTCCCGCTGCTTAATGTTGGCTTTTAGCGCTCTTTTATATTGGTTTGCTTACATTCAATTAGGCGAGCGCACGAGCGCTCGCCCCGAACATTACAAGCCAATGAAAGGATAACACGAAAAAGGACAAAAGCCCACAGAACCAGTCAAGTACATAGTCGATGTTGTTATTGTTGTTGATGCCACATCGCAGTTGTGGTATTGGTATTGGGGTCCTGCCACAAAGTGTGTTTAATTGTATATTACGTATATGCCACATTTGACGCATTGTGGGTGGCATGCACCCTGTCTCCTGTGCCACAGTGGCGACTCTTGTTGTGTTTTGTGGCGTGTATATTTTAATTAGCACATGTGACAATAAATATTATTACATATATACTATGTATGGCTGTATTTATGTGTATATGTATGTAAATTGCTGTTTCTGTTTATTTTACCGCTGTGTAGTTATTGTATTTGCTGTTTATGTGTTCGGTTTTTATTACTTAAATTTTTGGCAAACAATTTTCAGCATTTTTATTGCCTTCGACTATGCAGTATTAGAGCCTGTTTAATAAATTACACTGGACACATTATAAATGATAAATTGCTTAATGAGCAAGTGCCAAATTTATGATCAAGCAAATGGAACTTTTAATATGCTTAATGACTGCCGTATTTAGCAGACCAGATGTGTAATAATATTATATATATTATATATACATTCAATATTTTACTACTCGTGTAAGCGTTTAGTAATGTTTTAAAAAATTATTATTAGTTGCAAAAAAGACTAAAAAATATTCATGTAATCAGTTAAATGAATAATTTTTATATGAACTGCAACTTTTATTAAAAATATCTATATTTAAATATTATTCAAAGCTGCAACAATGGAAAAACTAAAAGAAATTCTTTCAATTTAAAGGTCTTATATATTTACATATTTCGAATACAGACGAATAGACAGAACGATCGGATAGACAGAAGATTAAGATTGATTAAGATCAAGAATATATATATTGGAATGCTATGAATATTTAAAATAAATTCAAGTAAAAAAGTTCTTGCAGTCAGAACCTCCCGGCAGCGTTATACCTTATTCACAGTCTATTTACTTTCGACTATTGCACAGGTGTGAAGAAAAATCATTTAATGAAGTGACAAAAAAATATCTAGACACTGGCAAATAAAAATTTTTACAAGCCCATAAATATAATGAGCTGACAAAAAAAGATCTTCGACACTTTGTCAAATAATTTCCGCATGAATTCAATCATATGAACATTTCACACAAGCTCAATATACACAATATTTCTTTGGTAACAGACTATAAAATGTATAAATAATTCAGTTATACGTGCACTTGTACACAAAACTGATTAATTGACAACAAATATTCGAGTAATTGGCCGGGTTAAATGTTGTGCATAAATATGACTGTTAAAGTTAATTAAAATCAGTATAATTTATATTTAATTTAATTCCTATATGTATATTTATCAGCTCTGCTTTCAAATAATATAGAATTCAATTATTTGATTTATAGAATATAACAAGTATTTTTTTGTATAATAAATTTTCTATATTAAATTCAGTTTTTTTTCTTGCCTTTCATTCATTTTTCTGGTTCAATGACTTTAATTTGACAGGACAATCCAAATAAATGGAAAAGGACATCTTGTTTAAATACAAAGTTGTGAAAAGTATAAAAACCCATGTCCATTTGGATTATTTATTATCTGTTTGGCACACAATAATTACGAGTACCTTTGGGTACATTTTCTTTATAGAACGCTTCAACGCATTATTTTGCCAACCCGCAGCATTTAGGATACATATATATATAAATTTGTTTCCCTCATATTTTTGCTTATTCGTGTAATGGAACAATCATAATAATTTGGCCAAAAATATAAGAGCAATGACGAGTACCTGTAAAATACAGAAAATGATGCTGTGAGTGCGTTGCAAGCTTTTGCTGCGATTTTTCACGCTTGCATGGCTTTTCCCGTTGGCTGTTAGAATATCTTTTTGTTTTTAGAAACCCTCAGCTTTGGTACGCATTTTGTTGGCGTGCTTTGTGTGTCTTTAAGTGTCTACAAAGTCAGAATCATCATTAAATATTTAACAACTTGAATGCACTCACACATTTATGAAAGTGTAAATATTTAATGATGAATGCCTTTTGCCTCCACCTCCAGCTCCACCAACAGCCAGATATTTCAACCAGCCAGAAAGTCAGCTGGGTTGTTACAAATAGTTTTCATGTTTCCACAGTTGCTTCCTAGAATCCTAAATTCTAGTCGAAAAGTTGTTAAAGATGGCTGCGTGTGTTGGCTTTGGTCTACCTGATTTTTAATGGGCTCCGCAGCGGCTTATTGTTACATGTGGCGTATGCGTTATGATCCTTCGTGCTCAGCCAATGATTGTGCATTACTTATTTAAAGTGATTTTCGGCAGTAAGCATACCTATAAGTATACATACGTGAGGCATCTTATAAACAGCTTAAATAAACTTTAATATAAAGTTTTACATGTGTATACCCAGCTTAAAAAGTTTTTTGAAATTTGAGGATAAATGATTTCTTTTAATCATGTTTATATTTAAATATGCTTGGTTAAATTTCAGTTTTTGAACATTTTACTATAAATAATAAAAACCATGAACATACTTGTCGGGTCAAGTAGCCGATAGTAAAATTTAATTTATATTATTTATACAATTCTCGCTAATGTTGTTTTCAACTTAAATTAAATATATTTAATCTCAAATTAATGGTATATGGAACTGTGTATTTATTTTAGATGCACTCACTAAATATACACAATTCTATTAATCAATAAATTTGTTATTTAGTCTATTAAATTAAAACAATTTGAATTGTCTATAATTAATGCGGCAGTTATTAAAAAATCTTAGTTTTAATTTAATTGTGTTTTTTTTTTATTTTAAAACATATTAAGTTAGCCAACAATATTAAAACTATCAAAACACAATTTCTTCGATTGTATTAACATTAAAAATAATGTTTAATATTTGACGTTTGATTAATTTTTAGTCGCCTTAAATGAACAATATAAATTGTCACATTTAAATGTATACTCTATTATAATGATAAGAACAAAAGAGAGCTGTAGTATATAAACATCTGAATTTTTAATTACCTCAATTAAATTTTTAGGTATTCTATTTTTGGCAACTCTCATAAAGCCAGCACACCTGTTAACCTTTGCCCGAGCTTGGCGTTAGGCCATAACTCAGAGTTGACAAAACATAAAATATACATATAAAGTTTATAATTAGCAAAAAAATTATGCGAAACACGTTTAAGTACTAAAAATGAAAATCATTTATAATGAAACTCAACTTGATGTTGCGTGAAAGTGAAATTACCCAAAGGATAACGTTAATCAACTCACGCAGCTGCAACTAGGACAAATGAAAAGTGAAAAGCTAAGACAAGACAAGCGCAACTAATGAAAGCCATTAAAAATGGCGGCAGCTTAACTAGGAAAATCGATAGAGCAATGGAAACGTTGCCACAAAAGGCGTTTAAAGAAAAAAAAAAATGAAAAAAAAACTGCAGAAATGCGGGAGACACACATGCAATATGTGACCTGAACGTACCCATAGTCAGAGACAGTTAGTTTAACACCCTGTACGCTTTAAAAATGGATAAAAAGGAGTTACAAAATTGTGAAAATGAAGAAGGCATTTGTGGTTAAAATAAAAAGCCAAGTTCATTTAGTCCTGTTCGTCTAATAAATCTATTTGAAATAAATTTGAACGCTCAGACAACAAAAATCTAAGTTATTCAAGAAAATACATTCAACTGGGCACAGGGTGTACTATAGTTTAGTATACTCGACTATGGCACTCTTTCTGCTTTTTTTTTAGTACACCACACACACACGCACACATAAATAAGTTAATATATATGGGAAATGCTTTGGAAAACCGGGGCATGTCAGCCACGCGCTGCTATTATTCATATTAGGTAAGGTAAGGTCAGACTTTTTCTATATATATATATAAAAAGCATTTATTTACCTAAATGTAAAGGCAAAGCAACGCCCAGACATAATGCTAATAGCAATGTGCTGCAATATGCAATATGCAGCAGGCGCTGTTTGTTGCATGTGGCGCATTGTCACCGATGTCTAACGTAAAATAATGGACCCACCCACCCATATATATATATGGTTAGTAAGCTAAGTAACCGCCATATCAATTTCAATCTTTCAACACTTTCCCACATGCAAGGCAATAAACGTGGCAACCATTTTGTATAACACGTTGCAAGTAGAACATTTACTGGAAATTTTCCATTGTTTGTACGTCGAACAAGGAATTAAAACGGATCAAATAATGCAAGCAACTAAATTTAGATTTTAATAATATAATTCTATTATCAAGCTAATTGGAATTACAACTGAGAGTGAAATTTGCAGTGAAATGAACAGTTGTGTTTGATCCAAGAAAATTAATTATAGGTCGAATTGTATTGTTAATGATTGGATTACAAAAACTTGTTGTTGTTTTTCAAGAATACATTTTATTAATATGATTTTATGTAATTCAATTTTACCAAATTTATGAGCATATTGAGTGTTACATAGATTTCGTTTAAAATTATAATCAAATTATTATATAATTTGCATAACATTCGAACCTAATAACACATTACCTCATTTATCAGGTTAATGGTATATACCTAATCAAAGGCAAAGGATAACACCTGTGACATGACCTTGATACTCGTATAACGTATGCGCAATTTTATTATACAACTTGTCTCAGTTGGAAGTAAATAATTGTATTGACCAAGCCACACCCAATGGTGTCCACAACATCTGACCCTCAGTCAGAGTTTCCTAGTTGACAAGTTGTCCAACACAGCGCCCTGAAAGTGCATGGATAAAGCGCATTAAAAATTCATTAGATATATGCATATACACAACTATTACATAGCTCTATTTTATATATACAAAATATATGTATCAAGAGAGAACTGCGCTGTTGCAAAGCGGATTAAAAAAAAATATAAAAAAAGAAATGGGAAAATTCCAAAGAAAACAAAACAAAACATTTGATTTACGCTGCTTGATGCGATCCAATGCCTCGTCTGGAGATGACGGGACACCCTATGGTGCGGACAAGGCGCCTCTAATTGGCACCAATTTTGCTGTGATGCTACATGTCCCATGGTCCCTGCCGCACTGCTACATGCCGCATGCCGCATGCCGCATGCCGCACTGCCTCATGCACCATACACCATGCTGTGTGACTATGGATGCTGGCCGCTGGTTTGGCATTCTAATGCCGGGCACGTAGCCGAGCGAACTAATGGAATTAAACAAATTATTTTATGGTCTGGCCAGCCAGCAGGAAATGTAAATTTCAGCGCGTGACAGAGCAACAGCAACTTTACTCCTGATAGGACACTCCTTTACAAGCAATGCCCTCTGACAATTAGATATTCTTGTCCAAAGTGCAAAGCTTCAATTTCAATCCAATTGACCAGGTCACCTACCGGTATTGTTGCTACCAAACAACTACATAGTAGTACATAGTTTGAACTTGGTTGCTGTTTATTGTACGTGATGTTAACGCTATTTTTGTGTATGCGAATGCCAGGCGAATGTCCTGACAATCGTCAAGTTCATTTGATTGTGTTGTTCTTGAACCTAATGCCACAACTGTGGCAAATAATTCACTTTTCCTTCAGCCCGCTCAGCTTTCAAGGTTCAGTGACATTTGCCAAACGCTCAATTTGATTAAGTGCGGAGCGCACAGTGGGATTGCCCTCAAGGCGACCAGACCAAAGGAGTGGCAAGTGGCAAGTGGCAAGTGGCGAGTGGCAAGTAGCGGGACAGGACTTATACTTGAATGGCGTCTAAATGCAATTATCTGCAAGCTTGCAGGCAACTCACGACGCGTGCTCAATGTCAAGCCAAATTGCATTTGTACACTTGCTGGATGTTATCAACTCGGTATGCTGTTGTTTATATATACTGTATAGTATTAGCGTTGGGGGTTACTTCAACTACTTATTACATTCCCCATGATAATGACCAGCATTTGAATGACAAACTGTGATTAGGTTTTTTTTTCGTGTCCTGCTCACACTCACTATGCAAGTCCTTAAGTCTTCCAAGCTGCCGTCTGCCATTTTTCATAGCATACATCTCGGCGAAGGTAAAATGCCCGCTCAAGTGGCTGGTTGTTTCTTTTCTGTTTTAAGTTTTTTATACTTGTTTTGTTTTTTGTTTTGTTTAAATAAACTGCCACTAAAACCAAATATGCTACTGCCACACTCAAGCCAAATGCCTTTGTCCCTGTGCCACAACAACTGAGACGAGGGACAGCACAAAGAAGAACACTGAAGGTTTTTTCTTTTTCTCTTATTATATGGTCAGAAGAGGACTTTGGGGTGGTGTAACTACAAAGCCCTAACAACATTATGTACACTTTCGCTGGAAATTATTTTCGCTATTTTATGTACGTTGCAGTTTGTTTTTCTTATAGTCGCGTGTAATGCACGCGTGTTAGAGATGGCAGGTGTTTATAAATCCCTGTTAATAGTAGCTATAAATAGCTTTAATTTTTGAAACTTAAGCTTGTTCTATTGTAATAGTTAAGATTTTTTTTAAACGCAAAATTGAGCTTTTTAATACAGATTAAATACATTTTTTACTTTAAAGTTATTTAAGGACTTTAAATTCCATGCGTAATTCATGCTGCGTTATACAACTAACTCAAGCATTAAGTGTTAATATAGAAAAAATAAAATGCAGATTAAATGAATATTTAAACAAAGAAATATTCATTTTAAATAAAATGCTTTAAAAATTAAACTGAAATATTTTAGACAAACACATTTCTGAATTTACTTTATTAAACTTAAATTTCTTGCTAACAAATTTGGTCCACTTTGTTAATGCCCGATTGGCTAATACAAAAATATTATGCCAATTATAAATGTGGTCAAAATAAATATATACACCTGTTCAATTCACATGTATGAAAATCTCTTCGTCAGAAATATATATATTTATGTTATGCATACAGTGAACTTTTTAAAATTTCAGTAGAAAAACGCAAAACGGAAACAAAGCATTGTGTGCAGTGTGTAAATTGTGGTGTTGGAAAATGCGAATAACAATTTTTTTTATTAACACAAAGACTAAACTGAGCAAGATATATATATATATTCTTAAAATTTATTTAACCAACAACCTAGCTGAGCTGGAAAATATAAGAATAAAATATGATGTGAGAAATAGTTAGAAATGTTCATAAATTGGCTAAATTAACAACACTAACGCTAGAGTGGGCACTTAACACTTGAAAAATAACAGCACACATAAAACAATAATCGCTGGCACCCGACTATTGTATACTCTGTTTTCAGTTACTATATACATTAATATTGGTATAAAACTATTATTCAAAACATAATATGAGAGCTATTTTAGTTGTAAGGCCGAAAAAACTCAAAAAATTTGACTTTAAACTCAAAATTTTAGACTAAAAACTCCTATAACTTGCTCAAAATTGAACCGATTTTCATGTCGAATGTCTTTTTAATTATGGTTTACTAGGTTAATTTGACATTTAAATTTTAGAAAATAAATTTTTTCGATTTTTTGCATTTTTTTGCATACCTACCCCTATTAAATTTTGAAAATTTTTTCAAAAATTTAAAATCTCAAAATTTTATTTTTAATCGATTGTAGGCATTAATATTGGTATAAAACTATTATTCAAAACATAAATTGAGAGTTATTTAAGTTGTAAGGCCGAAAAAACTCCAAATATTTGACTTTAAACTCAAAATTTCAGACTAAAAACTCTTATAACTTGCTCAAAATTGAACCTATTTGTGGAAGTATGAATAAATGATTTATATTTTTCCTTTTAAGGACAATCTATAGACTAGTTTATAAATAGTTATTAATACTATCAAAAATTATTACTATCATACAAACAAATGGCGTTGCACAAGCTCAGTATACACTATTTCTGTTTTGTAAACAGAGTATCAAAATAAGACAAACACGCTAGCACACTCAACCTGTAAGCAAACATAAGTGTACGAGTACATGTATATTTTTGTATTTTGTTCACACATAATTGTTTAAATAATATGCTTGACATGCATTGCAATTTGCAAGCAATGTTATTTAAGTGGGCGTGGCATTTGAAGTGGACAAAAGGCAATGGCATTCAAATTAAGGCAACAACATTCTTTGCTCTGTCATTTGATTCGAATGCCAACAATAAGCCTGAAATTATGCAACATGAAATAATGGAGTCAAGCAGGATGAGAGTCCTGCGGTTGGCAGGAGCTCTAAATTATTCTTTAGCCGCTTGTTAGAGTAAAACTTGACTTATTTTGTTATTTTTTTGTTATTGTTATTGTTGTTATTATTGTTGTTGTTGTCAAGCATTTTGTCGTTGTTTTCATAGTTGCCGTTGTATGTCAAATAAATAAAGTTCCCATGCAAAGTGGTCGCTCGGTGGCCTCAACTCGGTCAACGTTGCAGCTCGAGTTCTGGTTGGAAAATTCACAAATACCGTCAACAAAATGTTTGCATGACTGCGGGCATTATTATTATTTTTGTTTTTATTATTTACTTTCTTGTTTTTTAGCTTTTTATGTTTTTGAAATATTTTTGTGCACTGTTTTGTCTTTTGTTAAACTTTTGGCGGTGTGCTTTTTGCTTGAATTTCAACAATAAAGAATTCGGGTGGTAAACAACAATGGTAGGTGCTATGTGTGAATTATATAAGAAAAACAAAGGAAAATATATTTTTTTTCCGGATATGAAAGATTTAATACCCTGGTAAAGATGTATATCAAATTGTATTCGAAGGATAAAATTATTTTTTTTTTACAACTCAATTCTCGCCTTGGCTTAGCAACAATATGATAAAGTGTTTTATTATTATTAATAAATTTTTTTTGTAAATACCCGTAAATAAAACAAGTAAATTATTTTAAATTATTTTATTTTATCTTAATTTTTTCTATAGTGATAATATAGACGGAAACATTGGCATGGCAATTTCATCGATGCCTGATAAAAAATATATAATAATAATTTATTATGCAGTTAAAATTGCCTCTTTCAGAACGTCATCTACTTGGTGGCAAAGTTAATATACCCTTTAAATGGGTATAAAATGAAATAAAATGTCAACAGAATATTATAATAAAAATGTCTCGTATTTAATTAATTGCTCTTAAGCACTTTGTCAGGAGGTAGTGTATTTTCTCAAGTGCGCGACAGGATTAAGCAGCAAATGACCTTTTAATTTAAATATCAAGCGTAGGCTGTCAAACAGGTGACAAATGAAACTGAGCTAAAATCAATATAAATACACTTTAACTTTAATCTAAAAATTTTCTCTACTGCGAGAAAAATATTAATTTTAAAATAAAGAGAAATCAGGATTATTTTTTTGTTACTAAGAAAGTTGGTTATATTGCATAAACGGATTTTTCAAGAACTCTGCTGCATTATTAGGAATTTTTGGCCATAATTTTTAGTAGGAAATTATGAACTAACTTAATTCTAGTTTATTTTGACCCATTAAAAAAGAAATTTCGTTAATTTTTAATTAAAATTATTTTTCTATTTATATTATTATTTGTGCTTAATGTGAGAATATTGTCTTTTGGAAATTGTTATTTGCACTTTCTTAGAAATAATTCTTTCAAAATAATTATTTTGCAAACCAAATAAATAAAATTTGAATGTAGAGAATCCTTTTGCTGGCTGGCAAAACCAATGCACCGTTCAATATATGATCCTTTTGTTCCCAGCCTTTTTTTTTTAAAAAAAATAAATATTCAAGAATCTAAATAAAAATTCAAACATTCTTCTAAAAAAATCTACTGAATATCGATGGTTCAGACTATCAAATTGCAGAATTATCAAAAGCTTTGCACTTATTTTTAGAAAACTATATATAGTCTCTATTATAACGTATTTAACTAAAATATTCGCTTGGAAGTTCCAGCACCGTCAGTTTCATCAAAATTTGTTCAGTTATAGGATGGCAATCAAATTTTATGATAAGCAATCAAATTTCCTTTTTGATTTATCCCTTATAAAAAGTTTTGCCTAAAAGGCAGTGTTTCATAAATATTCCTTTTGTACATACTTAAATATACGCAAGTAATGTAAATATATATATGAAAGTAGTCTGCTTGAGGCATTTGCTATGCAAATTGTTGACTGTCATGAAAATATGCACATTAATTTACAGGTCTTTTATATTTGCGCAAACTTTTTCCATAGTACGTCATGTTTGTAAAAGTCACGTGTAAAACGTTGCACGTAACGTGCGATGTTGGAAAAATTGAAAATGAAAATATGAAGAAGAATAAAATACAAAAAAAAAAAACCGTGCGCGGCACGCATACACGTGGGCCCTAACAATGCCACAGTTTCACGTGGGCGTCTGGTTGCGAAAGGGGCGTGGCAGTCGCTGCTTGTTTGGCGACTGAATAATCATGTGTAAACGTTTATATGATAAAAATAAACAATGTAATGCTGCTACCAACAACTGACAACCACAGCGACATTTTGCCAAATGTCGTTGCCATTAAGGTGACACATTTGTGTGACGCTTGGGGCAACTATTGTGTATACAGTTAATAAGCTTTTGGCCACAGCTTTGGCGTCTGCCATTGACTGGCGGTTCACAGTGCGTATGAGTGCTATAACTTACAGTGAAAAATAAACAAATGCAATGTATAATGAGCAAGGCGAACAGCATCAGTTACCAAGCGTCATCATGACAACCAATATATATTATCCTTAGTGCTAATATTAATGGATATTTAAGACCTATAAGTTAACCATACAAGTTTATTGTATTAAACAGAGTTGTCTAGACTAGGCAACAACTAAGGTAATCGAAACCATATCTTGAGCTATAAATCGAAGGATGTTAAGCTTAATTGAATTAATTAGTGGTAACATGGCTAATAATATATTTATATTTAAAAGCATTTTTAGACATAAAAGTCTATTTCAGTGTTGAACTTTAACTCTTTATCACTAAACAATACTTGTATTATTTTATTTAATAAAGTCTCATTCATTTTTTCTACGTTCTTATTAAATTTTAATTTTTTTTTGCATTGTCTCGACCGCATAAAAATAGCCTTGAAAACTTTACTATTTCAGTCTGGTGTTATCTGAACTCATCAGCTTTCTGGTGCTATTTATAACTTTCATCACTTTTCTTGAAAATCCTATAATACCTGCCAAAGCTGTCATCATCCATCTTATATTCTGACCCATGTTCGTTCTATGCATTCTGTTGTGGTGTTAAAAAACGAGTCATAAATGTACACTACATTTGTGCTTTTTTTTTTGTACATAGAACTTGTTGCTGCTAGCAACTCCCTGGTGTTCCTTGTCGTTAACTGGCTGTTCAACATCTGCTTGCACCAAGATAAATGCTCGTAACGACATACTATTTTCCACTAAATTAACAAAAAGTTTTTTGATATGCGCATTTGCTGTCAAGTGGCTGGCAAGCACATTTTCTACCCGTTTACTTTCTTTTTTTTTTGTACACTTAAATTATAAAAAATGATATAAAAGCTGCCGTTGGCTTCCTATAATTCTGTTGCACAATCTCAACGGAGTCACAAAGAACACTTCGTAAAATGTTCGTGGCCCCGGCCGTAGCAGGAAAGTGCAGCACGGCGTATGAGTGATATATAAAACTTTAATGCATACTTTTATGTGAACCATTTTTTGGTTTTTACACAACGTTCGCTCCTGGTGGCCATCAGGGATATCAGAGTGAAGTAAATGGACGTTAGCCGCAGCTTGGGTAAATGCTCATTGACATTTTGTGCCGGACTCATAAATTACACAACTGACACACCCTGTCATTTACAGGATGTTGTAAACAAAGCTATAAACTGACTTCTTCTAGGGTGTGCGTGTGTCCGTGCTGGTTAATGTTTCAGCATCTTCGCCTAGTCCAGGAGCAGCCAGAAATCAAGTGCTTAGTGAATAAGTTGCCCATAAAAGTTTTCAATCCCTAAGGGTTCTTGCGTGTTTTGTTGTTTTGGTTTTGAATTCTTAACTACTTAAAATGTGCACGTTCACACTTCTTTTAAAAGGGCGTACCGCAGTTCCAAACTCTTGGGTAATGTAAGAAGATTTTTTTTTATTGATTTGTTAAGCTATTTTACACAGTATTAATATTAAATATTAAAAAAAATATATATGAAAATATTATAAATTAAATTATACAAATCAAAACCTGTTTTTAAAGAACTGCGAAATACTTGCGAACTCTTTTCTTGCCTTGTTCAAAATGTCGTAATTGTGTTCGTTTGCTAAACGGCAAGGAAATGCCAGGAAATGCCACTTCCGTTTTGTTATTATGTCCACTCAAATCATTTATTGATGCGAATTTTCCATTTGCAAACGTTTTGTGCATACAAGTCAAGTGACTTAGACTTAGACGTCTTGGCTATGCAATTGTGTGAAGTAAGCCAAGCCGGAAATCCGTGCGCACTTTCAAGTGCATTTCCGCTACAAAAACAACATTGGCCCGAAGAATGAACAAAGAGGATGATGAAAGCATTTGACGCTTGCGGCGCAATTTTGCTGCAGATGTTGCACAAAATGCTGCAAGCTTGAAAATAAAATTGTCATCTTTACTGAGCGTTCCGAAAAGAGCGACGTGTTTGGCAATGTTGACAATATAAGTTGTTGCTATTTTTACTTGTGGTGTTCTTGTTATTGCATTCGCTGTGCTTCAATTCATTGCCAAAGTGCAGGCGCGTGTGGAGTGTCAAGTGGCGCTCGAATGTATGCTAAGCACTTTGGAATGACACGTTTCTTCAACGTACTAACACATCAATTAAATAATCTTTTCTATCGTTGCTAGAGGCAATAAATCAATGAATATATAGGTGGTCTTTCTAGCTTAATAAACTAAATATGTTGTAGTCCAAATTAATTAGTACAAATGTCTTCAAAATGATTTTTAGGTATTTTTAAATATTTTTTAACACTTACATCGTCTTAATGAATTATAAAGAATTAAGCATTTTAAATATTTTTAAATTCTCATATAAAACAAGCTTTTATGCAGCTACTCAAAAATCTATCAACTGCGTAATTTTAATATAAAAACTTAGGTGATAACTTTACTTAATTAAGCAGAGATAACCCACATGGGAAACTTGTGTGTTGCCTTGGCTTGCACATAACTTTGTCAATATGAAGCCATGTGGTTTTATTACAACAGAAGCTGTTTGCAGTCAACTTCTTGATGATAGTCATTTATAATAAGAAAGCGCTTTAGATGCGCGGCAAAAAGATTTTTAACTTTTGCTGCACATCACAAGCAGACAGGATATTGTGGAGGGACACCGAGGCGCCACCCGAAATGTGTCGTATTTCAAAGTTGAACTAATCAATTTTGCGCATGATTGATGCCCAATTGTGCTGCATTCTTTGTTTGAAGCAAGTTAGGGCATTTGTCATTCACGTCTTCATGCTCGGCAATTTTGCCAAGTTTGTTTCAGTTGAATGCTTGGCCAAAGCCAAAGCCGAAGTTGAAAGCTGAAAGCTGAAGGTCTAATCGCATCATTGATGTGGCTTCATGTCACAGCCCTTTCAGAGATGTCTGTTCTGTCTATTGTTGACCAAACGTGATTGGCTTTCAGTGGCAGCTGCTTGGTGCTGACCAATTTTAAATGAAAATTGTTTGTCACATTTTTGCACGTCGCACAAAAGAATGTCATGAAAATGCCTTTGTCAATTGGACAACGAGCAGTTAAGGCAATCAAATATTAAAAACCACGCGCTGTCCAGCACCTGTTGTCAGTTTGATATTTAATAAGCATTATGAAGGTCATATTCAAATGTCACAAACAAAAAAAAAAAATCCAACAACTTGACACTTTGCTATTCAACCCCTGGCATTTTATATAAGCCATCGGAAAATCAGTGGCGTAATTCCTCTTCAAATGCTTTTTTCCTCCATTTAAATTTAATTTTATTTTGCTTTCTCTCTCTTTTGACTGGTTTTGACTTATATTGATACTGCTAAGGATTTGCAAAATTATGTAAACAAAGTAAAGCCAATGGCTCACAGCAAAAAAAAAACAAAACAATTTGCATACAAATACGTATACAGGTAAAATTCGGTGTGCAACTGTGCGTATACTTAATGTGTAAGTCACACGGTCAATCAATCATTTGGAAAATCATTTCATGCGCAGCAAAGCAATAGTTTTTTTTTTTTTTTTGTTTTTTATTTTGACAGCATGTGAGTTTTATTTTGCACAATATACCCTGCATTTAAAGTGTGGAAGGGTATATTGCAGTTAATTTAAATAAATATACTAGTGACGGATTTTTTCGGCATTCATTACTATTAATTTATTCTTAAATATTTTGGCATTAATTACCATTAATTTATTCTTAAATATTTTGGAAAGCTTGACTTGGAGTTTCAGATTTTTAATTTTGAGATGAATTAAAATATCCTGATTTTGTTGGCCCAGAGTATATTCAAATTGGTAATAATAATTTCATAATATTTATCAATATATAACAGGGTATACATTTGACTGCTCAGCAGCGTGTTTTTCTTTTATCGTGTTCCCATTTGGCCACCATAAAAAAAAAAAAACTGATACGGGTTCATAAATTGTGCACGCGTCGTGTGTTCGCTGTTCTCGAATTGTTTACACATTTAATTGACATGTTCTATTTTGGGCAACAAATTAAACAATGCAAATGCTGCTGTATATCACACCAACAGCAACAGTATTAACAATGATAGTCACAAAATGTAGCAATATGCGTTAAATTGGAGTACATAACTATGTTAAAATGCTGGATAAACATGTTTATTATTGTTGTCCATTTTCTTTGCTTTTTATGAATACCGATCGCTTAAATTGATTAAATGAATAAAAACAACAAGGAGCGGCATCCGCAATCACATGTCAGCTTATATAAAATGGGCATATATGTATACATATAATTATTTTGTGCGAAATTTTACGCAAACTTTGACGCGTGGCTCAAATTGGATTGGGGAAGTGGGCTGAAAGTTGTTGACAGGGCCATTAGCCCAATAGCCGATTTCACCTTGAACAATACGAAGTGTGAAAGAATATTTTGGATATAGAAAAGGGATAGAAAAAGCTTAAGCGTTGACTGTACAATGTATCTGTGGTTTTGAAAGTTAAAATTATAATATTAAATTTGAGCTTTTTTAGAAAGTTATTCCATATTTATTACACTATTAAAAACAGGTGTTAAAATTGCGTATTAAAAGTTTGCAATTCATTAATATGCTAAGCTTGCAGTAATATGCTGTGGGAAAATAATTAGCGATTTTGTACACCCAGGGAAAATTGGCGTTTTCAAATAAAGAAAATTCGATCTTCTTTTATAATATTTTGTTCTCAGTAAATGGTTGTTAAAAATCATTTATACTGTGAGAATATATATTTCTCAAAACACGATAAGTAGTCAGTATAAGGGCGTAAAGGTTTCTCTACCTTAAAATTTATTAACATCGCTATATAAGGGAATATTATTATGATTTTAAATCAATAAAATGCAATTAATAATTTTCAATAAGCAATATTTTCACATTAGGCACAAATAAAATGGTCAGAAAATTTTATTACACAATTACGAAATTTTTTTAAATAAAACAGAATATTCTTGAATTAAGTAATCTTAATCTTTCGTTATTTCATAATTTTTATTTTAATATAAAGAAAAAATATTGACGTATTAAGAAAAGGCGTTCATTTAGACTATTTTTAACTTATGTTCAAAATTTCGGTAATTTAAGCATAAATATTTTTTTTTCTATGTAGAAGAATTTTATTCAAAAAGCAAGTCAAATAATTTATAATGTTCACATTGACATTGAATACTTTCTGTGAAGTTCTTTAGTTTATTTTTACAGATGGTTTATGATAAACACAAAGATGTAAAATTAAAATACTATGAGTTTACTATCTGTGAACTGTCAGATATGCTATATATATATATATATAAGTATATCGGCTGTTGTTTATTCCACTCACTTGGTTGATTGCCAGAGCAACAATTTCTACCTTGAACTCAGTTTGACCAGCCATCAGCTTGTTAATGCACTGACAATTGAAGAAAAACATAACCGACACTTGAGCGCCCTTCAACCCAAATATCTAAAAAGCCAATGTACGCCACATTTTCAGACAGAGTGCAAAAGATTGGGGAATGGTGTAAATGCAGTATTCTTGGCACGATATCGGTCGAGAATGGGCATCGAATATGGTTGCAAATTACACACACTTAATTTACCGCATTATTAAGTATTAATCATATTTACATATTATTTATTTGTACGAGTTTAATGAACTGCACCAATGCAAATATGTACTATACTATACCTATATGTCTACTCTCCTCTCTCTTCCACATACCAAAAGGCAAATAGTCGAAAAGCGTATCGCCTGGTTTGTATTCGCAGTTCCATTTCAGATATTTTCATCTCGTTTGACTTATTATCGTACTGTTCTCGCTTGTAAATATAATAAAAACTGGGCGCACAGTAAATGCAATTTTCCAGAAAAGCTTAATGAAAATAAAATTCAATTCAAGTAAATAAGTGAATTGCAACTTAACTCAGGGAATAATGAATGTTTCGAGTGTGTTGCTTTTTTGTTATACTCGTAAAACACCATACAAAAGGTACAAATTTTTTGTTGTGAAGTTGCAATTTAAAGAGAAAAAATATAAAAAAAAATTAAATTAATGTAAAAAATGTAATTCTTAATTTTCACATATTTTTAGCAATTGAAACTATGAATTTTAGTAAAATTTTAAAGGAAATTCACATCTTAATAAATTTGAATTTAAAGGATTAGATATAATTTGTAACTAACTAAAAAGTTGGAATTTTAAAAATTAAAAATAAATGTTAATAAAATAATAAAAATGAATAAATTATTGACCATTAATAATATAAATATAGCCCGAATTTATTCTTTAATTTGTTTAAAATAAAATATTAATTTTAATGTAAATGCAGTCCGTAAAAGCCAAAGATTTAAATTAATAAAAAATATCCAGAAAATTTCAATTTATATAAACACTCGCTCAAAATCAATTAAATAGAGTATATAAGTTGCGGTGATTTCTGATTTTGTTGGTTTATTATAATTGTATTAAAATGCTTTTAAGCTTAAATGCCCCCTTGGTGCAGCCAACTGTATGTAATTAATCAAATTTACTTGACTATAGTTTGACTTGTTTATGAGTGTGGCATGCACGAAATATGATTGATGTAAACGTTGTGAACAACTTGCACTAAAAACTGCATAATTCGATCTGGAATCAATAATTCTGTTTATATGTGTCGCATATTAAATGCAAATAGTTTACACACAAGTTGAAGCAACTTTGGCACAGTCCAGAAACAAAATTGAATCCTTGCAACAATGCAACATTGTGCTGGCAAGTGGCAGCTTAGGGTCAAAGGCTCAATAGGTTTGTGCCACTAACCCAGTTTAAGCCAGTTGAAACTGTGTGTGTGTGGTCTCATATGTGTATGTCAGATAGAGGTTAAAGTACGCCAGGACATTAACCTACTTAGAGAGCTCTCATGCAACACTTTTACTCATTATTTGCGTGCCTTTCAAGCCTGCTTGGTAATTTAATCCTTTTGATGCCACAGCATCTTTCTCTCTGTTGCTTTGGGTCTCAACGCTTGCCCATAAAGATTAATGGCATAAAAAATGGGTATTAAATTCACTTTTGCCACGTGTCATAAAACACCAAACACAATCATATCACAATATCATTATCATCAGTTCAGCGAGTTTTTTTTTTTAAGTGATCGATCGTTACTACGGCACGTGTAATATATCTGTTGCTCTCTTTTTCTTTTCTCAGCCTATCTTTCCTTCCTTTTCGCTCTCTCTCTCTATCTTTTTGACACTACTTTACTTGTTTGTCCAGTTCATGATAGGAGTGAGGGCCTCAGATTTCGCTATTAAAGCCATTAACCATTAACACCTTTAATACAAACACACCCGCACAAAGAAACTTGAATCTTGATTTTTTTTTTGCGGTTTACCTTTTTTTTATGGTTGTTTTGCTTTTATCACAAAATTTTTTATTACACACATTTTGTTGTATTATTTTTGGTTGTTGTGTGATATTAAAATTTTGCTTATTATGAAACATTTCAGTTTGGGGCGCCTGATATTAAAATTTATATGTATCATATATAGCTATGGATGGAGAAGATGTTACGTGTCTCGAGGTTTTTTTTTTTAATAATATAATCTTATAAGTGAACTGAAAATTATTATTTTGAATTTATAGTTTTTAATTTAATTAAATTGAATATATTCTTAGTTTTTATTGATTCAAGCTTAAACTTTCTTTAAATATATTTTTGTTTATAGTATTAATAACCCAATAAGCATATTATTATTAATTAAAGAATCTACACTAATTTTAACTATCATTTAATATTTATATATTTTTTTTACATACAATATGGTATAGCATAGTATATCATGATTTCACTCTTGCGCCATTTATCTACTTATAAAGATAAACGCAATTCGCAGCTTCGCACATCATAAACAATATCATTTTGAAGATGCGTGACTTGGTATTGAATATATTTTCATATTTGAACTCTCGATTTAAGTATCACGTTGTGCTAGCATGCACTCAAAATTAACAAAAATATAAAAAAAAAAACAATAATATAATAAAAATATACATAGTATTTTCATATGAGCAATACTTTGTTAAGCGAATTTATTTTTCTAAATACTGTACAATTTTAAATTGATTTGCTACAAATTCAAAACTGTAAGATTGTGCCCTATCAATGCAAAAACAATCTTAACTGTTGTAAATTAGAAATTATATCACGCCATTTGATTTTTAAAGAGTGTGCAAAACTTTTCCAAAAAAGAAATCAATTGCCAGACAACAGTTTTTAATTGATTTTCAATGTCAAAAGCGAGAGTTTGAATTTTTTTTTAATGTTTGCCAAAATAAAAGTGTCAGCTTAAAGTGAAAAAGTTCATTTAATTTGCTAATTGTTGCACTTGATGCAAAATTTGCGTGTTGTTAGTCAAACACTTGCAAGGAGTGGCCTCGTCCTTGGATCCTCCGGGAAATTAGTCAACAAAAGGCAACGGTTTGATGTAAGCGAAAATACATTAAGCTGTCAATCTTCATTTCGCACACAACACAAAGAGTGAGAGTAAGAGGGAGAGAGAGAGTGAGAAAGAGAGAGAGGGAGAGAAACCGACAAGTGTCGGGCACTGAAAATATTTTGGCAAATGCCTCAGAGAGTCTGGGTTGGGGCGTTTGAGTCTCCAGGGGTCGTGCAGATGCCACAATAACGTTGAGTGCCACTTTTGAACTTTGACTGTCGCTGACGCTTTTTGCTTCAATTGATTTCTGTTGATGCAGACAGACTGAAAGGCAGCTAGTCAGTCAGTCAGTTAGTCAGTCAGGCAATTGGAAAGTCTTATATATATATTAACAAAAGCATACTTTCCCACCCTGCTCTTTGACTGTGTCAGTTTGTTCATCGAAAAAAGGGCAACAGAAATTGCCTTAATGTTTTTCCCATAAATCGTCTTAACTGTGAGCTTTCAAACAACTCTTGGATGGTTACTCGTAATACTTATCGCAGCCTGATATTGGCAGTAGCAAGTATTTGTAATATTTGTAACTCAAGTCAATCACAAATGCGACATTTTATTGACTCGCCAAGGTACAAGTTGATTGAGTAAATTGCGCACTTAAGCGGTAATAATGCATTAATATTTAATGTTGCACAAATGTCTCGCAAAAAGAAAGAAATCAAACAACGGCAAAAATATTGCTACTCAATTTACCCCTTTATTGTAGAGGCAAATGGTAGTCGATATATCTTTGACCTTGGAGGTACGCATCAATGCATTCGAACCCTTCAAGCTACCCATTGAATAAATTAACATACTTTTGATATGGAAATGTGCAAAAAGAAGTAAAACATATATTCTTGCGATTTATTGTATATTTACACTTTCCTAAAATTGATATTGCATTCAAATAAAAAATTGAAATTTTTTGATTCATTTTTATTTCGTGATTTCTACAGAAGTTAGCTTGAGAGACTTTATACACCCATAACTTGATCAAAATGCATCCGATTTTTAATTTGGAATGGTATTTTGATCATTTTGGCCTCTACATTGAATTGCCTTTTGAATTAAAAATTTGATTTTTTTTACCTCTTTCTGGGGTATTGTTGATCCCGTGATTTCTACAGAAGCTAACCTAAAAGACATTATTAATACATCCATAGCTTATTCAAAATTCGTTTGATTTTCATTCGGAATCGCTTTTTGATCATGTTTTGACCTCTTAATAATTTTCCCATTTAAATCTAAAAATAAAATTTTTACCAATTTCTTAGAAATGTATTTTCTAGATTTATAGATTTAAGAATTTTTATAACTTATAATATTTTTTAAATATGTTTAAAATGTATAAAAATTATTGTTAATTATTTAAAAATATAAAAAATATTACTGCAATTGGCTTAAATATTTTTTGGCGCATTTCAGTAAATTTAAAAGCAGAAACCCTCATCAATTTGCTGCCAGTCAACCCTTTTATGCAGGCTAAACTGATATTTATTGATTTATGTGGCAGCTATTGAATAGCTTTTGTTATATTTTGTTTATACAAAAGTTGGGACACACTATTTACCTGACCTTTTTGAACCACATCTCTGACTCTCCCAAGTTGAAGGTGTGTTTTTGGTTTTTGGTCTGAATTAATCTATGCAATAAGTCAACTGATGACCCACTAGACTATAAAACTGTTTAGTCATATATACTAAAATTATTTTCCACTCTATTGACTAAATTTTGTTACTGTTTGTGGCATTTATTTAGTGTAATACCTTACTTTGAGAAAAGTTCGAGGAAATATTCTTTGAAAAGTGCACAAAGCCTAGAGCAGAATAATATCACAAGCAGCTTGTCATTTCTTATGCTGAGTATTTTTGCATTCCTCAAGCTTATATTGAAATGTTGTTTTTGCGCTTATTTTGCAGTTTTGCCTGCCGGGCTGATGTCAATGCCAAATTGTTGTTATCGTCTACTTGCTGGCATCTAATTTTGACCAAGCTAGGAAAAGTGTAAGTCAAGGCTGCAATCAATTCTTAATGCAAACAAGTAGTTTTATACTCTGCAACATTATTGTAATACTCTACCGAGAAAACAAAATATTTACTGAAAGATATTTTGTTTATGGTAAACAGATTGGTTAGAGCACAAGCTGAATATCTAAAAATTTTAACATAACTGCCAAAATGTTCTCTTTATAGTTTCTAAACTTTTTGTTAAGTGTATTTAAACTTCTGCACTTAATAGCAAACTTTTCATCATTTTCGGTATCATGTCGAAATTTTCAATCAGAATTTTGTCTGAATATGTGTGTGTTCTGTGTACTGCGGAAGTAATAGTATTTTTGCTGGCACGTGTATGTAAGCACATACACACACACATATCGATATTTTGGCCAACAAAATTCTCTTGATAGCAATTTCAAGTTGAATATATATTCGGTTCATTATATTGTTTTCTGTTATTTCTAAGTTGTATAGTATCGAATGAGTTTGGCCATAAAAATTGCAACTTTTGATTAGCACATTTATGTAATATAATCAAGTTATGCCCATCCTTGGCTTAGACACTCATAAATATTTTGCTGATTGATGGACTTGGCTCTATTTTCTTTTTATGGCCACATATTTCTCTAATATTATTGTTACTATTATTATTGTTATTATTTCTCTATTGGCCTCTCAAAATGCCACTGAGCACTTGAGCCTATTTATTATCCCCATTCTACAGTTCTCGACTATTTACTGAGCTTGTTCTCAGTAGTTGAGTGTGTGCTTAGCTTTGAGTACTGAGTGCTTTCTGTTAAAATAGCTAAACAATCCGCTTATTTTGTTGTACTTCGTTTAGTTTGTCTAACTATGTTATTATTAGAATCAAGATTTCCGTTGGTTATTGAGGTTGTGTGTAGTGCACTTGGCTGTATAGCTATGAAATGATTTTCCCAGCTTACCATATGGTTGAATTTGAGGAACTAGAAATATTTGACTCAAGTGCACTTGATTATTATTAAGTATTAACTTTAGTGCTTATTAGCAGATTGTGCTTATAAGATTGTCCATGTAAGAATCATGTTGTTTTAAAGCGCAATTATCTAAGTAGCCCTTAATTTTACATAATTTAAGTGCATTATGAACGCCCTACAAATTTTCACTTTCTGCACTAAAACAATTTTCAAGAGTTAATTTTGCGCAGTTTTTAACAAGCAGTTAATTAATAAAGAGTAGCGTTTTGGAATGTCTCAAGTTTTTACTTTTAAGTTGCAGAAAATATTTTAAGTAACTTGGCCAACTATTAATCAAGTAGCTAAACTGATAAGTGTAACCTACATTTGAATTCACAACTAAACTTACTTCCGGCCATAAATATTGACTGAGGTCATCGCTAAACTTTGAAATGAATGTACAATGTACTTTATCAGCTTAAATATTATTTATTTATCATTTTAATGATTTTCCATTATCATTGGCAATGAGTTATAAAGATGTATAAAAAGTTTCAGTTTTTTTTGTATCTTTTATACAATCACTAAATGTCAAATGAGATCTTTTGCATTTTATGCTCGACTTGCACATTTTATGAAGTGCAGCTCATTTAAAAACTCCTTCAAGTTGTTGTTGCATTTATGCATTATACTATCTCATATTTCTAGCCGTATAATACCCTGTACTTATTCTAACTAGATAAAAGGGGTATGATAAAGCAGTTGCAGAAAAAGAACTTGAGGTTGTATATGTAATAAGTAAAAATCACAGCTCAAAAAAATTAGCAAAATAAATTGGTAAATCGAAGATATACTAATTCAGGATGCAGTATCCTGGAAACTGAATAAACCATAATTTTTGAGTTTTATTTTATTAGTATATATGAAAGCTATTAAGCCGTGTCCTTCAAGGACATGTTATGTATTATATAAAAGGGATTGAGCCACACATCGTGAATGTTTTTAAATTTTTTTAATACAGCTCTTGGCTCCAAAATTTATATTCAATTTTTATTTTGATTTTTTTAATGAAAATTGAAGAAAAAAATTTTATTTTTGTTTTAAAATAAGAGGTATTTTTTTTTGGGAAAAAATTGTGGTTTTTATTTTAAGATAACATTATTTTTTTGATAAAAGTCGACAAATACATAATTTTCATTTCATAATTTTTTTTTGTTTTTAATTATAACTACGAACTGTAAATTTATTTGAATTTAGAATTTGTTCACATATTTTCCTTCTTTTTATTTTTTTTGTTTAAAATATCGAATAATAATAATTTTTCAGCTTTAATTTTGAGTTTCATTACATTTATGAAGTCAGGTCGATTAAGAGTATTTTTGTATAAGTCCCAGGGTATATTTAAGTCTTGCACACCGATTAAAGATATTCATTCTCAATTTATGTTGATATATTAATGCTGCAGCCATGAGGTGCCATTAAGTGAAGACACTTGAAAAGTGAGGCATCCACAGAATCCAACGAGAAGAGCAATAACAATGTTGCTGTCATATCCGGCTGACTAGCTATAGCTATGACTAGACATATTATAATATATAAACATACTATATACAACGCTTAGTTATATGCGTACTACATATATGCTACTTAACACTTCTTTTCATTTATTTTACTTGAGCGTAAACTGTTTATTTTTATATCAATAAATTTTTGATGGCTAGCTGCCTCATAAATTTTGCTCGCTTAGCACTAAATGCTTTGGCCAAAATGCTCTCAAGTTGGCCACTTAACTGAGGCTGCCAAGTAAAAATAGCAAATCATCAAAAACCAAATTACAGCTGCCTTCAATGCAATCAATTGTGGCGCCAGCTGTGTTAATTTCATATAAAAATTGTTGCATTTTAATTGAATTTTAATCAAAAACAAAATTGCTGCGAACACAGCGCTCTGCCATCTTTCTGTGTGAAATCTCACAGCTGTGTAAACAATCGTTGATTTCAATGAGCAGCTGAACAGACCGATTGTCTTTAAACCCATACTCTATTTGTTTTCCATCCACAAACTGGTGACAGTCTCTTCAAGTGCCCAACATCAAAATTCATGCGTCAGCTAAGTGTCAACTTTTTTGAAATTGCTAATCATGCGGCACACACACAACAAACACATACAGGGTGTATAAAGTCTGTCAGTACTTGGTGTAAAGGGTCTAAACAAATGACGTTATGAGTTTATTAACTAAACAATCGTTAACTATACAACCGAGTTTGTTTATGAGCGAAATATGGAGTCTAGTTAGGTTTATAGACAGTCAAAACTTGCCTGACTAAAATTAATTATATACCATATGGAATTTTCTATATATTTGGCTAAAACTGGGTCATCAGTCAGAAAAGTGTACCACAAATTTATAATTTATTAGTAGAATATATATAAATGCGCGGAAAATATAAATTATGTGCTAGGTTGTTTTTTTTTTTTTTGAAATTCCTATGAATTCTTTTACATTTATTATTAAAAACAAAAATCGAATGTTCTTTCTTTGGAAGCGACCTCGAAGTGTTGACAGACAATTATTAAAATCATAAAAATTTAAATATATATCATAAACGTCATATTTATACTAGATCTTCAACTTTAACGCATCCAAATTTTTTACGACATCTACGTCACATTATTGCCATTGCTATTGTTAGAACAATTTTTTTACAACAGAATTCTATATAAATAAACTCGCAATGCTTCTATGATTATTTGCCATACATATGCGTATAATACGCATACGCCGCGTGCGCGATTCCTTCTTCTAGCCTGTTATTAACTCACGCTGTGCGACAGCAATATTTCCTAGCAAAGCCAGTGCACATAGTATTCATTCACAGACAGGTAAGCACACCCATACACACACACACACACAAAGCTATACGCGTTCATTCATTAGAAAAATAAATTTTCTTCTGGGCAAAAAAGAAAAAAATTGAAAATAAAACTTTGGCCGCACATTTTTGGCCGCATGCCAAAGAAAAAGCACAAAAAAAGTAGAAAAAAAGTAAATAAGAAAATTCGCTCACGTTTTAAAAGTTATTGTTGCATGTATTTGTTGTTGGCGCTTTGACTGTGGTTGCTATTTTGTGGTAATATCAAATTTTCATGACGTTATCAGGCGGAATGTTGAACATTTCTGGAGAAAAAAAAAAACAGACCATTTTGTAGGCTGACCCTCGACCCTTGAATCTCAACCCCTTGCTGCGAATTTTGACCTGTGCTTTTCTTTGTCAAAAGGTTTTTGGCAATTACCTACATTCGTGTGTCATTATGGTTGACGCTTTCTCTTTAGCCCCCCCTCCCAGAAAGTCAAAGTTGGCCTTGGACGTGGATGTGCCCCAAACTGTGGCACATGCGAATAGATGCCTTGTGGCATATTACCGGCCAGTGACGTTGACACTTGCCGGCCGGATTGCCCTTGTTTTCCTTCATGTCATATCGATTTTCAAATTCGCTCGAATTGGACCTCGTGCTCAAGTGTCATTTGACTTGACGGAACTCGTGTTTGCGAAATTGTCGCTGGTTTCTATTGTTGTATTGTCTGCTCTTGTTGTTTGTTGTTGTTGTTGGATGGCTTAAAGGTGTTAACTTTATCACACGGCCTGGCCACTGGCCAATGGCCGAGTAATTTTTCTTTTTTTTATTTCTTTGTATATTTAATTGTATTATTTTTTTTTTTGACATAATGTAAACATTTTTTCAATTTCACAAGAATGAAAATCAATTTGATATGCCCAAAAAAAATTTATTTAAATATAATCTTCTTTAAGGCAGTGCATAAATTTATATAATTTGGTTTAAATGACATTTTTTTTTCATTAAAAATGTGAATTCCCTTGTATTATGATTTGACACGTAACTTTTGAATTGAATGACGCAGTTGGGATTGCTTTGTCTTAGCCACTCTGAATTTGAGTCGATTTTTAATCAAATAATTGCTAAATAAACTTTAAAGCTACTGAACTATTCAAGTCTCGTTCACATTTCCAAGAAATTGATAAACTGATTAATTTATCAGCTTGAGAACCTAACATATTGCGCTGTCTTTGCTAAATTATTTTACAATCAGTTTTTAGTAGAGGCGTAATGTATTTCAATTGATTTTAAACAATTTAGTGTATTTTTTTTAAGGACCTCCTTCTATTTAATATATAATTTGTTTTAATCTCGATCATTTTTATTGGCATATATAACCACAATAGGCATTTACAACCGGTTATTTTGCTACACAGCTTATGTCTGTTAATACTCTCACTGTCAGCAAACCATATCGATTAGTAGAGCCCATTAGCGCTCAATTATGGAAATTGCAGCTCTTTGAATATGCATTAGGAGAAGGTTGGTCAGTTATAATTAGTCAAAAGTGGTTGCTGCTTGGTCAAAGGTTAATTAAAAAGAATAATGTTTCAGCTGCTTACACGCTTAAATATTCTATTGTTATATCTAATGCATTATACAAGTCGAACTCTGATTTTACTTTGTTTTTTTTTTATTGCAACCTTGCAATTTTCTACTCCATTGCATTTTATGACCGCAGGCACTTATTATACTTAGCTGGCTATCGGTAATTCAAAGCCCTGACAAACTTGCTTTTGGCATATAATCCGGTGCATTGAACCCTTGTGGCAAGTTTGAAAAGCGCAATTCGATTATACGACTACGATTACACGGCCAATTGGTACGATACTTAAAAAAAAGCCAACAAAAAATAAAAATTAAAACATAAAACAAATGTCTTTAAATAATTTTCCAAAGTAGTTTGCTGTACTCTAAAAAAAATGATTTTATAATTTTGTAATGCATTTAAATAAATAATCAATTGCTTGGATTTATTCGATTGGATTCTAGCTATGGTTAAACGCAGTCTTGGGATTAGAGGCAAGAAAATTTAATTTCATTAAAATTGTTGAAAATTCTTACAAAATGTGGATGAAATTATTTTTCATATACTTGGCTCATAAAACAAAAAACAAAATTCTTTAAGATTGTTAAAAGATTATTTATAAATAAATTTAATTAAAAATTAACAACAAAAATGTAATATAGCTTTTTAGCTTAGTTAAATTATTCTTCGCAATAAGCAAAGGAAATTATTTTATGTTTTTTTTTTTTAATTGTAATTTATTTTTTTATTTTTTTTTTATAGAATATTTGAGCTTCGTTTAACAAAATTAGATTTTTCTTTCTTTGGCTACGGCTGAGTTCATGCCATTAAAAATATAGCTTCAATTTGAATAAATATCAAATGCAAATTATTGAAACGTTTTTGCCCATACGCTTGTCTTGCATTGTAACGGAAATAATTATATAGCCAAGTGCAAAATGGTCAGGCGTTTGATGTGTGATTATTAATGCAGTATAGAGTATATTCGACTAGAAGATACTCAGCCTAAAGGCATTAAATTGTACCTAAACAAAGCTCTTTAAAATTACGTACAAACTGTTGATTATTGTGCAACGTCTGAGATTATCTTATCGCTATTTAATTATCAGGATTGCCTGATAACTAATAAAATCTGTGTATATATAAATTAAAAAATATATAAATAAAATATTTCAGTTGGCCAAAGACCAAATCTTTATTTATAAAATGCGTTAGGAAATTATCAATAAAAGAGTTTTAAAAAATTAAAAATAAATTATGTTATATGTGTTGGTATATGAACATCTACATACCTTTCAGTACAAAATATTTCCCACTCGTAACATAAATAAGTACAACTTTTGATACCCTTACTTTGCCGGTACAGGGTATTAAAGTTGGCGAACCGCACTACATTCGCAAATAAAAGTTAAATTAAGTTTGCAACGAGTTTTAGCAATTTTTTTTATTTTTTTGATTCAGTTAGCTTAGTGAGTTAGTTAGTCATTGCCTTATATTGTTTATGAAAGAGGTTTAGTTTTATTTTTTTTTTTTTTAACTGTGCCTTTTGAGGCAAATAAAAAAAACAAACAATTGTTATACGATACAAATTTTCTTCAATTAAAATGTTATATTAAATTTAAAATGCATTATAGAATTATAGAACAAGTTTGTATGCATATTAATAAAACTATATATTATTTTTTAAAACACTTTTTAAAAATGAAAGTCATGTTCTTAACTTGTTTTAGACCTGTTTAAATTTTTTCTAAGAAAAGTTACATTTAAATAAATTCTCAGACAGTGTAGATTATACACATGTCTAATCAATTAATTTTTGTATATTATAAAGCGCAATGTTAATTCGGCATGGCTGATATAAATTTTTGTTTTTTATATTGTACTTTTTAACATAAAATTTTTCATGAAAGATTTATGCCACTTGATGACCTTGGGCATGGTAATATTTTCTTGATCCACTGTGGCTATAAATAGCGTCAGCAACCTCCAAGAGGTCACAGCAACTGCAATTCACACTCACACACACGCACACACATAATTTAGCAGCTGTAAATTAAAAAATAATAAAAACTAAGTCTTTTTTTTTATTAAATTGTTTTACAGGGCAGGTAAAACTTTTGAAATGCCTTTGCCACAGTAACATACAAATAAAAGGGCAAAATCCAAAAACAAAAAAAAAATAAATAAATGGCCAACAAAGTGGCCAGCTGTGACCGTCAGAATTGAAACGTTTACATTAACCATATTAATTATTTAGGCCAATAAAATAATGCGGCTCATTAAGTTGAACCTGCTGCTTAATATGAATAAAGGTCAATTACAGTCTGCACATTTGTTTTCGGCAAAATTTAAATTTAAAATATGATAAATTGATAACTATATTTAGTTGTGATTAGTATAGATAACTAACCAGACACATCTAGGCCATTGTGGCATGTTTGAAGGGCAGAAGAGCTAGACTAACTAAGACGTGTAGTTAACTAAGCCATATTTAATGCAAATATTTGACTAAATTGTTGCTATCGCATGTAAGAATCTTTTGGGCTCTGCTTATCACGCACTATACACAAAGTTGACTGATAAGGGCAAGTACATACACACATATATATACTGATTGGTATCGTTGTAATTATCGAGAAAATATTTATCAAAAAAAATTGCGACATATCGCACTACTTGAAAGTAATTTGACTGTCAACTTTGGCGCCTCGTAAGGGTTCATTATCATTATCAGTCAATAACCGCGTGCATTGTTTCACTTCTTAATTAGATTTACAATAAAGTTTCATCAGACAATGAAAATCAACCAATTAAATTACTGAGTCATTGTATGTTAGTTAGATAGGCCCAGTGTGAGATAAAAATGATCTTGTAACTGTATGATAAGATAAAATAGTTAAGCGAGATTGTCTTATGCAGCTTAAAACAACTTTTGAAAACAATTTTTGCATTTTTGCAAATTTGCAAATTTTTATTAAATTAAAGAAAATGCGATATAAAATATTACTTGTTTTATGCAGCTTAAAATAACATTGAAAACATTTTTTGCACTTCTATAAAATTTATTTAATTTAAAAACAATTAATAAAAAATAAATATTGTCTTGTAAAGCTTAAAACAACTTTGAAAACATTTTTTGCATTTCTGAAAATTTTGATTAAATTAAATTAATTCAATAAAAAATATTACTTTTTTTATGCAGCTTAAAAAAACTTTGAAAACACTTTTTGCATTTCTGAAAATTTATTTAATTTAAAAAAATTCAATATAAAAATATAATAAGTCTTATGCAGCTTAAATAAACTTTGAAAACATTTTTTTGCATTTTTGAAAATTTATTAAATTTAAAAAAAATCTATATAAAATATTACTTGTTATGCAGCTTAAACTTAACTTTGAAAACATTTTTTGCATTTCTAAAAATTTTTATTTAATTTAAAAAATATTTTATATAAAATATTACTTGTTTTATGCAGCTTAAAACAATTTTGAAAACATTTTTTGCATTTCTGAAAATTTAATTAATTTAAAAAATTTCAATATAAAATAAAATATGTCTTATAAAGCTTTAAACAACTTTGAACACATTTTTTGCATATCTGAGAATATATTTAATTTAAAAAAAATCAATAGGAATAATAATCAGGAGCACATTCGATGTAATTGAAAGAATGAAAAAGTTTTAGTTTTCGTTTTATTTTAATCCTTCAATTATTATTATTATTCAATTATTTTATCTAGCAGTTTTACAATTTCTCATTGAATTTATTTGGAAGGCTTATTTTTTTTTGGGCACAAGTTACATTTACAATTATTGGACTTTTGAGGCGTTTTAAGGTTTCCCACAAAAAGACAACAATGGTTTGCATCATAAATGGTAAAATAAAATGGATGATTGGCATGAAAAAGTATCGGATCTGGCTGTGCAGCTGGTGCACTTCGAACCATCATAACAATTGCTGTTGCCGCAGCCGCCTCAGTGCCCTCCTCATTGACCTCGATAAAGGCTTTATGCAAGATATCGGAGACTTTAATCTCTGAATGCGATTCAAACATTTTGCGAAATTCAGCTTCATCTGAGAAGATGCGTTCAATGCCTAAATACAAAAATGCGGGTGTCAATTCCTGTTCGAATTCTGTTTTGAATTTAGGCAGTTTCACACATACTTCTGTTTCAGCAAGTACAGAAGTTATTTCTTTTAGCGGCTTTGCCAGTAATTTTTGCTCAAGAGAATTCAAGCCAGTCTTTTCATTGGGCAATACGATCAACATATATAACTCTGAATTTCTATAAGCCATTTGCAAGGCTTTGGCATCAAAATCTGGCAAATCAGCATAATAATAGTCGTGTGTCGCATTCATCATGGATACATTAATAGAGTTTTCATCATCCAAAAAGAATTTTTCTTTTCGCGTTGCTTTCTCATCAAATTTAATGGCCCAGTCACATTTGAAGTGAATTGCATTGACAAGAACCAATTGAGAATCTTGATTAAGAATATTTGGACAGACAAGATTCTTAATTAAATTGTTGGTCTTAGATTCAACCCAATTATTGATAGTATCAGTAGCCATAACACTTTGACTAAAATCAATATGCTCTGGCTTGGAGTAAAACTTTTCAGTTAGTGTATCATTAAATTCGTTGAGTATTTGATAGCCCATCATTATGTAAATTTTGTTTGCCATACGCAACTCAGTGCACTGTTGATATCTAGTTAATATATTATAAAAATCTGTAGCAATCTCATTCTTATTGCTTGAGCTAAAATTGAGTCCTTCGTCCAGCTCCTTGGCGGTATCTGTGCCATCCTCTACGCCCATGCGTAGCATTCCGGCGGAAGTTTGTATGGAGAGTGGTGAGCATATAATATTTACATCGGGATTCAATTCAACCAAGTTACAGTACAATCTACGGCAAAAGTTATCTAGAGATTTGAGAAATTCGTGTGATTTGCCTGTGTCCATATTTATTAGCAAGATTTTGATTAGAATATGTATAAAAATAAATTATACACAAATTAGTGAAGTTGAATTTGACAGAATTTTCAAATAATTTATGATATACATAATTTGTCCGATTTACAATTTCTTAAATGTTTATAAACTCGTGCATATTCAAAATGTTAAAAATTGGTTTTATTAGTTACATTTTTTTAATGAATAAAATATTTTTTTAATAAACTTAGAATATCTGAATAAAGTTGATTAATATTTGCCTAAATAACATAATTTAAATAATTTGTATATATTTCGAAAATTAACTGCTTTTATTAATATAAATATATTTTAATTTAAATTATTTATTTATTGATATATTATTTAATTTAAATGAACTAGTTTTAACAATGTCTAGCTTTACTTTTGAAAACAAATTAAACACAAATTAAAAAAGTTAACTTTGACAGAATTTTTAAATAATTTATGATATACATAATTTTTCCTATTTACAATTTATAAAATATTTAAAATATCTTGCATACTCGAAAGGTTAAAACTTTGTCTAATTGTTCCAATTCACATATCTATTTTTTTAAGTAATATAATGAATTAAATTAGGTTTTAATAAGTTAAAAATATTTGAATGTTTTTTTAAGGAATATCTGTCTAATTATCATAATTTATTGATTTGCAAATATATCGAAAATGAACTGCTTTTAATAGAAAATTAATTTTTTTTTTAAATATGTGTATTTAATTTAAATGAACTAGTTTTAATATTGTCTAGCTTTAGTTAACACTTTTTAATTTATTACCCATTCTAATCATAGGTAAATATGGCGAAATTCTAATGAATTCTTACTTCACAGTTTGACAAAATGCAAATATCGAATTTCATATTGAATGACTTGAAATATTTATAGTTAATAACGCTGGCGGTCTCTTAAGGCCCACGCACATCAATCAACCCAGAAGTAGATATATCTATCTATCTAATATATATATATATATGATATATGATATATCACCTTTGAATACTTTAACGATTTCAGTGGCCACGTGTCTGAGTTCATAACTTTTCTTATCTAAGGTGAACTGTCGTTGGGCAGACAAGGACAGTTGTCAGTTTATATGATATTGGAATTTATAATTAATGTTCAATAACTTTTTAATGTAGGCACATTAGTGAAAATTAAAATTTCAAAATATGTGAATGTGTGTGATTTTTTCTTTCTTGTTTAGTGTAAACCTGTCAATCAGCATAATTCAGACGCACTTTTGACTAGTTCTTGGCTAAGGTCATATATACACATATTTCTGTATATTAAACCAATATTTTATTTGAACATGTTGAGACACGGAACTCAATGTAGGTCAGTTTGCCTGCATGGCGTGTTGTCCAGCTATAAATAAATGCAATTTTGTTTTCATTTCTGAATTGCCTAGAAAACAAACAAAAGCAGAAGAGCATATAATAAGAACAAAACAGAACAGAAAAATGAACACATACATATGTTCATATATAAATTAATGTCGTAGGAGTCGCTGACCTTGCCGGAATTGGGGGCAGGTCCACATGCCTCACATGCCTCAATGCGTCAATGCGCCAATGTGTCCACTGGCCAAGCCAATGGCCTTAAGCATGATATGACAAGTGCCAAGACTCAAGCTTAAATTGAGCTGAGGACTTGTGCTCTTATTATTTTCTTATTTTTTTACCGACATCAATTCAAATGCAACAGTGCAGAGCTTATGATATGATATGTCAGGCAACCGTAGCATGAGTACGCGAACTTGCCACAGGCTTTGCTATTGTCTATGGCCACTCACATGTGGCAAAATGCTTTGACCTCAACATGGTCTCTTTGCTGTGGCTACTCATTGCACCCCGTACTCTCATTTCACCCTTGTTTAGTTTTATTTTTAATGCATTTTTATTTTTTTGGGGCGGGAAATTTGATGCTGCCAACTGAAATCAGACAATGGCCCCAGCCAAAAGTGCACTGAACTCGTTCACCAAAAAAAAAATATCTTATGAGCTTTGCATAAAATTTGAAACCAACCGAATTACAACATTACAATATCCCAAACACTGACATACACTCTGAAAGTGTATTAATAATTATCTTGAAAATGTAATTATCGAGCTATAATAATTTGTCTTTGCCACACAGGTGGCACTTGCCTCGATGTCTGAGCTATGGCCTCTTTTTGTCCTTTCGATATATGATTTTTAATGCATTGCTGGAGCTGGAGGACATTAATAAATGTGAATAGCTGCAGCTGATGATAAATTACCTGGCCTGAAAATTGTAACTTGGCCAAGTTTGTTAGTTAACTGAATAAGTTTGCTGTTAAGGGTCAGTAAATTGATTATTGGTTTGAAAATTGCAAGCAAAATGCCAAGGTCACTACAATTGGGTCAATTGGCTAACTCTACACAGATTAATTGAATGCCAGTTGAGAATATTAGAGATAAACTATGCAAATTTGAGTGCTTAAATTAATTATGAAGAAGAAACACTTAATTAACTCTGACTACTCGTATATCTTAGAGCCATTTGCAGCACGCAGCATCGATTATAATTATAGTTAGCGCTTGTTTGCTATAATTAATTAGATGATTTTATAAATGCATTATAGTTAATTTTAATAAATAATAAATGCATAATTATTCCTTTTACAATCTAAAAGATTGTAATAGCATGTTGTGTATTGCCACTATTTAAAGAATGTTTAATTAGTTTCTTAGAATTATGTAAATTTACAGAAAGTTCTTTCTGAAGTTCCTTTCTAAAGAAATATTTGTTTTATGTTTCTAGATTGTGTTCATTTGAAACACTCAGGCTCATGAAGTTGTAAATGCATTCTACGCACTTGTCTCAACTTCTTTGTTCTTATTCTTTTGCATTTAGCTATAATCTAGCTATAGATACTTTAAGTTGTGGGCACTGAAAAATAGTCAGAGCTAAGTAGACAGCAATTGCGATTACTGGTACATCTATGTATAACTAGACAAAGACTGAGAGTTTTTTCTATTTTTTTTTTTAGTTTTTTTTTTAGTTCCAGTCTGAGACCACGTCGAGGTCGCATTTGTTCAAGCATTTAGACCGTTACGCTGCGTAGTTGCCAGCTGGGCTTTGATATATTGTAATGGGGCAAGTCATTCTCAATCTCATTAGCGTATCTAAGTTATGAGTAACTGAATCTTTATTGCAGAATTTGGATGACAAAAAAAAGACTACGTATTTATAAAACTACCGTAACTGCTGCCGTATCAAATTAAACACACGCGACTGCGACTTAGGGAGGAACGATATTTGCATTTTAGCTTAAATAAAATATCGATATTTATATCGATTATTGTGAATTGTTAAACAGTAGAAATAAAATTTGTTTTTAATAAACAGCAAATTATATATTAAAATGGTTCGCTTTTATATTAAATTTGGGATAATTTTTTAATTTAAAATTTATTATTATTATTTTGATAATATTTTGCAATTTAGATATTTTTTTTACATTACCACAATTTTTCTAAAATAAAAATCTATCTATAGTCTTTTTTATTTTTAGGTTTGATTTTTTTGAGTTTTTTTTTACACAAATTTTAAAGAAGTCTTACAGAATTATTTTTTCTTTTATTTTTTCAAAATTTATTTATTGCTTTGAATCAGCCTTCTTATTATAGAATTCATAGAATTTTATAAAATAAAATTAGTAACAATATATATTAAAATATATAAAAATATATATATACACATAGTGAAAGTTTTATCACATTTGTATAATACGATAATTCGACAATACGTATTATTTATATTTCGCTTGAACCTCTGGTTAAAGAACGGTTAATCACGACAAGACATTACATCAGTTAAACATTTACATATTTAATTCATGTTTACACGATTATTTACATTCTGTTTCAATATTTTTCCACTGGTCAATAGGCAACAAAAAAAAAAAAAAACGTCACCAACCAACAATTGTGAATCAATGACAGGCAGACGACAGAAACAGCAACAACAACAACAACAAAAATAACAACAAATAAAAACATTGTTGACGATGCTAATGTGATTGTTTTTATTTTTGTATTTTATTCGCCTCATTTTGTTGTTGGCTATTGTCGTGCTGGCGAGTTAACGACTTAATGGAAAAGTTTATACTTTAACTTATAGAACAAGGCATACATTTACTCCATATCAACTACATATGTAGTATATATAAATATATATATACAGAAGGAATGCATAATGTTCATGTAATTTTCCATGTTTTAATCTTGAACTCCAAAAGTACTTTTCCAGCAGTTTCCATACAACTTGCTTGTGGCAAGCATTTTGTGGAATTTTTTTTGCCCGTAAAATAGTGAAACATACGTTAAGAGAATACTATGGCACTGAAGAGCTTAAAAATGTAATTGATCAGGTATATATAGACATGATCCTAAATCAGAATCATCAAATTTTGTATTTAAAGAGAATATATGCAAATACAGAATTCAGCCAGAACTGTGTGCTACAGGGTATTTTTTAGTCGAACAGTCGCTAATTTTTCTCTTTTTGTTGCATTTTGCTGCTGACAAAGTTACTAAGCTCAGATAAAAAGTTGTACCAATATTTGCCCTTGCCGTTTCCTTTGATATAACCGCATTTTATTCAATTATAGACGGATTAAGGGAATGAGCCGTATAAATATGTACATACTTTAACATACCCTCTGTATATACCAATATAATAGCAAGGGACAAACTTTTGCTGGACAGTCCGAAAAGAGGGCTCAAAGCTAATTAAATTGGCTTTCTCCAATGAAATCTGTGCTCAGCATGCGATTGCCTATCATAAAATGTGATTATTATTATTTTCTTTATCTTGCTTAGTATTAAACATTCACATTGAAATCTTATCAATGTCAAAGAATAGCTTATGTAACGGAACTGACTTGTTTCCATATTTATATATAGTCTATATAATTATATATATGTATATGTGGACATTCGTCATATTGTCTAACAGACGTCTGACTTGTGCTATGGGGTGTGTGCCAGGCACCTGTTTAACTGTTGTTGTTGCTGTCAATTAGTCAAGGCATCGACTCAAAGTCTTATATTTATTGTATATTTACTCATATATTTTTTTTATATGTGTTTGTCACTGGAATACAACAACGTGTGAAATTAATTAGCAACACGTTAAGGAAATGCGTAGCACTAAGACCTTGTTAAAGGTGTAACAAAATTGTATAATAAATAGTTCAAACGCGCGTTGTGCACATTTTGTAAAAAAATATAAACAAATTTATAATATTACTAGCTCATCCCGGCGTGCGTTGCTACGTTCCGCTCGCGCTAAAAAAAAATTAATAATAAATCAAATAAGAAATAAAACAAATTTACCATACGATAGGTAAAATTTCATACAATTTTTTAATGCATTTTTCACGCATTTCCCGCTATATTTTTGGCAAAATTTTTTCTAAGTGCAAGCCTACGATATAAAAGGAAGCTACAGTAAAAATTTTATGACACTAACTTCTACCATTTGGACGGATCGTCAGTCGCCAATTATTCAGTCCTCTTCAACAGTTTTTTATATATATAGATTACTACGATGAGCCGCAAATCTTACTCTGTATCAGCTTGCTTTAATAGATTTAAAGACTAAACAGCGATAACAATATTAATATAATATATAACTCATATAAAATAAAATCTAAATCTATATTCGCTTATCAGTAGAATTATCAAATGATTTTAAAACTTGGAGCTCAACAATGTCAGTAAAAGTTGTCGATTACGATTAATAGAAGAAATGGAAACATTCACCTTCAATCGTAGAAATTGTGTCGATAAGAAATTTAAAAATGTATGCGAACTATTTCCCAACAAAACTCAATTAGTTTTCAATCACGATAAATATAATTGATATTTTTTTTATTGAGAATTAATAGTAATTTTTGCTTACAGTTACAAAAGCTTTTAAATGCCAGCTGCATATAATTTGCACAACATTTTATATAAGTAGTACTTTGGCATTATTAAATCTATAGCTTAAATGGGGCAGATCATATTGCCATTAACTGTTTGCCACATACCTATAAGAAACTCAAATCATTGTAAATATTGCCATTAAGTATTCGTACTGTTGACAACTCAAGGACACGGCATGTAATGTGGCCCAAAGCCTAAAGACTCATAAGTGCTACATACATGTATACTTATAAATTTATTAATGACTGCTGTCTGCCCATTTTAGATGGGAACTCTGAGTGCAGCTCGTTGTGGGTAATCGCAACAAGAAAAAGAAGAAGAAGGAATTTTACGCCCATTTTTGGGAGTACACATACAACAAATTATCGTCAGCAACAAATATGGGTTAAATATCATTTATATCAAATTTATTTATGGGCTTATGTGCCTTAATTTGTTCGATAGCGGGACAGAGACGGTATGTTCCAGGGCGTAAGTCCAAAAGTGAGTGCAAAAACTTTATATTCAAAAAAAAAAAAGAAGAAAAAAAAAAATCAAAATTACAACGTTTAAGCTCGATATCGAACGTCAAAAGTGACGTCACGTTTTAAGAGGGTTATCTTTGAAACAAAAGAGCACTGAAAAACCGGCTTCGAATGTTGAACATTGATCGGTCAACAGTTGAATGTGCACTCATGTTCTTTTTGTTGTTGCTGTGTGTGAGCCATAGTTTTAACTTCTTTGTGCTGGGAATCACAGTCAGTTAAGTTGTTTACAAACAAGTTCACATTGATCCATCTAGAGCGTCTCACGTGCTGAGTAAAAGGCGATTAAAAGCCGATTAAAGGCGAGCCTCTCTAATACGATTGAGGATTGCTCATACGCTGTCAGAGCCTTAATTTGTTGCTATATATTTTTGTTGTTGTTGGTTTGGTTAATGGCTTGGGCCTGGTTATATACCCAAAATATATATACATATATTTTTACCATCGCATCGCTTATACGCCATGTTAGACAGACGGGAGCAGCAGACGCGGCGTTAAAGATACGTTTACTCATGCTACCTGTTTATTATTTGTTTCTTGCCAAGTCATGCAAATGAGCGCATTCTCTTTAACTTGTTTCCACGCTCCTAGTGTTGATGAGCCCGGCGGGTTCAGTGTGGCGCTGTTTCTCCAGAAATACAAAAAGCGAACTATGCCCCGGCCAGACAGATAAACAAGCCCGCGCCAGACACTTGTTGTTAGTTTAAAAATTTTATGCAGTTTTTTTTTGTGCCACTGGGCAACGCTTTTTAGCGGCGTCTGCACTTTGATCTGAGCATTTGACTTATTGTTATAACTGATAAGCTTAGTTGCATGCAACATAAAAATCTCTGCGTAGTGCCACGCGAGCGGAAGTGCCAATTGAACAAATGAAGCAAGCACAATGTTAAATATAAATACTTAAATAAATACATATTAAAATATTTAGAATATATAATATTTGAGCAAGTACAGACAAATAGATTGCCTTTGTTCCGATCTATTATCTGTCAATTAAACAGCATTAGCTTAATCGCACTGATAAGGAAAAGAAGGTAAGTCAACACAAAAACAATTTAGATTTCAAGCAAAGTCACTAAGAGATAGGAAAACATGTGTTTAAGTAATATAAATAGCTATAAATAAATACACAAAATACGAGTACATGTAGAGTGCGTCCGTTTTTGCCTTGATTTACATTTTACGTCAATATTTGCGACCCGTAAACAGCTGAGCAGTAAAGTGTATAAACAAGCGTAAAATTCACACCCCCTAAAAATATTGCTCAGAGTTTACAAACTAACTAAGTATTTGGAAAACATACAAAACTTAAATACTAAATAATATTTTACCGATCTTAAGTAAATTGTCTAAATGAACTTTTCTCTAATATTGACCGAATATCTATATATTATATATTATTTGATTGATAGGGGCGTTGCTCGATATGAAAACACAGTCGCTTGACATTTGTATTTAATATTATTTTGAGGGAGTTTTCTTCTATTGTTATGTGTAGGGTATTTTATCTAAGGCATATTGAAATTGGAATTTTTTAGGAAAATTCAAAATGTTTTTTTTTTACTTTATTATAGTAAAGTATTTTGAATGTTACAATTAAGTGTTTATTAATTTGTGTGTACATTTGTGAACCTTTCAGATTGTCTATATTGATATTTTTAGGGAATTTATTTAATTGGGCTGATGTATTGAATTTTTATAATATAATGTTTATTTATTAAAATTATTTTCTTACTTTACATACTGTGACTTCTTCAGAGAGACTTTTAGATGGTATTAAGGATATAGTACTGTATTTAAATTGCTGGCAAGCAAGATGTTTTAGTAACCTTTGAAATCAAATATTGAAAATTATATAACCAAAGTAGCTAAACAAATAAAATTATTTAAATCATTGAAAGTGATTTTAAGCTACTTTTATTAAAAAAAAGGTTTTTTTTTTGTCAAACAAGCAACGCACTTATTTGTTTATTGTTTCTAAAAATAAACTGCCAGATCGGCAAAAATCACAACTTTTCTTTATATAAAAACAAAGTCTAGTATTTATATACCCGCTGCCTTTAAAGTAGGGCATGTAAACTGTGCTCGAGCCGATACAGAAATACATTTTTGTTTACATATCTCAGTCACTGGTCGCGTGTTCAATGCTCTCATGATGAGCTTTGAGCTCTGATCTTTTTACCAGCTATGGCACAATATAAATTCGATATAGCCCATTAGTACTAAGCTGGTAGAACGATAGAACGAAATTTTGATGAGCTCATGCCCTATGAGCAGTGGGGTTCAGAAAATATTCAGACTCTATGAAGTGGTCATGTTGAAAGTAGCTGATCGTTGTATATATATAGTATATATTGTATTATTGAGTAACTGATGCGTAATAGTTAATGATATACAACTGAGCTTAAACATGTGATTATCGCGTGCAGCCAATTTATTTGATTATACAAATACTTATTATATAATGACAAAAAAAAAAAATATTCTTAATATTTTTTGTTGGTCAATTTGCAGATAAAAAATGTTTATCTTGCTAATGAAACATAATACAGATATTGTAAGATGTGTGTAAATATTACAGATCTACTTCAATTCTGAATTATATTAAGGGTTAACCCATAAACCTATATACACTGCCTTTTATATAGTTCATTGAGATATTTTAATTCTAAATACAATATCTAATTTTTGAAGTTTTTTTAAGTTTTTATGTATTTATGTTGCCAAAAATGTTACAATATTATTTTTTATAATTTCTTAAGACATTTTCATTATTTTTTATCCTATTTAATAACCATTTAATTATAAATTTAATTTGACTTTAAAGTACGCTTACAGTCTGAAAACTTCAGCTAATGATTTTTTTTTTTTAAAGTCGAATTTAATTGTTATAATTTAATAATTTTCAATGTTTAAATGTTATGAAAAAGCAGTGTATATGAAAATGTGCTGTCTCATGTTCCAACGGCAATTTTATATTTATTTTTAATTTCACAATCAAAACACAATCTGTGCATTGTTAAATATATTTTTTTATGATGAAAATAGCGCAAGGGATTCTCTTATCTCATAAAGTCTTTCTCTCTCTCTCTCTCTCTCTCTCTTTTACAGTTTGCTGAGAATTACAACAGCTGTTTGGATGCCCAAGGCGGCAATAGCAACAGTAACAGTAAAAGCAACAGCAACAATAATAGAAAATATTGTTTACTTGCGCCTAATAAAAATGCAATTTTTATGGTAAAGAAAATAGAGCGTGGCCATTGCATGGGATGTTGTACAGAACACAAATGAAATTGAGGTCTATAAAATGTGCCAGCAGCAATACACAGCAGCAGCAGCAACACAGCAGCAACAACAGATTGTGATGTAATGAGAGCGCAGCAAAAGTGAAGTCGTCGCTGCAATTGCAATTGCAAAAAGATTATACAATTTGTGAGTTTGCAACGAACTAGGACAGCAGCAAGCAACAACGGCCTCAGACAGACTCTAAAACTGATAAATACCCGGCTGGCAACAAGCAACTAGCAACAAAGTGGCCTGCAGCAGCAGCAACAACAGCAGCAACAACAGCAACAGCAGCAGCAGCAACAACAACATTGGCCGCAGCATAAATTCAAAGTCGTTGCGGCATTAATTGAGCGCAGAGCGTGGGAACTACAAATCACAGCAGCAATACTTTGGCACGCTCTCTGCTCTCTCCCGGCTCTCTTAACGCTCACAGCAGCAACAATTGCTTTGGCCGCTCATTCGTGCGATTTCTCATATATGTTAGAGCGCCTCGGCAGCCGCACGAGACAGTTGTGCTTGAAACGCTTCGTAGTGAAGATCGTGCTCGATCGACGCGCGTAAAAAATAAAAAAAAAACGTAAACATATTTGTTAAATCAGAAAAAAATAATAAAAAAACAAATATAAATAAAAACGAAGAAACCAAAATTGGCGTGTAACAAAAATTTACATGTGAAAAATCGAAAAAGAAATTTTTGTTATTTAGAAATTTTTGTTCAATATCGACGACGAGCTTCGCGCGTAAATTAGCAAGCGTTTGCAAGAAACAAGCTACAAGAAAACATATATATATATATATATACAACATATATACAACACAATTGGAAAAATCACAAGTAGAAAGAAAAAGATAAAGAGAAGCAACTGTGCAACGTGTAAACCAAGTGAAATTTTTTAAAGAGAGTGCACAACAACCAAATAAATAAAAAATAAAAAAATTCCGAGTTGATCTTACCAAAGTGGCTCTCAAACTCTAAAGTGATGTGCGTGCCGCAAGCACAACAACAACAACAACAACAAAAAACTAAACAACAAAAGAAACTTAGAAAACATATAATAATAATAATAATAAAGAAACCATTAAGCGCATAAAGAAATGGCCATAGATTTTTTAATATTGGCCCTGCTGCTCATCTCGTTCATCATCAATCTGCTGGCCCTGTGCGCATTCTGGATAACGCCGGGATTACGCACCACAGCGAATCGATTTACCATCAATTTGTTGATTATCAATTTGATTGGATGTTGCATATTGGCACCCACACTATTTCTGAGCGGCTTCAAGAGCCTCTCCTCCGATTCGCCGACACTTGCAACAGTTGCCGCGGATGATAGCATTGAGTTCTATTCAAAGCCCGGCAATCATCAGTTGACCATACGCCGACATGGCCAACTTGTGGAGCAGGATGGCATTGTGGTGCGGCGCAACATAAGCAGCAGCGACAGCGGCAGTGGCAGCGGCAGTGGCAGTGGCAACAATGACAGCAATGGCGACACCATTGAGATGATTTACAAATGCAATGCCACATATTGTCGCAAGCTGACGATCGATGAGCGTGGCGATGGCGGCATTGTCATTACGGAAACGGAAACGCAGGAGGATAATCTAAGTGTGCCCGTACACAGCAGCATTCAACTGCCGCCGATGGTGCAACTGCGTTGCTGGTCAATCGATATGACAGCCGCACTGGGCGCCCTGGCGGTGCTCCTTGTTGTGGGTGATACATGGTGTGCGGTAACGGATCCATTGCGTTATCATAGTCGCATCTCGGGTGTAAAGACTTGGATATTCATCACCCTAACCTGGACGGTGGGCATACTCTTTGGTGCACTGTCCGCATTTCGTGTGCTCGACTTTGAGGCAGATACGCTGCTGAGTCGACAAAGACGTCTGGCTGCCACATATTTCAACATCAGCAGCACCAATAGCATCTTTGGTGTTATATTTGCATCTGTGTATTTCATAGTCATCATATTGCTGCCCTTTGGCTTCGTTTGTGGCATGTATTGGCGCATCTTTAGCGAGGCACGTGGCAATGGGCTGCGTATGCGACAGAATGGTTCCTCGCCGCTACTCCAATCTGCACTGAATCTGACCAATCATGCACAGGCCGCACCAGCCACACCGTACTCCAACAGCTTGTGCGTCCATCGACATTCCATATCCTCGGCCAGCTCACATGGCGGCGGTGTCGTCTCCGGTGGACTGCAGATGCAAATTGATCAACGTGCACCACGCAGCTCGCCCAGCTGCCTGCGTCGCGACTCGGCGGCCAAAGTTCTGCTGCCCACCATCTCCGACGATGGCTCCGATGTGGCAGACGTGGCAGATGTGGAGTTGAATCATGCGGGCACACAGCTGATGAGCGTGCCGGAGCAAACGCTGGCGGACCGTAATCAGAATATATTGCTTACACTGCAAACGGCCAGCGGAGAGATTAAGCGTAATTATTCGGCCAGGCAGTTGCCATTGTTGGGCACGTCGTCGCAGGATTTGCGGGAATTGCATCGCTTGCAGGGTATACGTCAGGTGCACAGTTCTCCAAATTTGCATAAGTATACGGAGTTGCAACATGATGCGTTGACGTTGGGCGATGAGTGCAGCTCGCCGCATTTGCTGCATGCCCAGCAGCAGCATCAACACCAGCAGCAACACTCACAGCAACAGCAACTGCAACAACAGCCACACCAGCAACAACATCTGCACACACACTTCAGTGTAGCAGGACGTCAGCAATCGCTACAAATTCCCGCCATACATGCCTCGCCCAAGGCTCTGAGCTATATGAGCTCCCTGCGTCATCGTCTGAGCAATGCCAGTTCGCTATTTAAATATCGCGAGGAATCTCGTGCCGCCAGAATCAGCATCCTGGTGGTGGTCATGTTTGTTGTCTCATATCTGCCGTATGGGCTCCTGGTGCTGCTGCAGTCACGTTTGTCGGCCGCTAACTTTAGCGGTTCCACACAGTTGGCCATCTTCATGATACTCTTGGCCAATCTCAGCTCACCCTTCATCTTTGCCTACCGCAACAAACGTGTGCGTCGCGGCGTCAAGCGTCTGTTTGGCCTCGATGCGGCCAGCGTGTTGCAACGTCATCATAGCAGCAGCATGAAGAATAATGGTAATAGCTCTGCTGCCAGTGCTGCCGCAGCGGCTGGCTCTGCTGCCAGTGCGGCACAATTGCAGCGCAACAGCAGCAAGTTGTCGCAATACAGCAGCAACAGTTGCCGTTATCTAACGCCACAGAGCTCGCTGGTTAGCCAATGCCAGTCGACACCGGTGCATGCAACGTTGATGTTGCGCCCCAACAGCAGCTGCAGCACCTTTATCAATTTCGGTGGCACCAATCGAGGCTCTGCCGATTCGGATGACATGTCATCTATTGAGGCAACGCCACAGCGCACAACTCGCCCCAAATTGCAGCGTGGCATCACCATTGTGGAGCATATACAAATTGCCGGCTCACCGCCAAAATTTCAGGCTCGACGTGGCCTGTTCGATATGTTCTTTCGCGGCTCCAAGAAGCTGCAGTCCAGCTATACCCAGGCAGCGCCAACGGAGGTCTAAAACCGTTAACTAAGTATACTATAAGTAACAAATTAAATGTTATTTGCTTGCTGAAGAATTCGCAGAACAGTATTCATAATGTCTAAGTTTAGCTAAGTGAAAAAAACAAAACAATTTATTATAAAATGCTGTGCTAGAAGCTTCTCATGCCAAAAAAAAAGAAAAGAAAATATTTCATAAAAACTTACAAAACAATACATATGTAATATGCCTGTGTTTGTCAAATTGTAAATTGTAATTGCATTGCAAATGCACAGGCAAACAGTAACAAGTACCTTGTAAAACAATTGTCCAGCTAGGAAAAACAAATGAAACCCAAAACAAAATGCAGAATTTTAAACATATTTTTAAAAACAAAAAACAAATAGCATAAATATTATACTATATCAAACTGTAAACTGGAACCAAGCAGCCAATTTCGAGTACCTAAGACACAAAATATTTAAATGTTTTTAAATGTCAATTGCTTGAGACAAAACACACACACAACGCCACTAATTTATTTATAATATAATTTGGTAAATATTTATTAATTAAACACGACAAGCTTTAACTACAAAAACAAAACAAAAGAAAAACAAAAACAAAAACATAAACATTCTGGCTAAACCCAACGCTAAGCATTCAATTTATAAGTTTTAGTTTAAGTAAATGTGCAAAGCATATAAATGTGTATTATATATATATATATAGAGATATATATACTATAGACTATAGATTCTACAAAGCGGCACATAGTGCTTTTTTTAACAAAAGAAAAAAAGAGACAAAGAATTAAATCTATTTGTTGATATTGCAAGCGGCAGTTTTCATATTGAAAACTTTGTACCGGCCTTTGCAATGTCTTTAACTATAATTTTTGTTTATTTTTTTTAATCAATTTGCTTTTTAGAAATTCAGTCATTGCGTGCAGTTAAATACCTCATTAGTTTTAATTTTAATAAAATTATATATATTTTACAAAAAACAAAAAAAAAAGCGTGAAGAACGTGCCCCAAGTCTAACTTGAACTTATTGGCAGCTTCGTATCAATGAATTCTCCGCTTTAAAAACCGAAAGCTTTATATATTATTTAAGTTCCATTTAAATCTGCCCAATTTTGTAATACTTTTTTTTTTAATTTTGCCGCCAATAGACTTGCTTTGAACTATAAAAGCCTTTTGTAATTTTTAATGAAAACTACGATACACACACACAAAAAACCCAAAAACTAAACCTCGAATTTATATTTCTAAAAATTTACATGAAAAACGTTTATATGCATTAAAAATAAATATATATATATTAAATATATCTATGTATGTATGTATATATATTGTGTGTACAGCAAAGAAGAAGAACAGTTCCCAGAAATAATGAAAACCAATTCATGTGATGTCAAGCAAAACAAAAGGAAAACAAAAATGTAATTTTGAAATGCATTAAAAACTAACTAAAAGATGTATTAATAGTTTATACATATATATATACATATATATATATATTTATATTGCTATTTTTCGTTTAATTTATCAACTGTCAAATGTAAACCAAAACACAAATTCGATGTGACAAATTAGCTTATAAAGTGAAACAGAAATGTAATGATGTAAATGAAATGAAACCAAACAAGAGAAAACAAGAAAATACACAAAACTAACTACAGTACAATTACAATTGGTAGCTACAAAAACCAGACATCAATTTAATCAAGTATTTTCTAGTTGCGCTACTAAATATTTAAACAAAAAAAAAAAAAAAAACGAAAAAAAAAACAAGAAATGAAAGAATAAGCTATTCCATCAGAACAACTATTTAAATAAAAGAATATGTGTCTTTAAAACCATTAATTATTTTGTGTTTTTATTGCCTGGACTTTAATTCATTTTGCAGCCAAACTTGTTTGATCTGAGTTTGCCCACGCAATCCCCATAGATGCCAATAATGTATACTATATATGAAAGAGGTTTGATTCAAGAGATTTAAGAATGATTTCATGATGTCTTATGAAGTACATAAGTCGCAGCTAGGTAAGTATCAATAAATAAATGATATTGCAGAATTAACAAAGTAGATAAAATAACTAGGTAGATTTAAAAGTTTTTTTAAAGGTGAATTAACCAGATCAGAGAGGTCAGAATTTGTTCAAAGACTGTATACAATAATTTATTACTAAAAACTGTATACAATATTTATTAATGCAAATTAATTTACATGGGGTAAAATGTAAACTCTTTAAGAAAGTTATTCCAAATTTAAGTCCTACTCAATTCTTTTCAATAAATCTTATTTCATATTAATTTACATCGGTCAGACTGTAAATTCTTTCAGGAAATAATTCCAAATTCAATTCAAACTCAATTCGGTAGAATAAATATTATATTTATATAATTTACTTAGGTTAGCTTTGGAAATTATTCCAAATTCAATTCAAATTCAATGCTGTACAATAAATCTTATTTAATATTAATAAAGAGCAGTCTATATATAATATATATTATATTTTTGATTGAAGATTAATTTACAGCAGTTTTTGTGTAATCTCTTTTGGGAAATTATTCCAATTTCAATTTTGTAGAATATATCTTATTTCATATTAATTTATATCGGTTAACATATATACTTTTCTTAAGAAAATTATTCCAATTCCAATTCAAGCTTAATTCTGTACAATAATTATTATTTCATATTAATTTAAATCGGTTAAAATCTACACTGTTTTTAGGAAATTATTTCAAATTCAATTCAAGCAATAATTCTCTAAAAAATTAAATTTTTTGCAATAAATCTTATTTCATATTAATTTAAATTGGTTAAAATGTAAGCCCTTTTAGGAAATTATTCCAAATTTAATTCAAATGAAATCCTGTAAAATAAAACATATTTAATATTAATTTACAACAGCTAAAATCTAAACTCTTTTTCGGAAATTTGTACAAATTCAATTGAAACTCAATTCTGTACAATCAAACTTATTTAAAGTTAATAAATAGCAGTCTATAGAAATACTTGATGGCTGTTCAATTTTCTTATTCAAATTTATCGATCCAACCTCTTTGACAAACTGTTTGAATAGTCAACTCTCTGCTTCGCATATATGTAGAACAAAAGCTCTAGAACACGAACAAACACTTGACGACTGTGTTGACTTTAGGGTGCACAAGTTCAACATTTAATTTACAGCTGCGAATACTTCTCCATATTCGTGACCATATTAATTGATACATTTGACTGGAGAAAAAAGAAGAAAAATGCTACAGTTCGTCTCTTAATGAACGCTGCTTTCAAACAAAAAATTGAATATTTTATAATAACTTTGATTGTCACAAATGGTGGCATGTGGCAGGCAGGCAGGCAGTGCTGGCTGTAAATGGGGCGGCAAGTGGTGCTGAGTGGTGACAAGTTCCACCACGCGTTTCGTACTGTCAACGGGTTTGGCAATTAGAAGTTCCAACACTCATACACTCACCAAGTTGTTCATTCAACGGGAATTCATATTTGGCGGCATACCGGGCGTATGGGCGTTGAAAATGTTTGGCAATGTTGTTTGTTGATTGTGTTTCTGGTTTTTGTAAAATAGCACCGTTTGCAAAAGATAAGTATTTGTGGGCGTGACTAATCATTAGCCTCATGTCAAGTACTAATACTATGACTTAACTGCAAGTGACTCACCCAACCGGGTTATTCGCTATCTTTTTAAAATTCATGCGCTCTGCGCCAATGATAAACACACAGAAAATCAACCCCTGAACATGTGTGTGGCATTCAGTTTACAGTTTGCACTTTCCAGCTCCCAGTTCTCAATTCTCAGTTCCCTAGATTCAATCCAACGGATGCGTAGCTGTCACTCAAAGAAGCGGTCACCGTATCCGTAAAGCGTAACCGAAGCTAAAACCAAAATTGAAATGATTGTTTATTTATTTAATGAATCACTGGAAGCAACTATGCGTGAAAATGTCACAAAAAAAAATAATAAAAATAAATAAACTGAAATACCACTCACAATTTGATAATTTGATATAGAGCAACATAACATATAAAAAAAAAAATTGTTTGTCTGACATTTCTCAATTGTGGCGAAAAAATTGCACAACAACAGAATTTCAAGTTGAATATTTGAAATGCATATATGTACAATATATACATGCATACACATATATATATATGTATATATATTATATATATAAACCACACAGATTTAATCTGCATTTTAATGAGCACATTGATGACCATTGCACAGTTCTCTGATTGCCTTTGAATATAAAACAGAAATCGAATCAACAATTTGGTATGGATTAAATTGGATAGTACACAAAAAGTGCGCGGTTGAAATCAATTAAGTATTATATTCAATATGAAGGTATATTTTATAATTTATTTATATGATATTCTCTTTTTTTACCTCAAGGATATTCCTTTTTTGTTGTAGCATAGTTTAATAATTTTTCTTTTCTCTTGTCTTGTATTAAGAACATAAAAAATTGATTTTATTCTTACTAGAATTAAAATCATTTTTATTCATTTTTCATTTATAGTCTTATTTATCTTTTTACGATTATAGTAATCTATCAACAGTTTTGACTTAATTTTTACTTATCTTTATTTATTTAATGCTGATTATATTAACTGCGACATCAACTTATTGCTTTACTTTCTTAATCATTTATTCAGTTATTTATAAATTGTCAGTTTCCTATTGGAAGTATTATTAATAAATTAAACTCAACAGTTTATTGTATTCTCATTTCCATTTTCATTGTCTAGCACAATAAAGAAATAGAACTCTACAATTTAACAAAATAAACCTTTTATAAATTATTTATTTGAAACTCACACATTCCTTTTAAAATTAATTTTTTTTTTAAATAAATAAATAAATTGTTTAGAGTCTTCTTTCAAGTCCATACCTCTCAATGAACAATGAATATTTGAGTATTTGTTGATTTTTCCGTGAATTATTTATGTAAAATAGTAAACATTTATTATTTGCTTATTATTTTAAAAATTTAAATATGATTTCCGATGAATTCGATCCTTAAAATGTATGCATGCGTGCAAAATGTTATAAACCGCAGAAACAGGATATGCTTAAATAACTGAATAAATGCGTAAATTAATTTGAGTTTAAAGCAATAATAAAGCAAATACATTTGAAATACTTTATATAATTTAATTTATGGCAAATATATTAAAGAAACAGTTATATGTCAGTCTTACTCTTAATTAAAAAGAATTGATTTTTCTTTCATTTTTATTAATGCCCACAATGAATTGCCTTAAAAGACAACTTGCTTCCGTAAAGTCAAATAAGCAATGGCAATAAAAGCCAAGCCTAATATGAATAGCTGCATAATTAAATAAAAATTTAATAAAAATTAAAAGCCGATTTTTGACTCACAGAGCTAACAAAAGACTAATATATATAAATATCTATGTATATATATAACTTGCATATACTTAAGTATAATATGTATATATAACAAAAAGTCATTAGAACAAAATTTGTTTGTTGGCACAGCGACACAGTTTGAACTTATTTTTATGTTTTTATTTTTCTTCAGATGAAATAAATTGAATTTAAATGCTTAAAATTGTATGAACGAGTTAAGCAATTTCGACTGTCAGGTGAGGGAACCCACAAAAACATCTCTCGTACTCAGTGTGTGGGTGGACAAGTGGCTGTCAACTTGAGCAAATTTGTCGATTGGGCAAAAGGAAACAAGTTGAGGCAGTGACAAATCGAGGATGAAAGTGCGTTGGGATTAGACGCTGATGTGGCAAGGATGTGGCCTTAAGTAGCTGACACCTGATATATTAATATATATACACTGAAATTTGTATGTAGATTAACTGATAAATTTGCTATATTGGCAGTGCCAGCCTACAAGCGTTAGATGAGATGTCAATGAACCGTGCGGAAGTTTTTTTTTTTTGGCAGCTGTCAAAGCGTTGAGCATAGAATCGATTGACATAAATCACTGATGCGGTCTCTAGTAATCATTATCATAAATCTAATGCCGCCAATTTTGGCTTTTTTCAATTTGCATGTGAACTTGAGAGAGAACTGTTGTTGGAGTACATTGACTTGACTGCAGAAACACAAACACACACACCTGAAAAGCCTTGAAGCGAACTCTTCTCTCGGTTGTTGCACCTTGCCTCCCTTGGTACTGATATCTACGCCCACCAGAAGATTGATATATCTATATCATATATATATATATATAGTATATGACAATTACCTTGTTTTTCCGCATTGTGCTCAAACTAAATTTATGACAGCTGCGCCAAATCACAATTTTACTTTGCTTGCCAAACTAACATTAAGTTACTCTAGGCTCTGAATCGAACAGATGTGTTTAGACCATATGACGATATATTGTATTATATGAGTATACTATATATATATATAAGTACTTATAGTAAGTACTTACGACTACTGGCTATACAAGTAATATGCAAATATATGATCTGGCTTATCAACTGGTCGGCTTATCGTGCGACAAATCTAACAACAGAATGATTTAATATATTTGTTTATAAACAAGCCTCATCTGATGTTGTTTTTCATTATTATGCGCTATTTTATACCCTATGTACAAAATAGAGTGTACAGGTAATATACGATTTTATGGCAAGAAAAATTGAGTGCATTTGCCTGTTCGAGTCAGTTTTCAGAGATTGTCAAAAATATTACAGGTTGTCTTATACCATAAACCAAATCTGTATGAATTTTTACTACTAGTAAGGATATTAAAAGATGTAGAAATATTTTTATGTACACGGATCGCAACTCTTATAATTTTTCTGTATACAAATTATGAGTAAAAATTATTTATGGATTTTTTCATATATATGTATTGGCAATAACTATTTTTTTTTAACCCGAAAATAAAAATTGATAATAATAATTATAATAATTATAATTTATTTAAAAGTTGAATATAAAAAACTAATTTTTCAATTTATATTTTAAGCTTAAAAAAAATTAATTGTGAATTTATATTTTACACCGAAAGTTGACATACCAATGTAAAGGTATTAAAATTAGAATAATTTATTATTTTAGCACGATTTTCAAAATTGATTTCTTTGATTCTTATTAAATTTTTTTCCAAAATCGAATAACTTTACTCTTATTTATTTATTATATTATATTATTTTGTTCTTTTGAAGAGGGTATGATTAAGTTGCACCGTCCTGTGTAAAACCTTTTTATTTGTTTTTGTATTTCTAAATACTTGTAGTGGTAGTCTTTTGTTTTCTAGGTTTGTTCTATGTTTCTTTTTTTACTGGTTTGTTCGTTATTTTTTTGAAATATAAGCAAATATTTTTGGCGCCATCCTTCGTAGATAACTGTGCCATTCTCACGCAGCTTATAATGATATCTTTCAACGGATTTGTATAGAAATGGGCTCATAAATATGCCGACTGACTGACTGACTGCCTGACTGTCTTATCGCAACTTTCAAGTTGACTCTCTGATTCTCTGTTGTTTACTGGCCTGACGTCATAGCTGAAATAGAAAACATACATATGTAGGTCTGTAGGGGATATATATATATATACATAGTATATAAAGAGTTCTTCTGCCTGACAATATTTGAACTTGCAGCCGGCTGAGACCAAGGAATGTCTTGATTGTTGTCAGCTGGTCTGGGGATTGGCCTGGTCTGGTCTGGGGCCTGGCCTGGGTTTTGAATATGCTTCTGATATTCCGCTGCTGGAATATTCCATGACACGTTTTAAATATTGTCACAGAGCAAGCAAAATGAAGCTGCGGCTCAGGACTGTCATTGTTTGCCGGGACCGGGTATACATACATATACTGAGAACTTTGCATAAGTTTTTCAAACAGCAAAAAACTTGCTTATCAGGGCGACAGGGCGACAAGGCGCTCTTTTCAACAAAATTCTGTCAAGACAAATTGTGCAGAATGTAAAAATATGCAATATAATTTGACACTTTCCAATTAAGTAGTTGCTTTCATCTGTTTTAATTTGCATCTCATTTATTTTTAGAGAGCTCTTTAACGATTGCTTATTCTGCTACTAAGTACTGTGAAATTTATTCGTGTGCAGATACTATGTGTAAAGAAGAAAGAAAAACTAAATGTTGAGTGCATTTTTGGCACTGAAGAAATACAATTTATTATTAAAAGACAGGCAAATATTTTTATCACAATTCGTAGAATATTTTGTTGTCAAGTGTCGGATCGTGCTCAAGCAGAGACGTCAGTTTATATAGTCCCTAAATATTCAATTTTACTTTGTTACTACAAACAAAATTCGAATGAAGATTTGATTCCTGGAACAGAGCTATATATTTATGTTGAGCTTTGCGTATTCTAATGAATATATATATTTGAGGCAAACAGTTTTGTTCTCTAACCCGAAAATTTCAATTACAAATTGTTGTGGAAACATACCTGAAACTAATTTTACACAATATATATAAATAAATATATATTTTTTTTTGTTTATATTAGCACAGAGTATCTAACAAATAAATAAATAACAAAATAAATTTTGTTTTTCTTATAAGAATTATCTTAGTTTATTTTTCTTAAAGCGCAATTCATATTGTCTGGGAAAACAAGTAGATCTCAAGGGCTTCAATCAACATATATATTTTTGGTCACATACTACTAGATAAATAAATTGTAAATTTTTTAGTGAAATAAACAAATATTATTATTTATTTTTGGCTATTTCAATTTTTTAATAATTTATGATGACATGAGCATAGTATGACTCAGCAGAATTTTTAAAAATTTTCCTTAAAGTTATTTATGTTGTGTGCTATCTAATATTGATACTAATTTTACCTAAATGCTATTAGACTTAATTTACTGTTGCACGTTTGCTCGATATCCGCTAAGTATTTATAGAATTGATTACAATTGGGTTTTTATTTTAGCTTTTATTTAAAACACGCAACTAAAATGAATTTTCAATTCTTTCAAGATAGCCAAATGGTTGAAGGAATGAATCATCAATTTTGTAAACTATTGAAAGATAAATAGTTTCAACAATTTTTATTTAAAATATTTTTTAAAATATTACTAAATAGATCTAAATCTAAAACTCTTTGCTTACAACAATGACTTGAATCTTTTTTAAAGCTAACTTAAGAAATAGTGTGAATATATTGAAATCTTTTCTTTTTTCCAGGTATTTACCATTCGGAAAATTTTTCTATGTTGCGTTTGATTTTTCAATTAAATATATACAATCATTTCTTTTTCGATCGAGCATTTTCTAAGAGTTTTGCATTAGATGAAAGGTAAAATTTTTTTTAAGGCGAATGCTCAATCGGTTTTTGGAATTAATATTAGCTGAAATTTTGGATTGTGAATAATTCGTGGATAATTCGAAATCGTGGATAATCGAAATCGGTAATGGGAATAGACCTAATTATGTACATCTTTGCTTAAGGTGTTTGACTTAAGATATATGCTCAAAATTATCTATATTATCTATATACAGATATGTAACAATCTCAAGTGCTGTGTATTATTAAAAATATTTGCTTGATCTTCCGATAATATCCCGATACGAATATAAAGGTAATATAGATAAAATATAAGATAATATAGCCGCATTCTTAGAATTTTTTCCCATAGTAAATTATAATCCAAAAATTGACTTTTTGTAACTGAATTTTCAATTAATATTTTAATAATATCAACATTAATTATAATATTTTTTTATTTTACATTTATACCATAAATAAATATATATATTTTAATATATACACATATATGGTTTATTCTGCATTTACACCATAAATATATATTTATATACATTTAAATATATACACATAAATATGTTTTTGAATCTTTAAGATACTTTTGTCTGCATGCAAGGAATTAATTAAAGTAAAAAAGACAAACGTGTCGTTTAGACTTATATATGTTTTCCTCGTTAGATTAACGGCTGCTTGCGTTGCGATTTTTGAAATAAATTTCAATTTTATTTTTCGCTAGCAGAAACAGACAGACAAACAGTCAGACGGACAGACAGTCAGACAGACAGTCAAGTTGACAACCTTTTGCATTTGGTGCCATCTGGCGTTCTGTTCTTTCTGCTGCCAAAACATATACACGACTATTGGTGGCAGCGGGGAGGGATATGTAAAGATCGTTCTATGAGATGCACATTTGTTGGTTGGTTACATTTCCTCATCGCCAGTAGAAGCCTCCCCACCCCTAAGCTAAGAGGTGGTCTGGCTCACACCCACTGCCAAAAAGCAGCGCACAATATATATATATTTCCGCATCTTTCTAAGTTTGCAATGCGCCAAGTTGTGTTGCTGTTTAAATATTTATTAACGAAAAAAAAAATGGTTTATGGTTGGGTAAACAGTTGAAAAAAAAACGTTTTGAAACACGCCTGCAGATATTTGCTAATAATATTGAATTTGTGGCAAATCTGCTGACAGCTTGCAGTTGGCATTTACGTATTCATTGGCTCCCAAGACGACGCTTTTGGCTTATTGCCTACAGTTGAGTGCGCTTTTAGCTACTTTTGCCGGTAGCCAAACTTGAGTTGGTGAAAGAAGTTTACAACCTGCTGCTTTTTACAGTAACAAAATAAAAAAATATGAAAATATCATAAGCGTAGCTCTCGAACTGCTGTTTGATTTGCTTGTTTGCATAAAAGCGAGCAGAGCTAAACTTATTTTGTGTTGAGAAACTTTAACAGGCATCACTCACACACAGCTAAGCAAATATTTAAACAGCTCAGAGCCCAGAAACAAACTACAGAGTCAGCTTTATGGCTTGACAGCATCAGGCGCCAAAAAAACCAAAAAAAAAAAGTATAATATTATAACCATTAAGAAAATACTTGTACACAATAACATTTCTTTGTACAAGTAGCAAATAAGTTTCTCGACAGCTTTTTTAGTTTTTTACTTTATATATATTATTTTGGGCGCCACGACAAAACACAGAGTTTCAACTCAGCAGACTGCACATGAGATGAACTATTAGTATATATATATATATACTATATGAAATATATATGTATGCATGCACATATGTGCTAAACGAATTTCAAACAAACACATTGCTTAAACGTGCCTTTCCCGCCTGGCACACTCGTCGTATACTTAATGTGTCTAAATTCGGCTTACACCAGACCAAAAGTGCTACAAATAAACAGAAAGTTTTGGTAGAGATTTGAGTAGAACTGTTTGGATTTGTATTATGGTCTGCCCAAATACTTAATTGCCAGTGTTTAAACTTTGTATTAGATAGTTTGAGTTTTTCTCATTCGATTGAGTTAAACTTGTAATTATTGGGTTAAGGGAATTAAATTGCCTTTAATATTTCAGTCAATTAAATGAGTAAGCTTATAAAATCAACTTTTTGATAAACAGTCCATAAAGTTTTGTTTCAAAAGTTTAAAAACTTATTTTAAATATGTGGAAAATTTAATTTTTTGTTCTAAGCCCATTAAAAATAATAGTTAGAATTTTTATTTATCTTAAAACTTTTTAAAACAATTGAAAAAAATTTTCTTTTTATATAGGTATAAATGTAAAAAAAATCTATTGGCAAAATATTCTTTACCGTTAAAAGTTAAAGTCCTGGGATATCATAATCTTTGATATTTACATTTTTAATTATTATTAATACAATCACTTATTTTTGTAGTTTATTTTGTTTATTTTGTAGTTTAAATGTTGGTTTTTAAATCTTAACTATAATTTTATATAATAATATTTGGTGACTATTCATTTTTAATACGAGTATATCGACCATAAGGTTTTATGAAATTGATAAATTTATTAATAATAATTCTAACAGCTGGCGCTTATCTTACTTGCAAAATAATTAACTGAATTGTGCCTTAAAAAAGTTTTTTTTTTTAAATTTTTAAAATAATAACAAACACAAAAAATACAAAAATTCCGTACAATATCGCCATATAAACTTGCATAACCAACTGAAATTCAATTGTGGATAGTCCTATTAAAATTGCACAAGTTTGGGGCCAAACTAAGCTCGATTTGTGCTTAAAGATGCATTCGTTGTTAAAAAAGCTGGGTTCACATATGCCAAGGGTGAAAACTAAAACAAGCCGAATCCACACAAAAAAAAAAGTTATTGTGGTTGTTGCATTTGTTGTTGTTGCACTCTCCTGGCTGCTCACGTCAGCTGTTGGAAATTGTGAGAGTTGTGCAGTTCACGCCTGACGGCAGCCAACAAAGTAGCAATGAAGTGCACAGGGTGTGGCAGGCGTACGACAACACTTAAGGGTTAACCACCAGCCGCAAAAACCACCTAACCACATGCACACACACACACACACACACACACACCCCCGCACACACACATAGGTGTATATAGTACATACAATGATATGCAAGTGCTTTGCTTATATTTGTATGTACCTTTACTTCATGCTTCACAGCATTTTATTTTTTGCCTGCCAGGCTTCATCGTCCTGACACCGAATAAAAACTGTGATTTTTCACGGTTATTTTTTTTTTTATTATTTGCTGATTATTTATTTATTGATCCCTTATTGAATACCGTCAAGTGTCATAATAGTGATTTTTTTCATTTTTTTAAGGTTGACCTCTTATTTTATATGTTAAATTACAAAAATAAAATATATATATATTTTTATATTCGTACACTTGTCATAAAGCAATAGTGAAAAATTCCCCAATACAATAAAAAATCCCCAGATTTCTATGTGTAAAATTATGAACGGAACTTCTTTCTTATTAAAGTGGTTTACAGGGTTACTTGATCTGTGATTAATATCCCTGAAAAGTTATTTTATATTTGTAAAATTCAGAATGGGACTTTATTCCTATTTGAGTGGTTTACAAGAGGTTCCTTTATCTGTGACTAATATCCCTTAAAAATTATACTAAATTTTAAAATAATGCTTATGCTTAATGCTTTCTTGGGCTATTTATATGTCTATCATGAATGCTCAAAATCATTTATATATTCCTACATTATGTAAAATTGACACACTCTTTTTTTAAACAGTGAACATATTTTTTTCCTGCTTAAATGGCCTATAATTCGGATAATAAAACTAAAAAATAAATAAATCTAGTTTATTTTTATTCTCACTTTTAAAGAACTTTATTAGGCTTTCGAAACAGTTATGAGCTAATTTGAAGTAGATACCACTTCTAAAAAAACAATGAATATCTATTTGATATCTTCATTATCTATGACAAATAACTTTGAACGTTTTATGAATTCACAAGTGAACAAATCACAGTTGAGATACATCACTTATGGCCAGTGAAGTTCTATGTGGCAGAACGTGGGGAAATGAGAAACGACAGCGATTAAACAAGAAGAAGGACATCCGTTGCAAGAATATTGTCTTTCAAATATAGATGGAAGTAAAATTCGTTCACCTGTTTCCATGTCTTGCGGCACGATTGAAATTCAAATGGCGTCATGCCAATCGATATGCAAGTGGCTGCGGCTAAGCCATTTCTCACATCAGTTGAGCTGTACGGGCCAGGCCCACAAAAAACTGGAACCAGTAACAAAACGATAGCCGACCAAACAACGAACCAGTCAACAAACAAACATCGCACATGTTGCAGTTGTTAAATCGAATAGAGCAATGGGCCAAGAGCGGAGTCAGAGAGCCAAGTCGGGCATTGGCAGCGGCAAAGTCAAGGTCGCCCCAGGGCAACTTGGCAGCTGTTTGTTGTTTGGCTATTTGGGGGGTGGTGCTGTGGATTGTAGGCTGTGGCGGGTTGAGGGTTGCATGTTGGTTTGGGGCTTGCGTGCGGTTGCATTTGCCCAGGCAGCAGCAGCAGTCTTAGTTTTATTACATTGTCATGTGGCTGCAATTGAATTTACAACAGCTGCAAAACATGCAACATTTTGCGGTCAAGCTAACGACACGTGCCACACCGTTAAATTATCTTTATGTGTGTGTGTGTGTGTGTATAAAAACAGATGGGTTTATGGTGGGGGGGCTATATGAAAAATCATTTTGACAGCTGCCAATGGCATCCCCCGCTTTCATGGGGCAGAGCAACTCTGCTGACAGATATTTCCGATGCTGTCAAGTTTTTCCATTAGCAAACTTTTCCGCACTTACCAAGAATGGCAAGCATAAACACATTTCAAACTGATTAATGATTTGTATTTAATAAATTTGTTAAAATTTTGGCGCTTCTCAGCGTGATCTTTGCCCTTCCATTTTGTACAATTAACATGCCATTATGTATTCAAGGCACTTTTACGGAAAAAACGGCTTAAATGTTTAAGTATTTGGATATTTTCCACACACTTCAATAATTTTTTTTTATGTTTCTTTTTTTTTTTTTTTTGTTTTTTTGGCTATTGCTTTGCGTGCCAGTTTTATTTATGTTGCGCATAAGACAAATAATATAATTTTTTCCAATTGGCTGAGTTTTGTTTACTTTGCTGCTGTTTTTTGGAAGGCAAGGAAAAAAAAACCCAAACAAAACACAGAAGTAAAAAAAATTGAAAAAAAATTAAAATGAAAAATGAGTGTGCATGGAATGCGCAGTTCGAATGACCCGCAACCACTTAAAAAAAAGCGGCACAGTGTGATCTATTTAATTATTAAAAATACATAGTAGTCAAATAATATTTTTAAATTGTTATTAAACAATAAATAACATTGCCATTAATTCAATTAAATTATTGAAAATATATAAAAAATCTAATGAGTTACATTGTTCTACAGAATAGAAGAAAATTTACGAAAAAACATTTTTCTACTTAGCTCTTTGAATTATTGAATTATTCATATGTTATATTATTAAGAGACATTATTTATCAATACAGCTCATTTATTTTCTCAGCATTTATATAAATATTGTAACACTGTGCGTCGGCCTTTAGGTCAAATCAAAAAAAAAACCCAAAAACAAAATTTGACTGCAAAAATGGCATAAAATTAATGGATTAAATAATGAATAGTCATTGTGCTAACAAGTATTTAATTGCTGTTAATTTATAAGTAGTTCACAATTTAAATGATTAAATTTATAATTTTATATCAGGTTTAAATTCGTTGTGGTCCAAAGGTAATAAGAGTATATTGGTTTGCAATTTTTAAGCCAAATACTCATTAGAAATTAATAAAAGGGGAATTATATAGGAACGTTGATGTATGCAACTGAATCAGGTATATTCCTGAATATATATGGGCCAAAAACTCAAAATTTGGAAAGTGTGTGTATAGCAGGAATAAATAAACTTATTTTCAATTTTCTCGCATTTTAATATTATATTATTTTTTAAATTTTATTTGCATATTTTCTATAATTTTTTTTTTTGTCAGCTTATCATTTAGTTGACATCTTTGCATGGGGATTAAAGTCGAGACATCAAATGTGGGTGGCACTTTTGGGTTGTGCCAAATTAGTTTCAGTTTCAGCTTAAGTCCAACGATAACAATCGTCCTATTAAAGTGACAAATTGATTGGTCTCCCAGAGAAACACGCAAATTGTGTGTGTGAATGTGGGTGTGTGTGGCTGGTAAATAAAATTGAAATTGTCTTAAATCGCTCAACAAAAGCTGTTTGCTTATTTTTCCTCTATTTCTTTTGCTTTTTGTTTGCTTGCAGAAAAGTTTAAACAATTGGAAATTTGCAAGAAAATAAAAAAAATTAAATGAAATGAAAAGGAAAATAAAACAAATATACAGACAGACTAAAAGCAGCCAATACACGGAATGTGCTTACGCCCTTTACATCCGGCGACAATGCTCTGTCAGGGTCAAACAGGTACAGACTTTGTGGGACCTTTGAGCCAAGCTGGAAATTGATGTTGACCTGGTCGAATGAAAAAGAGTTGAGTGACTTCAGAATACTATGGCGTGGGTGGACAAGATTTTTGGCCAACATTGAAAAAAACATTTAATGGCGCAGAGAGAACATAAATGTTCAGTTTAAATTAATTTTTTTTTTTTTGGCTTTGAATTACGGTCTTTTGGATCAACTTCCGTTGGCTATGAATAGACACTCGGTTACCTCATCGACATCAGTACATAAAACGCCAAAGTTCAGTGCACCTGGAAATGCAATTTACTCATTCCATTCACAAATATACTCGACACTCGTTTCAAGTACTTTACAGTGACGTCTAAGTCTATAACTACGACGTCTACCCCGTCCATCTCTGGGTATCATATAAACTCATCAATTGGCAGCATCACTTCTTGAACTTTGCACCTATTCAGAGTACTTGGCAGATAAGATCCGACAGCGTGCAATTGGCAACTGGTAAACTGACATTGGCATTTCCATTTCCATTTTTTCCATTTGCACTGTTCCGGTTCTGAAATTCGACGACAAATTGTCTCTTGAACACATTGGACTCTGGCCGCGAGAGTTTTTAATTGACCATAGCACTGGTTGTATTTATTTATATATTTTTTATTTATTTTTTTTTTTTTGTATATAAGTTTTGTTTGACGAATGGTTTTGTCATGCATTTCAAGTTCTCGTTAAGCGTGCCAGCAGCAAAGTTCAATGTGGGCAAAGGGCAACATGCAAATAATGATGATTTCTTTTTAAATATAATATTTTGCATATTTATTAACAATTTTTATAGGTTTTCTGGGACTTTTTTATTTTAAATTATAGTGCTGCACATGAATATGATATTTTTTGGAGTTAATGCATTTTTTTTATATTTTGTATAAGTGCTATAATATAAATGTTAATTTCTTAATTTTCTTCTTGGAACTATAAATACCTACTTCTGAAAACAGAAGTATTTAAGCAAAATGTAAACATATAATTTTAAAACTAATTAACTAGTTTTCTTAAAAACAAAAACATATACGTAAATGACTATATTGATAAAGTTTTCCTAACATATGTTATACCCTCCGTAAGTGTAAGAATCTACAATTAAAAAATTAAATTTTCAATATGGTTTTATTATATTTGTATAATATTTTATATTATGTATTGAATTTAATATTAATAGATATTTTGGAATATATCTAGTAACCATAAACACATTATTTAACTGAGTTAATATAAATTTATATTTTGGAATCAAAGCATTTTTTATATATTTTGTATAAAGTGCTCTACTATAAAAATTAATTTCTCAATTAGCACTATAAATTCCAATTTTAGCTAAAACTTGAAGGACTTTATTTAATTTAAATTTATTTATAAATTGTAATACTACTGTTAATGCTTATTTAAAGTTTTATTTCAAACTAAGCTCCATTATATACAATTTATGACGATGCCGACAAGTCAGTCAGCCGTTGTTTCCCACATATATTTATAAATAGTTTACCAGTTGTATTATTTTTTTTTTTATTTGTACCTTAAATCAAATGCATTGCAATATTTTCTGTGTTTCTTTTTTTGCATTTCCTTAGACTATTTCTGATGTGTCATGTTGCAAAGGGGCACGCTTAACTTCCGCACTTATTTGTCTGGCACTCAGTGAGGCTTGTGAAAGTCGCATTACAAATGCAAAAGTGGTGCCAGCCTCAATGCATTTCCATAACAAATTCGTGTGGCTGGCATCAATATCAGGCAAACAATAGAGCAACAAGATGCGGCACGCGAATGTTGCGCAGAATGCCAAACGAATCGCCAAAGTGATGCAAACAGCACTTCCGCTTGGGGCACGTCCACATCCCTTTGCAGCCGGCTGAGTTACTAAACTGGGGGCACAGTGGGGTCTGAGGTCTGAGCTCTGAGGTCTGGGATCTGAGGGCTCAACCAGCTGATTGGCATGCCAAATGAGCTGCCTCCAGAGGCGCGTGCTGAGCCCCATTTTGGTTTTGGGTTTGGGTTTGGGTTTGGGCACATCATCGAGTCCCTCTGGTCTGGGGCACATAATAAATGCCAAAATGATTTTATTTCGAATAATACAACACGGTGGATGGTTGGGCGTATACGATAAATAATGCAATCAATGAACACGACTAATAAAATGTTTTTCGGCTTCTACACAATGTGCGCCAGTTTTTTTATTTTTTTTATTGTGTGTGTGTGTGTTTTTTTTTTCTGATTTATTTGTATTTTTTATTTGACTGTTGGTTTATTTATGACACAGAACTGCCGGCTAATTAATGCGGCTTTAGGTTTAGTTAGCCGAACAACCGCAACATTTTGTATTAAATTTAATTACAATTTACATTCTCATTTCAGTGCGCATGTTACCAGTTATGCTGTTGATTTAATTTGTTTTGTTTGGCTTTGCCAATTTAAATATATAAAATTTAACATAAAATTACCTTTGCGTATGTTGTATACTATGGCAAAAAATTATCATGTTAAATTAAGCATAGTATAAAACTAAAAATAACCAAAATACTGCCCATTAATAGTCGCACATTTCGACGTAAATTGATTTGTGAATTTTCAAGCAGAAATTGAAATAGCTTAAAACTAGTTTATGAGTGCTATAATACAGTGACTGTCGTGAAAACCTCCATCTGGTGATAATTTTTTTTTTTTTATTTAACCAAAAAATAAACCTATAATTTTTGGAGGTACTACACAGTTTTTAACACAAGATTTAAATTTTTTACAGATATTTAGGAGTACAATAGAGGTTCGACTTTCAAACTTAGCCAACATCTAGAAAGCATAACGAAACTTATATATTTAGTGAGTTTAAGAAAAATGAATTAAAACTATGTACACAATTTTTTTTTTTTTTGTATATGATTTCAATAATAGTTGAATAATGGTTTAAATAATTTACTGAACTTTTATATAGTAAAATATTTAAGAGTTTGGGATATTGTCTATTGGAATAACTTAATCTACTACGAAGTGCACGCTGAAAACAGATGTAATTCAATTTAACTAAATTTTATCTTTATATTTTAAAGTTAATAATTTAGTTTCCATAAAAACAAAAACATTTACGGAAAATGCAATATCTGCAAAATTTTCCTACACTAATTTTCAGCAGTAATTTTATACCCTGCGTAAGTGTATATAAACTAGGGCTGAACATCTGCAATATTAAAAAAAAATTTAATTTTTAATAAGGTCTTTTTTTTATTTGTGTATTTTTATATATTATACTGTATAATAATTATAAATATTTTGGAATACATCTAGTTATTATTAACGCAGTATTAAGCTAAGTTAGTCTTTAACTTGGTTACTATTGTCTTGGTTACGAAATTATGACCTTTAAAATTGATTTGTTTGATCTTCAAGCTGGTTCGTCTAAAACCAGTTTTCATTTAGTGAACGAGTAAACTGACAACTTATGTGTTAAATTGGTTTGTGCTCAAAAATAGTTAAAGCGATGAAAATATACTCTTGATGTATATGTATATATATATAAACACATGTTTTCAAGAGCAACAAAGGGTTTTTCAAAAATTTAATTCTCCCTGAAAATGTTGCGTCCAGCCCTGGCAATAGCACATGTGTATACATAAGATAAAAACGAACGAGCACATAAATATTTATGAAATCAAAAGAGAAAAAATTAAAAGATATACAATAAATATATAATTATATTCATTGGTTTGGGTGAGTGGCGGCCGCTAAAAATAAATAAAATCGGGAATAAAAAAAAAAGGAAAAAACAAAATAAATAAAAATAAAAACCGAGGCTCGACTTAAGTCCAAAAAAAATCCAAATAAATAAATGTATTGAATTTTAGTTTTGTATGCCATAGCTTTAACTAGACAAACTGGCGTCGCTCCAGAATTAAATGTGGACTTTGCACTTCAGCGAGAACTGTGAGAACTGCTTGAAAACTCTATTTAAATGCCTTTGGCTGGGTTACTTTTGACTTGGGTTACTTTAGTTGACTGCTCGATTAATTAGCTAGTGATGAAGTTGATGATACCGATGCTGTATGCTCTTTACAATGCCCAGCTGTGTGCTAATGTTTGATTCAGCTCAGTATCAGCAGCATTTGAACTAATTGCCTCCAGGGTTTGGCTTTGTTCTGTTTAATTTGCCATTGGCTGACACGCCTCACAGCTATAAAAAAAACAACGCCACAAAGTGTCGTTGTCGAAACAGTATAAAAAAAAAATTGTACTTTCCCGCAACGAAGTCAAATCTAATTAAATGGTGAGCTAGTAAACGCATAATACAATTTTCTGGCCAATCTCATGGCAGAGAGAAAAGTCAGCAGCCGGCTTATGTCATTGGAGGTACAAAGCAAACCATTAACAATCTGCTCAAGTGAAGAGTGCACAATGAAGAGATACCCTGTATTTGGGCCTAACAACGATCGTACTATATTAACCAATAAATTTAAACAACAATTATATATCTAGCTTTGTTTTCAACTTATTAATGATGGTTTGTTGTGTTTACAAAATTTAAATAAATACACTTGTGCAAATAATATAATTTTTATTGGGGGCTTACAATTTACAAAATTGTGTAGACACTCTATATATTTTTAAAAATTTCTAAATTTACTAAATTTACATAAATCAGTTTGTAAAATAAAAAAAAAATTTTTAAAGCAATTTTACAAGCGTTAAGAAATTTTTAGAAATTTTGTTCTTCTATTTTTAAAAAAGTTAATTAAATTTTCAAACAAAAATTGTACCCTTTATATTCAAATAATGTAAGCAGGGTATACCACAAAACCAATCAAAATATTGTGAGAATGAAACAAAGCACATTTAGAGCACGAAACAAAAATGTGGACAACGTCTGTTGAATGCTGAATAAAAATGGGGAAAAAAAAGAATCTGCTTTTGATATGATTCAATTGCGAGATTTAGGAAAAACCACAAATATCCACAAAAACATTCAATGGCGAGAGTTTTGGCATTATTCAGTTGTTCAATTTGTTCAGCAATCATTTTCAATGGCACATTAACAGTTTAAATGATCTTGGCACAGTGGTGAAATGAATGTGTTTAGCTGTTAAATGTGTTGTATGCATGTTCTTAATATAAACTTGTAGGGTTCTGTATTCTTGACTCATAGAAAAACAATTGAAATAATGGAGATTATATAAATAAATGTAAGTTGTTTGATTGCAACCCTTTTAAAGCAAAAATAAGTAATGAGTGTATTTAAAACTTACAATTCAATTAAAAGAAATTAATTGAGATGGTTTATTTGTTCTCGTAATGCTTATAAAACTATATGCATTAAAACTAATCATAAGTTCTGTTTTAATTTAATTATATATTATTAATATTTAATTCCTTGTTTGGGTTTACAATGTTGAATTTGCTTTAATTACTAATTAATAAATAATAACAGATGGCACGCAACTTGGCTTATCCAAGCTTTTAATGATCAGAAAGAGATTAACTCTAATGTGTCTTGAAAATTTATCGGACATTAATAAAGATATAATTAAATTTAAGTACTCTTATGTGTTATAGTCTTAGACCTTTATATAGAAATATAGATTTTATTCATGTAAGTGCTGTGCATCTATATTTAAATTGATAGAAAGTGTTTAATAGTATATTGAACCATGTTTTTAATTTTTGTAATATTTATTTATTTTCGGGGGTTAAATATATTCTCGGTTCAAGTCGAACTCAAAACAGGTTTTTATACTTTAACCGATAAGCATCGGTTTAAAGTGGTTCAAAGATCAGTCAACTGTCTACTCAATCGGGTCTCTGACCCTAGTCAAACTTAAGTATAACTATCTTCAACTGTTATATTTTCTGTTTCGAAATTGTGTATCTGTATTTAATTATCCGCAATGATAAGGAAATGTTGACCTAAACAAACACAGATGTGCTCATATTGCTGCCTAATGATAACTTGTTCAGTTCGGCAAAGATAATTGTCGATTATGATGTGGACGACCAGCAAAAGATACTTTATTAGATTGTAACTTTTTAAAAGAGAATAATGTATTCAGATTTTTATATTATACAAATCTAAATAAACCCCTGATGTGTTAGCTGAGTATTTTACTACTAATCAATATTATTAGGTAAAATATTTATTGGAATTATTCGATTTCTGATTAGAAAAAATTTAAAAATATAAGGTTTTTTTCAAGCCTTACCTGGAGGTCAAAATAAAAACAGGGTCTATAAGTTATTATTTTTTCCTGAATGCAAATAAAACGAACTAAAATATTGCATCTTTAATTTTATCATAAATATAATTCAGTTGAAGAAAATATTTTTTTGAAATTAGGCAAACTAAAACGGGATAAGCTTATATTAAAGTGTCTGCTTAATTTATACAGAATTTTTGAACATTTATTCATTCAGCTTAATAGACTTTTTAAAAACATGCGTATTTCAAAGTATTTTTTTTAAATAGAGGAAATACAAATACAATTAAGAATAGCATCGTTTATTATTGGGGCTGGTATACACACAAACACACATCGAACTAATGTGTTTGAGAATGCAAATGCAAATGGTATTGGTGCATGTGATTTTAAGCACTTGGCCAACAACACGCGCAGACAAATATAGATACAGTGACCTCTAAATTTTGTTATCTGACAATGACACCACATTTAGTTTGCCTCTATTTATTGCTCATACGCATCGTGCGGTGCACTGTTGCAAGGCAAATAATTGCGGTAAACAAAGTCAATGAATGAACAACCGAAAACAACAAAAACAGCTGGTCGATTAAGTGTGCGATTATAAATTCTCAGATGATGCTGCAAATGATGACGACAAGATGAACTCAGGCGCTAATTGATGTATGTCATATTAAAGCTACTACTGTTTACTGTTTTTGAAAAAAATATTGTTTTTTTTTAAATTTATTTATTTTTATTTTATTTTATTTGTGGGTTTGGCACATGCATTAACGTCAGCTGACTTGCGCATGTGTCAATCATTCAGTTAAATTTGTATTATAATTTGTATAATGTTTTTCAATCGGCCCATTCAACTGTCGTCAATTGTTTTGCTATAATATCTTGCCTTGAGCTTGAGCTTGTGCTGCTTTTTAAATTGTTTTTATTTAAATCTGTTCCCAAAGGAACAGGCAGATTATATACAAAATTCTTCTGTACTTGAGCCCCGAAGGCGTTCAAATTTCTTCCGAATTTTAATAATCCATTTTTGAGACTATAAAAGAGCAATGAAATTTGGTATAAATTTTCCTATTTACTTGCAATTTCTACGACATTCTATAGCTCCCATTAATGCTTATATACAATAAATTAAAAATATAATTACTGATTATCTTCCTAAAAGAGTATTCAACAGCCGACAGCTATTAAGCACAATTTTCCGGATTATTTTATTATTTAAATATTTGTTTACAATTTTTTGCCATTAACAATTACAATTATATGGTGTTTATTTTTTTATCAAATTTGACAATTAATACTGCTCATTAAGCTCATTCACAAGACACTTATTTTAAATTTTAGTCAATTTTTTGTTTTATTTAGTTTTTAAAGAGAAATAGAAATTTGTGGGGCGTAGGCTGCTTGAAATAAACTAACAATATTTATGGCATCATAAATAGAGACTATGTCTCTATGTATCTCTCTGACTTTTATGCTTATTTATGGTATTTGTAGTGCTTTTCACTTTTCCCCAGTACACACAAGTGCTACTAGAACTTTTATTGATTTCACTTACTCTTCGAGTTTCTAGTTGATAGTTTGTTATTCTGATATTATTCCGGCCGTCTGTCAATTTCTGTCCGTCTGTTTGTTGTTCTGTTTGTTGGCTCGTGGCTGTTTGCTCATTTTGTTTGACAAATTTTGACTTAGTTTTTATTTCGGTTATTAGCCAAACTGGCGACGTAGCGAAAATAAAAATAATCAAAATCAGAATGAACAGCAAAAGAAACAGCAGCTAAAAATGTGTCAGCGAACTTTTTGATTTATTAAAACCGCACGCAAAATACGCTTTTAAATAATAATGTTAATAAATATTCAGTATAGAATAACTGAGGAAATGATATAATTGAATAAATGATTTTTTTTAGATAATTCAATAAAATTCTTTAACAATTCTAAAAAATCTTTAGACTCTCGTAAACCGCCTTCGACGCTGTTAATATTAAAAAGAAAATATAAATATAAACCATTCTTTTTTTAAATACATCCCAAGCCAATTTTTTCGATAATTCTATAAAAATCTATAATAATTCTTTAGTATCTTTAGACTCTCTTAAATCACATTAAACGCTATAAATATATAAAATAAATATATAAATATAAACGAGACTCTTTTTTGTAAATATTCCCAAGCAACTATTGTAGATAGTTCCATAATATTCTATAATAATTCTATACAATTTTTAGACTCTCTTAAAACGCTTTAGACGCTATAAATATACGATATAAAATTGTTAATTAATGACGAATCGAAACAACATTTATTTATGCAGGTTATTTATAAGTATATTATAATATTAGTATAGAATTCATTAAAGTCAATTTTCTGTGTACGCACACAACAGTTGTCTAAGCAGAGCAACTCTTTGCACTGATTTTTCTATAGGGTGCTTGCCAAATTGTATGATAACTGGCTTTCTTCTTACAATACTGCCTCCCACCCATTTATACGGCCTTAGCCAAAATATTCGGTCTGTGATTTCGCTGTGGATACCGTTGACGTCTGATGTCATGGTTCTGCTTTTGGACTTGCCCAACATAATAAAACATTTAAACTGAAACCGAAACCGAAACCAAAATCTCCAACCTCAAACAAGATGGAAACACAAAGCCACAGAGAAGACCTAAATGCTACCAGAGAAGCTGGATCTGTCCAAAATATAGTGGATGCTGCTTGCCCGACTGACTGTCAGTTAATTGTTGTGGGCGTTGTCAACGGCAGACAAAGTGGGCCCAAAGCAAAAAGTGAAGCTCTGGAAACTCCCATTTCCATTTCCAGAAACAGAAACAACAACTGCAACGGCAAAAGTAACAACAACATCAACAGTATTAAGTCAGAGTCAAAAGCTGATTGCATTTAAGCATTGCATAAGCGCTAAGCGTGCTATAAATAGGGCTAAATTAATGAATTGAAACCCAGCCAATGACGCACTCGAAGAATACCAAGAAGTTATGCAAAGTAAATGCAACTTAAGCACTTTTATGGTGACAAAAATAAAAATAAAAATTACTCAAAACTTTTGTTAATTAAATGCATGTGGTGTACATGTTTTGTAGGTATTTCGTCAATATTTATTATATATACCCTGTACACAATTAATGAATAACAAAGGCATAGTAAGTTTCTGAATTTGTAAATAAAAAATCTCTTTCATACTATAAAATGTATATATTGTTAATCGTTTTGATTTATTCAATTGAAAGCGTATTTATTCGTCGTATTTGACAGACTTTATACGCAAAAACTAGCAATACTTAATTTTTATTGACTTGATTTCTTATTTTTTCTGCAATATTTTAAGGAATAAAATGAACAGGGGCAAGCAGTGGCAAAATGACTCTCCATTCAATAGTTGTAGCTTAGAAGATTTCAAAGAAATTGTTTAAAATTTTTAAATAGAACGAAATTTAAATGTTTGTACCATGAATCGCTACTTTTTATAATTTTTATATATTAAAATTATGGTTCAGAACTATTTATGGACTTTTTTCATTAAAATTGACATTAACTTTTTTTTTTGAATCTTATTTTCGGTTGATAAAAAATTTATAAAAAAATTTATCTGCCAAAATAAAAGATGAATTTAAAAGTGATTTTTCTATTTTTATTTTAAAAGTTAAATTTTAAATGTTGCGTACTTAAAAAGTTAATATATCAATGTAAAAGTTTTGATATTAACATAATTTACATATTTAAAAGTAAAAATTCTAAAATAATTTTCGTTTTAAATTTTTAAATAAAAATTGAAATTTAATTATTATTTTACAATTTTTTTTTTGGATCGAAAAATACAAGTTAAAATATTTTTTTTTAAATAAATAGTCTATCCAAGATTTTCTCATTTATCCAATAAATTGTTTCAGGTTTGATTTGTTCTCTGGTGTATACACAAAAATTTGTTTGATCTTAAAACTGAAATATTATATTTAATTACATTAAGATTCGTTAGTTTTAAACAAGCCAATAAAAAAAATTACCTAGTATCTTAAGAAATACATGTAAAACTTTAAATACCATAGGTTCTTTTACCGATCAACATGTACACATATTGTAAATAATTTAATACAAATATGATTTTTGTTACTTCAGACTAGGGTATTATTTAGTTGAATACTCTCAGCTAGTGCACCTGTTCAGGTTAACTGTTGTTGTTGTTGTTGGCAAGTTGAATTAACAAGTTTACAGCGTTGTGAGCCAGCTATTCGATGGGCATTGAAAACACCGCACGAAATCGGGCCAAAGTCAATTTCAACAATTCAATTAGTTAACGACAGGAACTAGGATGATAGTAACAGCGACTTTATGACCTTTGGATAGGCCGCTAGGCACGAATATATATATGGGCAATCAAAAGGAAATGTTCTCATTGAAAAATAATTGGTACAAACTAATTTCCGTGCACTATTAACAACGAAACCAACTAACGCGTGATGTCCTTGATGTCCTTGACAGTTGTTCAAGCCGTTTTGATATGTTAGCCCACATTGGTATTGGCTGCGTGGGATCCTTGACATATGTGAGAGCTAAAAATAGATTTTTGCATTTCAAAGATATTAAATTCTTGCCTATATATATACGTTGGGCAGTTGCAGTTGCAGTTGCTTTGGTCTACGCCGCACACACAATTAAAAGGGAGAATTTGCAATATTGTCACGTTATTGGAAAATATTCACCACATGCACAAATAAATCAAATTGCGCAATGCGAACGGAACAGATTGATTGAGAGTCGGAATCAGAGCAGAAAAAAAACTTTATGAGAAAGTTGAATAAATTGAGAGGCAATTAATTGAGTGAAAGTTGGTCAATGCCAGAGTTCTAGATTGAAAGTGAGCTAGTGAAAGACTAAAAGAATTTATTAAAACGATAAATAACAAAGAATATTTATTAAAAGCTTTTAATTAAATGGCCACTTAACGGCTCAAGCATTCCAATAATTATTTGTTATTTATTAGTAAAAATCTGCATTAAATTCAGCAATATATATATATCATAAATTCAGACTTCCCTTTAACAGCAAGCAAACATTTTTGTATATATTTTTGTGCTCATTAGCGATTATAGCCGAAAAGTAAAGTAAAATTATATTAATGCTACTTTTTGGTTGTGGCAACTCTAACTTTTTTCAGACTTTGCACGCGCCGCTCGAGTTTAGCCCATTTTTCCTCGTATTTTGGCTAAGAAACTTTGTTGATAACACAATTTATTTGCTGCTAAAACAATTTCCGGTTGGCCAAGAACAAAAGGCACATAATCAGTTGAAAAGTTGAAGAGTTGAAGGAGCAACCAGAATGACATTGAAAGTCATCAGAGTTAAAGTCGTCGTCGTCGTCGTCGTCAGGTGAATTGTGCCACATTCCATAGAGTTGCACATTGTCTGTTGGCAACTGACAACTGCAACATAGACACAGAAAGACAGAGAGAGATCAGTATGACAATGCTCAGTCAGCAAACAATGCTGCTTTATTCATAGTTCGTCTTTTCAAATGGAAATGCATTCCATCTAGACACAATAAATGTGATTCTATAAGTTGATAAAATGGGTTTTCCTATACGATGCGATAGAATAATTCCACTTATTCAATCGCGCGACTTTCTTGAATGTGTTAAGCGACAGATTGGAATTTAATGAAATTTATTCACTGTCAGTCTGAGTCTGAGTCTGATTTTGATTTTGATTTCAATTCTCATCGATTTGCAGTCAGAGCAATGCTCGTTGTCTGCTTTAATTGTTGAGGCCGTTTGAACTTGAGAAATTGTCGAGACATTTTCGCACTTTATGCAAATAATATAAAAAATATATAATTCAACGCATATCAATCAATTATATATGTGCAAGTATGTATGTATGTCAGTCTGGCAGTCAGTCAATAGGCTAGTCGGTCATTTAGTTAAAGGTTCAAAGCTTCGATTGAAGGCAAATGCAATTCACATGCCAAACAATGCATGCTAAACTGTTGCTGTTCCGAGCTCCATTGACAATGGCAATGAAATTTGTATTTTGTATTTGTATTTCGTATTTTTTTTTTTGTTCTGTCTAGTAAAGTGCATTAAACGTAACGGAAATGATGCGATTGCTTATTGTTGCCCCGGCTTTCACGTGTCCCAATGCTGATTTTGTGAGCGTATTAAGCATACGCACTGTGGGACTGTAAAACCGACACTCTGACCCACAACGGCAACTATGTATGCATGTATTGTATATTCAAGTGCTGTGTAAAGTGCAGCCAGCTTAAGTGTGTACTTAGTTCTTTTCATATCTACGTAAATGCCGCTGCATTTATTTCAATTGAAATGCTGATGATGTTAGTAGTATGAGAAAACATTTCATGAATGGACAGACAGACACTCGGACAGAAAGCAGTTCTAAGTACAATGTTGTAATGGATATTTATAAGGAATTGCTTGAGCTTTGCCCCCTTCTCAATGTAACACAATCAAATTCTTTCCGGTTTTTCCAAGTAATTGTTTCTCTCTATATAAGAGACGTGGACAAACAAGGCTTCCATAATACGTTTGTTATTGATAACAAGAAAATATTGATGGCTTTGGAGTGCCAAAGAAGAGTTTATTTATTTATTGGTAATTGCAGCGCTGTATAAATATATTTTTATCAGCAATAATATGATATATAATCCTTTTTAAAAGAATTTTTCATAAGAAAATCATTTCAACATTTTTTTATATTTATTTATTTATAAAGAATTCAATAATATAAAAATTACATAGTAAAATTGATATATAAACCTTTACAAAAGAAATTTTTCATAAGAAAATGCTTTTCAACATATTTTTCTCATATCTTTTATTTTAATTAGTTTATTAATTAACAAAGAATTTAAAAATTTTAAAAATCACATAAGAAAATTGAGCATTGTATAAATATTTATAAATCGGTAATATACTAAGAAATAAAAACTTTTTTATAAGTACTTTTCATAAGAAAATCAGTTTTAACATATTATTATTATTATTATATTATTTTTAAATAATTAAGTTTATTTATTTAAAAAAAGTAATGAAATGAATATTTTTTTTAAAATCATATATTTTATAAATTCATATATTTATAGAGAATGTAACAATATTAAATAACACATAATAAAATTGAGCATCTGGCCAATTCGAATTAATATAATTTCTCATTTTACAATATATTAAGCAAATATTATTAAAATTGTTGATGTCGAGAATTATAAAATATTTGATTTTTTTACTTTAATTTTTTATTTAATTCTTCATCCTAAATATTCACTTATTGAATATTTAAGTTTCAAATCATTCAAAATTTTTTTTTTCCTATTAAATTTACTTTTCCATTTGCTGAAGTATACTTAAAACAATATTACTTTAAATCTCATTTCATTCAACCTTATAAAATATTCAATGTCAAAACCAAGGCTGTAAAATCAAAGGAACTTAAGCTTGCTGCAAAAACCGTCTGCAAAGTAACTTTATGAAACTACGCATTTAATTTACGTCGGAGCTGCTGATTTATCCGGCTTCAGCCTTATCCCAAAGACAAACAATTTCAATTAATTTCGAAAATCAACTGAGCCAAACCCAAAAAAAAAAAGTAGCTAATCCGCAACCAATTCACTGACAGTAGTCGGAACTGCATTCGCTAAATGGGTAATTCAACACTTTGTGCTCTTCTATCTGTAATGGAAAATCTAAATGGCGCGATGCCATTGTCCTTTGGCATTGGGAAAACTTTAATTGCAAAAGTATGCGACAATTTCCATACTCGTCCCTTCTTGTCTGCCCCCTCTCGCTATACTTGCCACCAACTGCTGTTAAGCTAAGCCGAGATAATTATGACAAAACATTTTGTCAGCTTCACGTGCAAAATGAGCATGGATGAATATTCCCGCTGTGGGTTTTGCTACTGACAAAGGACATTAAGCTGTTGATGTTGCTATTGTTGTTGTGTTAAATCACTTCACCGTGGGTGATTTGCCTGTGGCTTAGTTGTTGATCCAGTCAAAAAACGCTGTGCTCGATTCAATTGGCTCACATTGTTTTCGCGCACGTCCTGTTGATTTTTGAAAATTGTTTTTTCATTATTTGCACGGCCTGCGACAATATTCACTGCGGTAATTGGACGTGTCATTTTAATAGCATTTTATGATTCAAATATACGCAATCAAAATACGTGTATTGATAAGTATTACAAGAATCGACTGCGATATACTCTGTGACCAGTCTATGGCGGAGTCTCTCTTGGGCGTAGGAAATCCTTCCGTTTTTTTCTGACAATTTAAAGCTTTATCTGTTATATACACCCATAAAATTATTCTTATAAACAAACAAACAAATGCACAATTCCAATATACTCCCCTTACCTTTTTTTTACAGTATATAAAATATCAATATAGCGTATACGTAATGTGGGTCAATATTTTGGCTGGTATGAAATAAATTGACAGAAGTGTTGTGTATATTCTGACGATGAGTTATTACAGCAAAATGTGTATAGACAATAAATTTAAAATCAAATATTAACTTTCAAACAAGTCTATCTCTCTATTTAATAGTTATTTCAAGAATTACAAATTAAATCTTAAAGTAAAATTAAAAGTTAACCAACAAGTATAATAAATAGGCAACTGCAGCCGTTTAACAGGCATTACAGAACGGGAAAATAATTTTAAAATATTGTGCAAACACATCAGCTAAAAAGGTTTGTCACTTAAATGTTTACGAATATAAATGGGTTAAGTACAACTTAAGTAAAACTTCAAATGGCACTAAAAGGCTTTGCATGTTTCATTTAATTAAATGTTTGCAAATAAAGAGCCCTTTTGCCATTTTCATGAATGTAAAATGTTTCTGCGTATCTGCACCTTTTTGCCAGGTGCAATTAAATGCTATTTGCTGCATTGCTCATTAGAAAATATTTGTGCATATAATTACGTGTGCACAGTTCTCCAAGTTACTCAGTAACTCCCCCTGGGCCTATCTATCTTAACTAACAGGTGCACAAAATTCATGCAATGAATTTAACTTGTGAATTGCACTCGACTCTCGACTTGAGACTTGAGAGTCGCAAGCAGATATCATTTCAAAGGCATTTTAATTGCATTAATGAGATGAAGAAATGTCAAGGATTAATGAAAGCTCTATTGAAAGTGTAAAGCAGTGAAAGTTGTAAGAATATAGAATTAAATATTATTAAGCAGTTTAGACTATATGTAGCTATCATTCTGTTTGATGTTCATTCACCTGTTCGCCATTTCCAATTCAATTCAATTCAATTGCAGCTGGCTGCCTTTGCGGCTCCGATTATGGTGCTGGGTTGCAAGTATCGCATAATATTTACGGCAGCTTACGGTTAAGCAGATCAGAGCTCACTACTCGAAGTCTCACCCACGAGAAAAACTCGTGTTTGTTGTCAGCGGGTGATTTTATTAATGCGGATATTGATACACTGAGAGAATGAATCAATTTTTAATGCGCAAAAATTCATTGAGCTTAAATTCTTTTAAGAAAAAATAATATAAGTTTGGAGAAGTGTTTTGAGTGCAAACGCATCATTTGCCTTTCTGAGTAGATGAGGTATATAAGTAACTTATTTAATTATTTGATTATTTATTTATTAATGTATTGTGAACTTTTTGTTTATTTATTTATTTGGTTATTTATTTAATTATTTAATTATCTTATTATTTGTTTTATTTATACATTTATTTATTTATTTCTTTATTTATTTCTTTATTTCTTTATTTCTTTATTTCTTTATTTATTTATTTATTTATTTATTTATTTATTTATTTATTTATTTTTTTATTTTTTTATTTATTTATTTATTTATTTATTTATTCATTTATTTATTTATTTATTTATTTATTTATTTATTTATTTATTTATTTATTTATTTATTTATTTATTTATTTATTTATTTATTTATTTATTTATTTATTTATTTAATCATTTAATTATTTACCTATTTTATTGTTTATTTATTTAAGCATTAATTTATTTATTTATATATTTTTTTATTTATTTATTTATTTATTTATTTGTTTATTTATCTATTTATTGGGTTTCCTAGCACTACAAGTATTAAATTATAATTTAATGTGCTAGGCTATTTTTATATTATATATAAATATATTTTATTCACTTAATATTTATAATCTTAAGTATTGCTCAATGTTCATTTATATATTTTTAATTTCCAAGTGTCAAATATAAGCTTTAAGGCCTTTTTTGTTATTCAATTCAATTGTTTTCTCAGTGTCTGGTTTCCAAGCAGTCTTATATTTATTTGTGCTGCGATTTATATGCTGTGTCAAAAGTGGCAGTAAATGCGCACAAATAAGATAAATGAATTTGGAGAAAATTTCCATTTTGTCACCCGTCGGCTATAAAGTCTGCTTATCCCACAATATAACACTCAGATGCAATGTCGTTGTCATCATTATTGTCAGTAGTCGCATGTTGCATGTTGCATGTTTGTTGAACTTAAAAATTTGTTTCAATTCATTTCAAGTCTCGACTTATATAATATTTGCTCATTGTTGCGTGGAGCAAGGGCTCCTAAATTGAATTAAAAACTTTATTTGTTGAAGCTGGAATTGTACAAATTGCAATGCAGTTGCAAAGCAATTTAATTTAATTATTAATGAAAGAGACAAGTGCAAGTTGTAAGTATATATAATTTTAAATTAAATATGATTTGGATGCTAGAACTATAAATTTATTGTCATAATGTCATTAAACTTTTTGTAGTTATTTTTTTTTGTCAGAACTTTAGGGTAAATTCCAGTTGAAGTTGCTATTTTTTTTTTATTAGTTGGGCGTCGATTTATATTTTTTAAGTAGAGATTCCAAGTCTCGGTAAAGTACTTAGCAATAATGCATTTTGGAATTTATTTCGTTTTGTCTAGTATCACGCCAATTGGCCACAGTTTAAGCTTAAAATTCACATTATATATTACACATACGCAGCGTGTGCCGCCAACAGCCAAATGCACAAATGATGCGGAGTCAAGAAATTTTTTTTATCTATTTTTTTTTTTAACTGCCTTTCCGGTTTTGGCTTCTGGCACACGGCCAGAACAACGTTCCAAATTCATCGAGTGCACGCCAGTTGGCCATTCAGTGATGCCAAACATTCTGCAAGTCCAAAAATTTTACACGCTCCCCGCGCGCCACAATAAAAATGCATTCCATTAAAAAATCATGCCGCGGCGCACAAATCAACATCAACTCAATGAACATAAATTGCCTGTGCAGTATGTGTGTGTGTGTGTGTGTGTGTGTGGAGACAGTTCAAAATTGGATCGATCGGCCTTCACATTGGCCGCATTGGCAACGAAGAAGATACACACGGACTCTGGCCAGAACGTGGCCCAAAAAGCACCAATACACTCTCAGAAATACACACACACACACACACATATATATATACTATAATGCTTGTGGCAAACGCACACGTAGATTGGCAGAACAGGACTTTGCACTAAGCTGTGTACAGTGGAGAAAAAGGATTTAATTAGCTGAAGTAGGACATTTATATAAAAGCAATTTTTATTTTGTGATTGTGCCCTTCAAGAATATTAAAAAAAATATTCCTAAAAAATTAGGGCAATTTTGCAGACTAATATAAATATATTTATTAATCAATAATTTATTAATTAATTAGCCTAAAGATGGACTTGAAAGTTTTTACCATAGTAGTATACACCAGTAATTAATTATACTCTAAGCAAGTTATATTTTTAAAAAATAAATTTCAACAATTTCTAAGCTTTATCCTTTTTAATATTGCGATTGTGATAAATAAGTAGCAATTGAAAAAAAAAAAACTGTACCTCTCAAGTCAGCGGATTTGACTCAGATAAATATATAATATAATAAAATTAGATAAATAAATTCATTCAGAAATTGCTAAATAATCCATATCTTTAATTACCCAGCCAGGATTTCGAAGGTTTTTTCAATAAAAATTACATAGAGGAGTCTTTTTAAACCCTTTTTAAGAATAAAAAAAATGCATCTCATTTGTGATTCAAAGAAGATTCGAAAATAGTTAGAGAACTCGAATAAGACTCGAAGTTAATCACAAATTTCATAAAATGCTGAATGGGCATGTTGAATGCTTTATTGGAACGATTTGTAAAAACTATTTATTTGTATTGAATCTAGGATTATAAATTAACACTTAAAGTAGAATTGAGTTTTTAAAATATCAGTTTTAAAATGTGAACTTTAATATATGAAACTATTTTATTTTTAGACTCTATTCAACTGCAGAATAAAAGCTGACTCATATTGCTTAAGATATTAACAAAATAAAGTACCTGCCATGCTTTTCTTAATTTGTATACAAACTAATTTAAATCATTTTGAACCTGGTTTTACCCCATTTTAAATAACAAACACGCTTCCAATAAATGTTAATATACTGTTAAATAATATATGAACCATGTCAAATTAAAATTCTAATTGATATTTATTTTTTTATTATCACAATAATTTAAAATGTGTATTAAATGAATGCCATATTACCAAGAATAAATCCTTTTTTAATTTATTACATGTATGCATATTACATTTTTTTTTTCAATTTAATTTTATTCACTTCAATGTTAAAATTTAGGATTTCATGTGTGGTAATAATAAAGTGTTTATGAAGAGTGCAGGCGACCAACCCTTTTTTAATTAATTAAACAATTTTAGAAAAATAATTAATACTATAAAATAACTTAAAATAGTATAAAAAAATACCCACAAAGTAAATTGGCATGCATATAGTTGTTTTTATAGAATTTATATATTTTTAAAGATGTGAACCATTTCTGAATCGGTTCACTGACTCATTTTTTGAGCTAATTTCATTGGCTGTCAATCACTGTGCATATGTCCTGGTCACTTTAAATGCATTGGTTAGCTCTGGCATATCCCTCAGCTGTCAGTTCTAGCTGCGTTGGCGGACTGTCACGCATCCAGGGTCTGTTATTAGGCCCCCGAGTGGTGTTTGCTGCTAATTAGAAATTGCTTGTGAGTAGACACACACACACACACACACACACTCACACACAGGCAGGAGATTGAAAGCAATTTGTAATTATGTTCACAGTTGAAAATGCACTGGTTGGGTCTTATGTTATGTATGGAATTGTCTTTGATGACAAAACGTTAAGTCACATCACGTAAGTAGTACGTAATGTCGACTTACGTTGTGGCAGGCATCAAATGACTTTCAACCATTGCAAACCATTAATTGGCGCCACAAATCGTTGGGTATACCTGCCCCAGTTTAAATTATGCATAAGCTCAATCTCAACTTATATAACGTTGAGTTGAAGCTCTGTGGCACACCCTGTATGTCACATCGTGTCAATTTCCGCCTCAACACGCTGATGTCGCAACATTCTCAGACCAGTTGACTTCCACTTCCTCTTTGATGCCACATGAAATGTTGTTGTTGCTGTTTGATGGCCTGTGTGTGCGCATGGCGCGTAATCAGCAATGTGGCAGCTCAAAATACAAGCCTTCCCAGCCAGCGTGTTGCATGGAAAGTCAAAGGATACGTTGGTGCCACCCAACAACAACAACAATTGAAGGTTGCCAAGTTGCAGCTTAGAAACGTACGTACCAAATGCCTGACAATGGAAGCAACTAAACTCAAAAGTCCTATGGCAAGCTGTGGCAGGATGGCAGCCAACGATATCCTGCCGGCAACGTGATGATGTTTACATGCTATGCAAATACAATTAATTCCACTTTGTGGACAATCTTTGTGCAACAGCAACAGCAGCGGCAGCAGCAGAGGCAGAGGCCAAGCGGCAGATAGAAATGGTAACGGAAATGTTTACATTGTCGCACGTTGGCTATCAGCACAGGTAACATTCAAATAACCCGCTTTGTGGCATTGTGCGATTGCAGCTGCTGAACTGAAAGTTGTTCACTTGCAGCTGGTGGCAAGTAGTAAAGGAACCCAGTTTAAATGTGGCAACTTAAAGGGATTTTAAACAGAGCTGTAGTATATAAAAAAAAATCGTTAGATAGCCTAGTTGGCGAATGTTTGCCCTTTGCACACAAAACTAACCAGCTTCGATTTCCATCTAATTCGAAAAGAGAATTTGTTATTTAAATTGGGGAAAAAATCAGTTTGACTTTTAATTCTATTTGCGCTTCAATTTTGACCAGTAATCATTTTTTATAAAAATCAAATAAAGTGAAATTGAGAATAGATTTTCTTTAAAAGCTTTTGGTAATATTTATGAGTTTAAGTTTTATATTATTATTAAAACACATTAAAGGCTTAAAATTTACAAATTTAAATAAATTGTTATTCAGCAGAAAAGTAACTAAATAATTTTTTAATTGACAAATCAATCAATTATTTATTTTTGTAGAGATTCTGAGTAAATTGCTTCAATAAACTATTCAAAACATTAAGATCGTGCATTAAAAATATAATTTTCAGAATTTATTAAGACTCCGGCTTGAGATAATAAAAAATTAAAAAAATTACTTTAATGGCAAATTTACTATTATTTTGTTTACTTTTATTGTCAAACAATTCTATAGAAGTGATCAGACCCGTTTCCACTTTTGGCAAATTTTGAAGTGAATTAAAAACAAAATTTCGCAAGAAAATTGTTAAAAATTCGTCAAAGTTTCAGCAGTTTGACATCGAACAAGAGCATGAAGTTTCCATAGAAAAAAACTGTCAGATAATTAATAATATATATATTCAGAAAAAAGGTAGCAACAGCGAATTCCTTGTAATACCATAATTTATAGTATAAATAAATAAAATATATAAATAAATAAATTTTATACCATCAATGTAACAATTGCAGACTGTAACTGTATTCAATTTGTCTGTCTGATTGCGCATTTTATTTGATTCTGATTAAGGGAACTTTGCACTCTCGTGTTGCAGCTGCAGACACGGCAACTACATTTAAATTCGGATCATTGGACAGATTACGATGTCTTTTGTGTGTGTTTATATTTGCATGGGCAATGAAGGAAATTAAAATTGCAGGAGATGAGCCCAAAGAATCGAGACGAGCAGCATCTTTAAGCTGTCTGCCTGTCGTCTACGCATTTTATCTGTACTTTACATATTTAGTATTTCAGTCTATATTTTAAATTGTTGCATTAAAAGTCAATGCACGCCAGTCGAAAACAAATATAAAAATATCAACATTGTGCCAGTTATCTCAATCTAAACAAATGTGTTACAATTGTGATATGCCGATACGAAGAAGATTCCGCAGCTGTTGTCCCAATGAGGTTCGAGTAATGTGCAAACATTTTATAAAAATGAAATTTTAAATTGATTGCGAAAAGTACAAAAAAGCATGCCAAGATGTCAGTGTAATGATGATTCTAGGAATTCAAAGGCAGCTAACAAAACCAACAGCAATTCTAAAATTGAAACGGAAACCTTTATTTGTTACTGCTAAAAATAGCAACAAGTTTTGCTTGATTTGGCATCATATTCTACTTAATTGTTTAGAGTGTCAGCTGTATCAAGAAATTGTTGAAAATAAAATAAAAAGTGGTTATAAATTGCAAGTAAAAGTTGTAAAATGCTTTGTAATACATTTTATGTGTGCCTCAGGTATTTTATATTAGGTAAAGAACATTAATTGGAATGCCAGGATAATGTAGTTAAAGTATTTTGAAACTGTTATAATGATATTATTAAATAATTCATTTTTAGGGATATTTAGATTCAAATTACTACATACTATACTGAACGAACTTTCAGAGAAATATTTAAAATAAAATTCCCCTTGAATACAATTGGCACAGGGTATATAAATCAACATTATAAACTTAAGTATGGCTATAAACTAAATAGCTCTTTCAAATTTGTCTAGTCAATTCAAAGTTATCTAGCACGTTTACTTAACAACTTGGCTTACAAATATTTACAGTTTATATAAGCTAATTAATCATATAATATTAATATAGCTATAGTAAACCCATAACAGATAACACAGTTGAGTCAAACACTGAATTATTAGATCATTTCTTGTTTGTAAATCTTATATGGCACAATGATCTCTAAACCGTTAAAAGTGCTTTGCGAACTTCATAACTGGCGCCTGCGAGTATGCAATGAGTTTTGCAACAGTTAACTAATATACAATGCGCGACACTTGAATAGATCTAGTTTATGTCGTGACTGTGTCTCCATTACTAGATAATTTTGCTGTTTTTGAGATTTGACTTTTTTTTATAATTATTTTTATTATTATTGTTTTTAGTAAATAAAACACATTTTTGGTATTTTGCTCTTTTGTAAGGTTTCCTTTATTGAATGATGTTCGTTCAAAATGCCTTATTATGTTATTATTTTTTGTTTTGTTTTGTTATTGTTGAATTGTCTCTGTATTTCGGTTAAAATTAAGTGAAACATGCTGTTGTTGTTCTGACATGTTGTTGTTGTACGTTTCATTATCAGGATATCAGGATTTAATAAATGAGTTATACCTTTCTTTTTTTTCTAAAATCATAAATTTTTCGCTTATAAATGTATTATTATATATGCATTGATTGCATCTAAAATGTTTGATTAACAACGATATGCAGAAATATACATATATATAAATTTGAGTAACACATAATAATAATAATAAGAATCATAAATATATATAAAGTTGTATATATGTGGGCTAGTTGTTTGCTTTTATTTCGCTTGATTTATCTATTGATACCTCAAAAGGATCAAGGCATAAATCTCGTTGGATCTTTATATATGTTTATAACAATAATAAGCTTCAAATTCGAGTGCCCCAGCACTGTATTATGTGAACTACAAGTTAACTAATTGTTATTATTAATGAATTTAGTTTTCATTTGTTAATAAATTCTGCTTTTAAGCAACAACAATTAATGTATGTATGTATATGTATATCAGCTTGTTTAAGTTGATAAATATATGTAATATATTTTGTGGGTGGTTTTTGAGTTTTTTTTTTTTGGTTTTTTCTTTCTTTATATTGTGTTTGTTTATTTGCGTCATTTTTTTTCACTTATAATTATAATCGTAATCATAAATATAAAGTGTAATAATAATAATTATAAAAACGTTTTCTCATAGCTTTGTATACAAACGTTGAAAAAATATATAAATATATAAGTAAAAACGTTAGAAACACATGCGATTTCAATGTTTAAAACACTTGGATGTTAATTTTATGATTTTCTGTATCCTTTACGATTTACGACATGCTAAAAGGAACTGCATTTTAAACATTGAAATATTACATAAGCATCAATAATCATAATCATCATAATAATAATATGTATATAATTTTTTTTTTAACTTCAACATTTTTGTGCTTACAACTAAAAGTAAATTTGCGTCTCAAATAAACATAATTATTAATTTTTAGCATTTTTTCTTTCATTTTCAAAAATTCTTGTGTAATTTTTTTTGTATTTTTTGCACGCTTTTTAGCATTCTGCTTGCTTGTAACTTAGAAAATAAATAATGAAAATTGCCGAAAAGTTGATTTCCAGCAATTTTTGCTTTTTATTATCTGCTTCTTGGGCGCTGTTGCTGCCGCCTTAATAGGCGTGGTTGGCAATGAACAGGGAACCGGAACCGCCGCCAGCACTGCCGGGTACGTATTTGCCCAAAGAGGCTTCACCGTTAGCCTGTGATAGAGACAGAGATATAGAGAAAGAGAAGGTGTTAATTAAATTGAATTTTTAGGAGTAACATAAATATGCTTTTGCGTCAGTTTTAAACATAATTTGACGCCCATAAAATTACTCAACATTTCAACAGTTACTGTAATTTTTGGCATGGCTCACTGAACTGTAAACTTGGCAAGTTAACCCGTGTTTGCACATTATTCGTCTTAACCCATAACAAAACTTTTGACGCACACACACACAGAGACAGCTGCACCCACGCGCCAAAAAACTTTTTGTAAATTCAATTTACAAGTCTTTGGAGTAAAAAAAAAAAGAAAAAAAGTTTATTCGATTACGGATAATTGTGCAGAAAACTGGGCCGACCACAAAGGACTAAAAGGATATTTCCTGTGCGTGCTCCGGGCTAAAGCCTGACCCGTCGCTGACCCTATTCGTAATTCCAGAAATTTTATTAACTCTGTGTGTGCAAGTTTCATCCTGTAATCCTGTTAAAATTAGCCATGTCGGAAAAAGTTTTACAGCTGCAAACGCTTGCCGAACCGTTTTACAGGAATTGTTGACAAATTAAAATTAATAATAAATCTTAAAATAAAGTAAATATATTTTTAAAAGTACTTAAATTTAAAATCAAATTGTTACGCTTTGATTACGCTTTATATTATATTTTTTTTTATTTATTTTATATTTAAGTTTATTTATTCGCCTCAATTTAAGAAACGAAATTTTATAGGTATAGTTTCATGTTTTATTATAATTTCTATTTGTACGACTAAATTCATAAAATGTATATAAAACAGGGCTTAAGGAATTTTGATATATCCATTTCTGTAGTGTTGCATGTATGGAATGTTTCTGGTTTGTGCTTCCAGCTCAGTTTTAGCCAGTTTGGATTAGGATAGCGGCCGTTAGATAAGTTATTTGTATTTTGCATTTGTTTAATATTTGTGGCCAGCAACAAAGAGACTGGCATTGGCCGCATATGAGGGTATCGAACCGGCCACGTATTTGCCTTGGCAAGCCTGGGAATTGGCCTATTTGCAGGTTTTTGGGTAAAAAACAGAAAAAGGAAGCAGGAATTGGTTGGGATTAATTCAAAAAAAAATGCGTGCATAAAAATAAAATAATGTAGAATATGAAATTGGTTAATGAATATGTTTATATGATTGTTATTTATTTAAGAAAACAAATGTGTTAACATAAAAAATAAAATATAAAAGAGCATGCTTAATGTGTTTAAAAGCAAAAATTTAAGCAAGATTTTAGTATTAATGAACTTGTTAAACAAAAATGGAATTAGTATGCAAATTTACATTAATAAATAGTTTGCAAAAGTGAAACGATTTCAGAGTACAACAACAAAAAAATAGTTTTGAAAGAAAATGAAAAAAGAAAAAAGTATTTGTAGGGAGAAAAAACTTTTGAAACTAACTAAGTTAAAGCTAATAATTTATATTCCAAATGAGTCTGGGATTGTAAAAATCTTAAATATACACTACAATCAACGCTCACAAATTAAAAACTTCAGTAATTAGACTTTTCAGAAATTAGAATTTGGGTTTGTTATAAATTTTTTTCAGTTTTTTACTGAATAAATATCTAATTTATATTTTTAACTTGAAAAAATATATATTAAATGTAATTGAAGTGAATCTTTATTATTTTGTTGCATCTATTTTTGATTTAATTTATGCATATATTTTTAAATAAAAAAAAGAACTTATTATATGCATTTTTCTTTAATTAATAAATTTAATTTATACATATATTTTTAAATAAAAATAGAGCTAATTATATGCATTGTTCTTTTATTAACAAATTTATCTAAAAAAAAGCGTTTCTTGCAGCTTTTTGGAGTAAATTTACACAATTTTTTTTTAATTTATATACAAAAAAAAAGTCTAGAAATTAGAATATTTCAGAAAATTTGAATTACCTTGAATTAATTTGTGAGCGTACACTATAATATCTATGCATTATTTTAACCACGAAATAATTATACAGTTTTCCTTTTTTAAATAATTTCTATAAAAATTTAATAATACTCTTTCGTTTGTTTTGTTTCATGCATACCTAGAAGACGTTTTAAAATTCCATCTATATTTTAATCAAATTAAATAATTTTCGGATCGTCTTCTTAGTCATTCAACTGGTTTTCATTCTGCTCACAATTTTGTGGCCAACTTTGGTCTCTTCTTTCTTCTATCTTTAAATATTTGAACTATCTTAAATATGCCATATGTCTTAGTATTTATGATCCGCAACATGAAGTCCGGCGTCACCAGCAGCGCTTTTAACGGAGCCGGGCTTATAGCAGCCTAGAGAAGCGGCGCCATTGGCCTAGATGATTGAATGGGATGTGAATGATGAGTTAGGATGATTGATAGTATGATGGGTTAGAGTAGGGAAACTGGTTTAATGAGGGGTACAAATTGCTAAGGGAATTGGAAGCAGATAAAGCACCTGACACAACCAAGCCCGGCAAACCACACAATATGACTTAGAAACTAAACCAATTTTAGAACTAAACCCAATTTAAATATATATTAAATTCAAACTTACCCTGGCGCGCTTGAGCAGCTCACCCTGGGCGGCGGCAAGGTTTTCCTTCTTGCCACCCCAGGCGCGCAGAACGGAGGCCTGCAGGGCACGACCGTAGGAGAAGGTCAGAGCCCATGGTCGGACCAGATCGATCTTGTTCATGGCGCTCAAGTTAACGGAAGCCTCCTCCTCGGACTGACCACCAGACAGGAAGGTAACGCCTGTATAAAGTAAAAATCAATTTTAATTTTAATTTTAATTTTTTAGATGTAGAGCTCTTCTTACCGGGAACGGCAGAGGGCACAGTGCGGCGCAGGGCCTGGACGGTGGCCAAGCCAATCTCCTCGGGTGTGTTCTTCACCTTAGCCGACTGGCCAGCCGTGACCATGTTGGGCTTCAGCAGAGTACCCTCCAGGTAGACATGGTGATCGTTCAAGGCCTTGTAGACGGCAGCCAAGACGGTCTCGGTAACCTTCTGGGCACGATCCAAATCGTGATCACCATCGGGCAGAACCTCGGGCTCAACAATGGGCACAATGCGCTCCGACTGGCAAATGGATGCATAACGTGCAAGGACATTGGCATTCTCCAGAATGGACTGGTATGAGGGGGTGTTCTTGCCAATCTTCAGGACACAACGCCACTTGGCGAAATCGCAACCCTCCTTCTTGTACTTGGCGCAACGAGCAGCCAAATCATCCAGACCCTGGGTGGTGGACTCATCCTCGGAGCCAAACAGTGGCACAACACCCTTGTCGACCTTAATGCCGGGAATGATGCCCTTCTTCTTCAGCAGCTGAACAAAGGGAGTACCGTCATCGGCCTTCTGGTACAGAGTCTCGTCGAACAGGATCACGCCCGAAATGTTCTCGGCAAGCTTATCATCTGTGGTGAACAACAGCTGGCGATAGAAACGACGGTTCTCATCGGTGTTCTCCACGCCAATATCCTTTAGGCGCTTGCCCATGGTCGAGACGGACTCATCGGCGGCGAGGATACCCTTGCCGGGCGCAACGATCGCCTGGGCAATGCATCTAAGCTCATCCTGCAGCTCCTTGCTGGGGTAGTTAAAGTATGTGGTCATCTTTGAGATTCGCGTATAGTTCTGCAATATATGGGAACGTTTTGGTAACGGTATCGGTAACGGTATCGATGTTGCATGTTGATGAAACGAGACAGAATTTTGATGTTGACATTTTAATACTCGAAATGATGGACTTTGCAATTGCTTGCATAGCAGGAAGATCTCTAAACGACAAATTTTGAGGCCGTGAAAATAAAACGTGTATTGCAACTAATATTCTGTTACAAAACTACAAGTTTTGTTGTAGTATACTAAAAATTTTGTTAATATTCAAAGTGCCTAGGTCCAAAAATAAAAAACTACTGGGCTTAATTATATGAATCTATCAATCATTTGGGGATTTAAAATTTTGAAGGCTAGTGAAATGAACAGCTGTTTCTAGAGAGAAAAGGCAGGAAGAGAGTTCGATTGAGAATAGAGCGCTCTCTCAACGCAGAGAGAGCGAAGCGTGCGCTCTCAATATAAAAAAGTGGTTGATAACTTTGCTGGCAACATTTTTAACAGCACATGTATACACAAAATGTTGCCAGCGTTCCGACACAATGTTGCCAAGTAATTTATGAAGCTTTTGCTCTAAATTTTAACTTAAAAACTTGATTTAAACTAATAAAACTACAAGATTTTATTAAAAATAATAATTGCAGCTATTAAATTTATATGCCGGAATATTGAAATGTATATAAAAAAAGAAACCTTGCTATAATTAACAGCAATATTATTAACATTCAATTCTTAACACTTTGAAATGCATTTAGTAGACATTTATTTCTTTTTTTATTTTGCACTATCACAATTTTCCAGCTAACATATTAAGTGTGTATTTTATGCACAAGTCAGAGAGATGTATATATTTTAATTTAAACTGAGTGACTAACTAAACAGTCAACCAACCTCGACAATGATTTTCTAGCAACTGAGCCAAGTCGCAACTGCAAATTGAACGTTAGCCTCGACACACTGATGTAACTAAACCGGTAGGCACTGAAATATTACCGCTATGCTGAAGATAGGGCAAGGGGGGGCAACCACCACTTGTGACGTTCACTTTCACTTTCAGCAGAGGCTGCTGCTGCTGCGTGAGGCGTGACGTGTAGCGCATGTACCACACTGTGACATTGAACAAGGTCAAGCAACATGTTGCGACACTCATGCCCGAATGTTGCCGGGCGACGAGCAAATTTGTGACGTGTTTTTGGTTGCCTACGAAACGGTTATTCCAATTTATAGAAACTTAAGCGGCGCGTGTGCCGCGCAAGTTGGAAAGGGACGGAGCGAGCGCAAAGAAGACAAACAAAATGTAGAGAAAAGTTAGAGAAACAGCGCAGAGTTGCAATGTTGCTTGACTTGTTTGACATTGAAAAACACGCACTACCCTATGACAAATATACCAGCATATATACATATGTATATATATATATAATATATGTATGTAAATATATAGCGACTTTTCCAGTAAGTGATTAGAGCCACAATACAAAACTGATAAGCCAATAGGTTGATATACAAGATTTGTTTACTTAAAATTAAAAGAAAGCACTTAATTTTCACAAACTAAAAATGTCTTTTAGAGATATTATTATATACTATAATTAAGAAGATTTAATTGGGATCCACACCTACACGAGCCGGCAATCGATCGAAGACTGAAATGTAGCCAAAAATATGCCGAGAATAAATAAAAAAGCGAAAAGCAGCGCAAAGGCGACGCATGACAACAACAACGACAACAACAACGACAGAAACATAGAATAACAACAACATTAATTTACGTTGCTATCAAAATGTATATGTATGCCTATATTTATGTACATATTTATAAAAATAAAATAGACACAAGTGAATAAATATGTCGTTAAACACATACACACACACGTATATGTATATATAAAGCAGCTGTTAAAAAAAAAAAAGTTGATAAAACGAAAAACAAAAACAAAAATAAATAGTAACATTCCAAAATATATGGAAACTTCCACAAAACAACAACATAAAATGCTGCTGTTGTCAAGCAAAATAACTGTTTAACCTTCAGCAAAAAATAAAGAAGAAACAAGAAAACGCGCCCCCCTATATTGACAATATACGATTCCAAAGTCTCTTGAAAACATTATCTCAATGAGACTTGTTCAGGATGTTGTTGTCTGAACATGTGCGTATAGCTGTATACCAATATCAGGTCCGGCCTCTCCAGTCATCAATAATAATACTTAGGGTCAAAAGAACACAAAACAAGCTACGTCAGGGCATTGATAATAAATACATACATACAGCTGAGGCTATCAAAATAGCAACGATACAGCTGACAAGCTTAATTTAAAAAATTAAAATATATTTTTTTACAGATAATTTATTGCTAGATAATTACATATTTTATCTTTCTCAGAAATTTATCAGCTGACAAGCTTAATTAAAAGAAAATTTTGTGCAGATAATTTATTGTAAGATAATTTTATTTTTCATATTTTATCTTTTCCACAAAATTTATTATTAATTTTAAATTGTACGTCGTTGCCAGACTGGTGTTATTTTTGTTGCTAGCACTGTATATAAACGGCGAGTTTCCGGGTGGTAAGGGATGCCATAATAAAGCTCAAGCGACGTCAAAAGAAGCACGCAAGAGAGTAAAAAAAACAAGAGAGTGAGAGAGTGAGAGAGCGAAAAAGGGCAGAGTTACAATGCAGGGCATTTTTTTATGAATGAGTGGAACAATTCTCATATGTGATATACCCTAGATTCTTATTTAGATTAAAATTATATTGTTTCTTAGATATTTTGTGATTTTAGACTAAGAATTTCTTGCAGATATTTAATATAAATTTAAATATAGGTTTATTATTTATTTTTTTACAGCTAGCTGACATTGAACTTCATTACTTATTTATTTTATTTTATTTTTATTTATTTTTTTAATTTAAACTGAATTTATTCACAAACTAAAGTAAAAAATCGCTCTTTCTATTTTTGCCCAATTGATCATTCTCTTATATAAATCATTAAAGAAATTAGGCAAAATAAATTGTTAAAGTGCCAGCCACACCCGAGTAGAAAATACAGATCACATTTTCTGCTATTTCTCTCACTTTCTTTCTTTCCACTTCTGCCTAGTAATCAATCACTGGAAATAGGCTTTTTGTTGAGGTAAAGTCAACAAACGCACAAAAATCAATGACGACATTATTTGAATATCAAGCGAAAGCTAATAATATTAAACGCGTATATATATATATATAAACATTAGGTATATAACATTTGGGGCCACTATTTATAAAGAAAGAAACGACGACGACTACAAATTGCAGTTGAAACGTTGCCAAGAAGCAAATGAACCCAATAGCCACAGGGGTGGGTGGTATAGGGAGTTAAACCGGTACATTGCTTATAGCAATCACTGTTATCCAATAGCTAACGGCAGACTCAGGTTTCTTATCAGCTGCAGGTCTGGTTGCATAGGTCAACGACGTTATTAACGATAAGGCAGTGCATAGTTCGAGAAGCACTCATAAAATACTCATATTTCCAGTCAACTAATAAGACATACACACACACACACACTCAGACTCATACACCCGCACATGCATACAGCCAGAACTTTCTGTAACTTTTTGTCAGCCTTTTAACGAATGCGCAACGATTACGAAACCACAACTTAACAAAAAAAAGCAATGCACTATTATTATGAGATTAGCGAACTGCGTTTTTTCCTCACTTTATTTAATTTAATTTTATTTCTTTATTGCGCGCACACACACACTCACTCACCGATCTGGAAAATGTATCTGTGTGGGTGATTGAGCTTTGCTCTGCTCTGCTGCTGGCTACCGGCTGGCTCTGCTTCTGCTACTGCACTGGAGTTAAGTAGGCGACGCTTTTATTTTCGGCTATCGGGCTAGCTGCGGCTGCGACGGCGGCGTCGACGTGAAATTCCAAAGCGAAATAAGTAAAAAGCAGCCGAATGTAGGCAAGCGAAACGCCAAAAGGTTGTTTGGAGGTCGTTCGGTGTTGATAAATGACATGCGGCTTCTGTGCCTAAACTTAAAATACCGAAAAGTATACGATATCCGAAAGCTTGAGTTGGAGCTTTTAAATAGGTTCAAGCATTGGCTGAGCTTTTTGTTACCCAGCAAAAATGAGTAAAAGGGGTATATTAGAGAGTGTTGACAAAAAAACATCAGACTTTTTATTTTTCACAGCACATGCTGACTCTTGATTTTTATACGGCAAGCGTTATATGCGATTAATTGTTATTTCACCGTTCTTGACTATCAAAAAAATTTTAGAATATTTTATCATGCTTTAAATAATAATATGATCTATCTGGCGTCAAGAGATTTTTGGAAAACTTACGTTTTTATGAACAGATAAACATTGCATGCGCCCATTATATTCTTTTTCGTTTGGGTAAAATGAAAAATAATAATAAAATAAATAATAAAGTAAATACATGCATTTATATTCTGTCATACCAAGTTTAGTTAAGTACATCGAATTTAGAGCTTAAAAGTTAGCAACTCCAACTTTTGCATTCTGGTTCATGTATACGCTAAACAGTTGAAATGCACTGCTTGACATAAAACTGCTTGAAGCAGTAAAGAAGTAAATGTGGCGGTTGCGTTTGAATATTATGCTTTATTCTTTAGATGATATTAAACTTAAGTAAACTTCTGATTTAAAAAACAAATCTTATTGCAATTTAAATACACCTCTATCAAATGTATTCTTAGATTTAACATACTATTTGTTTTACAATTAAAATGTGAGATAATGCAATTATTTTCGGAGAAAATGAATTTATTTTTAAAACCCCGAAATCATGAAGATTTGTTGTCTGTTAAGTAAGCATTTTTAATATAATTTGAAAACATTTTGTTAGAAATTTATTAACAATTTGTGCTTAATTTTCCAATAATATATTTACCCCTTCAACCATTTTTAGTACACATTAGAATTGTTTTGAGTAATTTGTATAAATCTAACTGGATAGACTACACATTATAATTTGTAAAAAATGCTTTTAATTTAATTTTTTTCAGCTTAAGCTGAATTATTCTTGTGTATGAAATAAAGATGTAGATTATACTAATACATGTGACTAAACTCGTTGCTACTTTGGACTTATTGCTTGATACTAACCCATTCTAAATGCTAATAACATCAACAAAGCACTTGAAATATTGCCTGACCTCTTCCAATCCAAAAAAAGGGCCCAATCAACAAAAAATAATACATATATAAAACAGCTGACTAAGAGAGCGAGAGCGAGAAACAAATAAATTTCCCTATATTTTATAGTAGACACAAAGAGAAAATATGGCTAAGCATTAATGTGCCCCCTCTCTTAATTTTGCTCTTTATTTATTAGTTGGCATAGTTTAGGTTTGTTCAAGATAGATTAAATTAAAGTTTAACGATCTAAATAGCTTAAGAGCTGACTAGTCTATGCTTGGTTCAATTAAATGCAGTTAGGAACTATGCTTAGTTAGCCTACTTAAGCCAACTTTGAACTTAGCCCATGTGGTTAGTTTTGTTTGCTGCTCTTATCTAATGCAGCAGCCGCGAGCCGCGAGCAGCTACACTGATTGGCACACTAACACAAACACATAGCTATTGTTGCGCTCTCTCTCTCTCTTTGTCCTTGCTCTCTCAACAAAGCTCCATTCGGCTTGCGTTCGTTGCGACTTCGGACGCCAAGCAAAAACTGCGGCGAGTTCTGCTTCGCATTTGTCGCTATTTTAGTTTCAGTTGAAATTCGTGCATCGGCCGGTTAAGTTGTGTGGCAATTGCGCGGCTTTTCTTTAGTCACACGTGTTGCATTTGCCTTGCGTCGTGTGCGTCCTTTTTACGCACACATAGAATTGCAAATTACGTTACGTATACGACATAGCTAGCTGCTGCCATTGCCCTCGAGCGGCGACTGCGACAACAATTACGCGATTGCGACTTTGCTTGGCGTTTTTTTGTGTCGCCTGTGTGTGATACTAGGCAAAGAAAATTATATAAATTACAAGTGAAGTGCAAAAAAACAAGAAAACAAAAACAAAAAAGAAATCGCAAAATAAACAAAGTATTAAAGCAAAAAAAGCTTAAAGAATTATTTCGAAGAACGAGAGCATGTTAAATGTTAAGCACAATTTTGGTAAGCACAAAACCAGCCCATAAATCTTGAGATACAAAGCTACAAGAATATATATATACATACATATTACATATTGGTATCCTTGCGGTTCATATGCAGATTTTTGGCTGCCAAATTCGTAATATTGAGAAATTGATGAGTGCTACCAACAACTGGTCCCTTGCCCCATGCCCCATGCCCCTGCCACAGCAAGAGCCACTTCATTAATATGCAGCAGGCGACATGCGAATGCTGTGCGTTGTCAAGTCACCCAATTTCACATCCTACTATAACCCAGGCCCAGGAACCTATATCCTACTCAGACAAAGCCATTTCATGGCACTCCATGTGTGTATATATATATATATATGTATTTGTGTGTGTATTGTGTACCCTTCCTCATCATCATCGTCTGCATTTGTTAAAATGACTATCCTATATATATATATATGTATATGTAGCTGCTGAGTATCCTGCCTGCTGATGATAATGTTGATTTTAGCCTTCCGCAACAATTTGCTTTGAACTTTGAGCCTTCTCCTACTCTTCAATATATATTTTCTCGACTATTTCTTGCATATCCTTTGTTGTGGTATTTAAGAACGCTTCTTACCTTACGACAGGTCCTTATAAATCGTGGTCAACTCTCTAGTCAGCGCTTGAGCTTTGGCTTATTGTTTAATTTACATTTTGTGACAAAATCTGAAATACATTAGGGGTAGTTCAGGGCAATAGCTTGTGGTATTTGTTTAATAGAAATTTGAGCTTAATATTAACTCATTTATTAATTTAACAAGCAATTTGAGCTTATCTAAGTTGCAAGAAACTATTAAGTTGAATTTTAGCAATTTAATAAGTGTTTCTACTTTAATTTTAATTTAAACTTTTATATATAAATTGTTTTGATAAGTGCAAATTTATTTTATTAAGTGTTGACTTTGATGAACGGCAAGAGATTAAATAAACAATTTTGTTGAAATGTTAAAGAAATGTGTGTTAAAAAGATGTAGAGGAATTAATGACTTTATATCATAATTTATGTGAATATATTATTTTCGTTTGAGTAAAGTCAATAAGATTAAATAAGCCAAATAATTCTTGGCATAATGTGTATTTCTAAGTAAACAAGGACTTTTAATTTGTCAGGCGGCAAGAAATAAAAGAAATTTTTGATTTTTATATCAATTAAAAAGTCAAATCAAATCATGCCCAAAACCGTAGAAAGGAAAAAATTATTTAAAATTTAAATTTATCTGGCGCGACATTATATAGTTAATTGATGTTTTTAATATAAATAAAAAAGTCTAATTAAATCTTGCATAAAAAGGAAAAAATATTTGTATATATATATAGTTACATTTTTCTTAGTTAATTTGATATACATAACAATTTTTTATATCTAATTAAACTTGTATATATTAAACATAATTATTAAATATTTAAATAAATATAAGGTAAACTATTATTGCCATTAATTGATAGTAATAACAGTTCATAATTTAAATATTGTGCAGGAAATCAATGCATTTTTATGTGCTTAAAATTACTATAATTATGTTAATCATTTAAATCAATAACTGAATTATAAAAAAAAAAACAAAATATAATATTGAAATATTTAATATTAATATATTTGCATATAATAATTGTAGTATTTTTTTTGTGTATATTATTGTGTAATTGTTGAGTTGCTTCAGGATATTTAATGTTTACTAATTGCGTGGGCCAAAGCATTGCGGTTGAAATTCTGTTTATATATTTTTTTATTTATTTTTTTTTTTTACCATGTAAACCTTTTAGCTCTGGTCTGCAATTGGTTTTTAACTCGAGCATAAATTATGCACGGCAAAGGAAATAAAAGAAAAACAAAGCAAAAACAAAAATACACACAAAAATATATAAAAAAAAGGACAAAATGGCAAGGCAAACGCAAACGGCAAAGGCAAATCAAACAACAGTAGAAAACATGAAAATGTTGTAAAATAATTTCAATTCATTCTTACGCACGCATGCCTTTAGGTTGCTTGTTGTTGTTGTTGTTTTCCTTGTTGCTGTTGTTGTTGTTTTTGATGTTGCGCCAATTGTTGTAGTTGGCATTGTGTTGGTGTGGCCCTAAAAAGTATGCTATGCATATAAGTATGTATTTGTTTGTAAGCATTTTGTACAGTTTTGTGCTCAGTTGTTTACTGCCAACAAAAATGAAATGAAATAAGAAAAAATACATATAATAACAAACAAAATTTTCAAGTATTAGTGATCCGGGCATTGGTGCTCGATCGGTAAATACCCTGTACACAGATTGGACCTGCAATTGAGAAACGCATTGCTGCAGAGAGAATTTGAGCAATCCTTTTCTTTTGGCTTATATAAAAATTAATGTGAAGTATTTAAATATTTATGTATATTTTTAAAATTCATATTTAATATATTTTTATTTTTTTGAAAGCGATTTAAGGTACCTAAACATTAAAAAAATTAAAAATGATTTAATAATAATGTTTCATATTATTTGTGAAGAGTTTATTATTATTAAAACATTAATTAATGCCCAAGAAACCAATTTTTGTTATATGTTGTTGTTATTTATACATATATTTTTGTATATTTTTAAAACTTTTTTTTAGTTTATTTTTATTTTTTTAAAGCAATTTAAGGTATCTGAACATTGAAAAAATTATAAATGTGTTAATTATTATGTTTAATATTTTTTAAAAAGGATTTATTGCTATTAAAAATTAAGTATTGCCCAGAAACCTATTTTTTTATGTTTTATAGTAAGTTTTATACTAAGTAACACTGTTTGTTAATAAAAGAAATATTTGGCGATTGTATTTGTTTTAGATTCTACATCTATAGGTCAAATATAAAAGAAAATATATAAAATATAGTTCTAGAGGCAAATCGGTTGAGTCAACTCAACTGTTGATGTTGAACAAAAATATTGATTGAAAATTATTATTATTACTTAAATATTCATGGCAAACATTTGAATTTTTTCTTTTTTTTGAGTGCTGGGTATTCAAATAATATAAAACAAAAATGAAAACACATAACATCTGGTTGGGCGTTGTGGGTGTGTGTTGTTGCTTAACTTTTTATACATTTTTGGAAAATGTTCTTTTACTTTCAACAGCATGAGTTGCCTTTTTTTGTGTGTGTTGGGGTTGCATTCAATTAATTTATGCCGTATGGTTACTTTCATTTTACTCCTGAGTTTGTGCTAAAATTGTGGAAGGGGAATTACAATTTATGGCTAATGGAAATATTTTGAAGGGACTTTGTTTCAGTCTGTAAAAATGTCTGCGGAGTAATCAATTATGTAATTTTATTTAAGTTGTCTTTATTATATAATTTTTTTGTTGCTTTACATTTGAAAAAGAAGTAAAATTTCAATCTTTTTTTTAAATAATAATTTAAGTGAAAGTAAGTCGACTTACAGGACGAAAAATGCTAAATAAAATAGCGTCAAATAATCTTTAAGTATAAACAGAATTGCGATCTAAAAAAAACGAAAATTAAGTTAATAAATTAAGTTCATTTAATAAAATTAATATTTTTAATTGAGCTATAACAAACGCCTTAATAATACAAAATTAAAATTCGAATAATGTAATAGGAACACCTCAAGTACGTAATTCAAGATTTAATCTATTTTCATATAATAAAGCTTGTCTTTAATATATCTTTTATATTTTATGAAGCTCTTAAATGTGAAAAATCGTTGTAAGTCTGGCAGATGATCGCTGTTTTCAGCTGCAGGCAATTTCCCGCATAGTATGGCTTCTTATTATTATTATTATTGCCAGGCATTCAAGCTAAGAAATTTTTATTCAGCTTATGCACAAAACAGGACTTGTGCAGCCCGAAGGAATGCCTGGCTAAAGTCAAGGAACACATATAAATATACTTATGTTCTGAGCAAATGTTAAACAAGTGATGGCTTGGCTACAATTCGTATTGAATGGAATTTAGCGCTGAATGAATGCCAAGGAATGAATGCGACGAGTATGGCAACGAACAAGGAAACAGGAGCAACAGGAACAGCAGCATGAAAATAAGCATTGCAACTAGACAAGTGAGGGGGTAGTGGAAGTTGATTATAAATAACATTAAGTAAGCGCACATGAATGCATTTTGATTGTCTGCTGTAGTTTACGGCACGTTTCCTTTCCATTTTCTGCTGAGAATGAAAATGAAGGACGACAAACTGCTTGCAAGCCAGCGGGGGTGACGCTCTGGACGATTCGGGTTGACTCTGGGTGGCATATATATTTTTGGGAGGGGGAGGCGACGTCAGCCACTTCCTTAAATGGTGCGCTAATGTAGAAAGAAAAGTATTTTTATTATTTTTATTTATTTGCTTGCTACTTTGTATGAAAATTCCAAACTGCAGTCGCAGTCACAGTCACAGTCGCATTCAGCAACGACAACGACGTCGCATTTCCTTGCTGCAATTTTCCAAGGCGCGCTCCGTTTTTCCCATTTTTTTTTGTTAAATTTATTTTTTTTTTATGTGTCGGTTATGCGCTCTTCCTTTTTGAGGCCATGCAAAATAATGTTTTATATGTTGCAATAAATGTACGCTGCTCCGCATTCCACCCACTGCCCCCTTTTAGCTGCATGATGACATTCGCAACGGCATCGCGCATACGCAATGTTGTACGCAGTTATCCTTGCGCCCATTTTGTCTGGCTCCCATTGAGTATACACATATACGAGTGTGTTTATATGTGTGTGAGTTCATTTGGCAACTGACAAGCTACCAAATATTCTGTTGTACGTCGTATACGCAATGTATACACCCCAAAATGTAAATACTTGCCACATTTTGTAACTTCTTGAAAGTTAAATGTACATTTGCTAGCAATAACACATATTTTAATACTTTATTAAATATATAAAGCTATTAATTGTTGTTAGGTTTATACAAAAATACTTTAGTTTATTTAACCAGAACAGCTGTGCATGTACATTAGACGACATAAGTACATATATATATATTGTTGTTTTAAAAGCCTGAGTGTTGCAAATTGGGTTAAGCTCGGATATTTAAAAGCTGTTAGGGAAATTATTATGTAAAATATTAAATTTAGCATCCGTTTTTAGCCATTCTTTTTATACTCTTGCAAAAGGTTATTATAATTTTGATTTGAAATGTGTAATGCATAGATGGAGACGTCTCCGACCCCATAGAGTATTTATATTCTTGGTCATATAGAAATTTTCGTCTGACCGTCTGTTTTTATGTTTATCTTTTGCCTTTATCTTTGAGCTATCTTGATGAAACTTGGCTCAGATGAGGCCTGATATTGTATGTAGTTTGTATGTCAAAATCAGCCCGATCGGACCACCATATCATATAGCTGCCATAGGTACAGTCGGAGTCACTTTATTTTCATGAAAAGTATTTGTATGAAAAACTTTTTTGTTTTTAAAGATATCAAAACCAAACTGGACATATCGATGTATATTTACAACTTATAAAATCACATTAAGTTTCAATTAAATCGGACAACTATAACATATAGCTGCCATAGGAACAATTGGGACAATAATGATTTATTCTATGCAAAAGTATTAAAAATATTCGTAAAAGACTATTGCAAGGATATGCAACCATTTTTATCTTGTTTTATTTTATTTTTAAAAGCATTTATATTATTTTGCTAAATAGAGATATTTTTCTGTTTTTTACAAAGGAATTTTATATATTTTTTTAATTGCTTGAATTGTATGCATATGGCGAGTGAGGTCCTTTTGGCAAGTCCTTTATGCATTGCTTAACAAAGAAATGAACAGTATGCCAATTTAATTAAAGATCAAATGTTGGTCCTTGCTCTCTGTTGCTGACATTAATGTTTAACGAAGCGACAAACGTTTTCGATTTTGCAGTTGCTTTGTTGTTGTTGTATTTTGTTGTTGTTGTTGTTGTTGATGGTGTCGTTTTTGTTGTTGTTGTTAACCCAATAGACTCTCATTTAGATCCTTTGCGTGTCATGCCTTGTTGTCGCTGTGTTAATAATTCGTGCGTTGCGCTTGTGTCACGTTTCGCATGACGGAAACTTCGTTGAGCGTTTGTCCTTGTCAATGTTTTCTTTTTTTTCTTTATCGTTCTCATCGACATTGTCAATTTTTGCATAATTTTATTTCGGGCATTATATTAAAGATTTTCGCCCAGCACCCACAAAATGTAAAGCATAAAATTGACTAAAAAATGCCAAAAAATAAGAATATATATATATATATAGAAAATGTGAATAACAGAGAGCAAACAAAGCAGATAAGATATCTTCAAAAAAAAACTTTGTAGAGTGGAATGTTTTCATTTTGTTCACAAGCAACAGACCATGAAAATCAACATACGTATTTGTGTACCCCATTTCCACACTCCGCCCTCTTAAACTTTTCCACTCTATCTACATGTTATTGTCTATTTTGTATGTTTGTCTCTCTATTTGTATGCTCTACAAAAAACTGCATAGCAGCAGTTAGAGCATAGAGCATTATTATGAAGTAAGCTTAAATGAAGAAATGATTGAAATGTTTTAAAGCAAACACACACAATGCCATAAATAAAGGCATTTTCTGCATATTGTCAGTAACAGTAACATGGAAATTTTTGAATTTGAGAAGCCATTTTATGAAACAATTGGGTTGAAACTTTAATTAAAAAATAACAAGACAAATAGGCAGAACTACATTTTCATTTTGGTCAAGAATTTGATGGGAATTCGTATTATGATTTTTAATTTTTTTTATCATTTTTTTTGTGATGTCAATAAGACAATTTAACCCTTTGATCGGTCGGAGCAAAAGTTAAAATTTTACTAGAATTTTGCCAAAGAAATTTGAGTTTTGTGCCAGCAATATTTTCTCAGAATGAGCTTTGTTGAACTGAAATAAAATTTTCCATTATAAATTGCTTGAAAGTTTTATTAGATGAGAAATTTACAGATAAGTTACTTATATTGAAATTTCATAAATAGAAACATGGCTCTTTCTGTCTATTTTTAAGTTCTGTTTATTCTTTAAAATGACTGTCAATTTTTAAATTGAATTTAACTGCCAATCAACAATATTTAACATGGCCCTTTCTGTATTTTTTTAGCTTTGTTTTTTCCTAAATATTTCTATACAACTTGGGAAGCAATAATTTTGTCAATTTTCGAATTGGTTTTATCTGCACATTAACAAAATATTTATTTAGTAAAACTTAGCCCTTTTTCTCTATTTTTTCTAGCTCTGTTTATTCTTAAGAATTACTATACGGCTTGTAAAGCAATAATTTAGTCAAATTTTTAATTGAATCTATCGGCAAATTAACAATATTAAACATAACTACTTTTCTATATTGTTTAGTTCTGTTTATTCTTAAGGATGACTAAACAGCTTGGAAGGCAATAATTTTGTTAAATTTCGAACTAAATCTATCTGCTAAAAACAATATTATCCATGTTCAAGTTTTTATATATATATAAAATATGTTTTGCTTACTTCCAAGCTATGTCGACTTATGCATTAAAAACTATTAGAGTAGTTTAGTTTGGCTTAGTTTTGCAGTTGTTCTATAAACTTTAATTTGACTTTTGCAAAGAAATTTATTTAAATGAAATGATTGTGCTGTCAAATGCAACATTCACACCAAAAAAAAAAAAAAAACAGAAAAAACTGGTCAACACTCTCGTCAGATTTCAGCAAATGTGGCTAACTCATATGCCACCCAAGACTCCGGCTTCAATTTCTTTTGAACATTTGGCGTTTTTCCTGCTCTTTGCCTCACCTGCAGTTTAAGGAAAAACTTTATGTTGTCGCAGAAGTAAAGTCGTCGGAAAATCAAAAGAAATAAAATCCAAAATGTATGGAAAGAACTTTCTCCTGAACTTTTGGCCCACTGTGGGGAACTACTATTTAAATTTGGTGTTGGCTGCTTTATTTAACTTTTTTTCGATTTTTTTTTATTTCTACTGATCCGTTAGCTAAAAGTTTGCTATAAATAATTTTTGCATTTTTATTGTGCATTTTATGCATATTGTGCGCGATTGCGATATCGAAGTTGGCTCTGAAATAAATATGAAAAGTTTTATTTATGTTTGGCTTGGGCTAAAGCTAAGCCAAAGCCAGAATCAACTCGGTGGGCGTTATATTTATGGCATTTGTTTGCCAACAACTTTCAATAGCTCAATCACGCCATCTAACTAACAGGCCAAAGGCAAAGACTAAGCAAACAAATTTCACATGCAATATTCCTGATATACTCCCAATACTCCAATACTCCAATACTCCAATAATTTATATAGAAGTTCAATTTTGATTTCTATTTTTCAGTTAGACGAACGACGAACATCATCAATGTGAGTGCTGCGTGGCTTTTGCTGTGCTGCTAGCTCCTGGGGGCAATGAAATCGAGGAAGCTGCCAAAGATTTGTGGCCTCAACTGCTTGACATTAGTCTACATTCCGCTGGTGTTGCCTATACTAAAATGCACGGCTGCCGGCACCGGAGACTTCGATTATCGGATGCAGCGTGTACGCAATGTGCTGAAGGAGGTGCCCCTGATCGATGGACACAACGATTTGCCATGGAATATACGCAAGTTTCTCAAGAATCAGTTAAAGGATTTTCATTTTGGCGGGGATTTGCGAGAGATGGCGCCATGGTCATCGAGCGCCTGGAGCCATACGGATCTGCGACGCCTCAAAGAGGGCATGGTCTCAGCACAATTCTGGTCCGCCTACGCGCCCTGCTCCTCACAGCATCTGGATGCAGTGCAGCTGACGTTAGAGCAAATCGATTTGATACGCCGCCTGGTGCTGCTCTATCCACATCACATGGCTCTGGTCACCAGCGCATCGGGCATAGAGCAAACCCATCGAACTGGCAAAATAGCCAGTCTGATTGGAGTCGAGGGTGGACATGCGATTGGCACCAGTCTGAGTGTATTACGGATGTTCTATCAGCTTGGCGCTCGATATTTAACACTTACACACACCTGCAATACACCCTGGTAAGTGGCAGGATCACAACTGTTTAAATACTCTGATTTTAAATGCTAACAATTGTATACAGGGCGGACTGCTGCAAAGTTGACGAACCAGGCAAATATCCACACATTGGTGGACTTTCACAATTTGGCAAGGTAAATAAATTAATTATTTTTGATGTTTTTAATGATTAGAGAAATTTGGAAATAGAGGCTTAATTTAATAAAAATCCTCATTAAATTACAATTGGTTTACACATGTTGAGGTGAATTAATTTATTTTCATAAATTATAAATATAAATGACTTACTTATCAGAATAAAAGGTTTCTACGTTTTGATTTATGCGACAGCATTGTTTGTCATCTTAATAAATAAATGAATAAATTAATAAATAAGAATAAGAGAAATTTAAATGAATTTAATAAGAAAAAAATAAAAATCTAGAAAATTGTAGAAGGTGGACATGTCCGGATAACCGAGATAAATAAAATCCACAAAAAAACCAGACAAATTTATTTTTAATTTATAATTAATAATTAAACAAAAATAATGAAAATATACTGGTATACTTATCCTCATCACACAAAGAATGAATCTATACATAAAATAAAATAACAAAATAAAATAATTAAATAAAATACATAAGATATATTTTAATATGGTAACTATATATATATAACTATATATAACTATATAACCCAATAATATTTTGAAATTAAATTTAAAGTTTAAATGATAAATGTTGATTTTTCGACAAATTTACGAAATACCGTTAATATATAATAAAATCTCTACCGGCGAGTTACGCTCCGGCACCAAAAATATTTGGAAAATAACAAAATAATCATATTTAACAATTTTATTACCACCTGGTATGCTCCAGCTGAGATTTTCATACCATTTTCAAAATTTTTTCCTCCCGCTTTTCTATATATTTTGTGAAATTTTTTTTATATATTTTTGACATTTATTCAGTGTCAACCTGCGATATAACAGAAAGCTGCAGCAAAAATTATAGATTCTAGTTTTTGCCGTTTGGCCTGTCAGTCAGGTTGAGCAGTTTTATATAAACAGTTACCTAACATAAAGTTAAAACTTTTTTATTTAATTAAATTATTAATAAAATATTTGCATGTTATATTTCAAATAAATATCACAATAAAACTGATGCACCTTTTTTTTTTGCTATATATTTCAATTGCTGTCTAGCTGGTTGTCAAGGAAATGAATCGCTTGGGCATGATTGTTGATCTATCGCATGTGTCAGTGCCAACAATGTTGGATGCACTGGCCGCCTCCCGAGCGCCCCTCATCTTTTCGCACTCCTCGGCCCATGCCATTTGCAATAGTTCCCGGAATGTGCCAGATCATGTGCTGCAGCGCATTGTACGTATACGTGATAGTATAGTGGCATACTGGCCTCAACTGAAAGCCATTTAACTTGGCTTTAATCTAATGAGTCTCTTTACTTTGCAGGCCATTAACGGCGGTCTGGTTATGGTTGCATTTTATCCGCACTTTGTCAGCTGCTCGGGTCAGGCGACACTGCACGACGTTGTGGGTAAGTGTGTGTTGCACTTGGGGCATAAATAAGTGTTGCACCATTTTCATTATTTACTTTTTGTTTTTTTTTTTAGCTCATATCAACCATATACGCGAAGTGGCTGGCATTGATCATGTGGGCATTGGGGCTGGCTACGATGGTGTCAATCTGTGAGTATAAATAATTATATTGCTAACACTCTTGTCTATTCATATATGATAATTTATTGTTTTTCTAAATTTTTTTTTTGTTTTTTGCAGCGTGCCCAAGGGTCTAGAGGATGTTTCGAAATATCCGCATCTTTTTGCCGCTTTGCTCGAATCAGATAAATGGTCGGAGAAGGATATTGCCAAGCTGGCTGGCCAGAATCTAATACGCGTCTTCAAGGAAGTCGAGGCGGTAAGTATTTGGTGAATATATCTGCTACAAAAACCATTTGCCATTCAATTGTTTATTGTTGCTACTGGTTGTATGTATATACCACCTGCAGATTAAGGTTTAGTCACTGCTCCAAACAAAAGCACATTTCTCACTCAGAGTGGCAAACAAAAAAAAAAACCATGTCCTGCTGCTGTGCAGAATTTTCTAGATATGGAGACTGAGCTGGTGCTGTCTGCATTTCTCTGGCTCGCTTGTTATTGCACTTGGAAAATTCCTTTCAAAGGATAAAGAGAATAATGTGGCTTTGCTATGGAATTTGCACATACTTTGTGCGGCAAGAAAGCAGGCCAAGCACAAGGATATGACTGGAACGGTCTGGCGTCGAAAAGACGCAAGTTGTGAAATAATTTTAAAAGGATTTTCAAATGGTTATTCCGATATTTATACATGAGCATGACCAGCAGACCAACAGACCAACAGACCAACAAACCAACAGTCAGCAGCCAGCACCAGAAGCTCTTGCAGTTTGTTTGCGGATGTGGTCAGCTTGTTTGTTGTCTGCTTGGCTGGCCAGGATCGCAATGTAGTCCTTTAGCTGCTCTGTTGCTGTCAGTGAAGCTCCTGCTGCTGCTGCTGCTTATTTGTGAGAGCGGCTTCTTCGGATACACTCAAGCAGCATTCAATTTAAATCAATACGCAATGGCTGACTGGCTCCTTCAATGCTAGAGTCCTTTTTGAGCAAGTAACTCCATTGACTGCGAATGCCACTCAATGGATTGAACTATTCAGAGATGATTCCGAGTGGGTTTGTTTTGTGCAGTCAAATGGGTTCTTGACTAAACGTTGGCTAAAATGTTGGCAACTGTGGCAAACCAAGTGCTATCAAATGTTGCAGTAATGACAATTTAATGGAATTTAAATGTATCGAACTATTTTGTGTGCGATATTAATGTCAGAATGCAAAATTTGGCTTAGATTTCGAATGTTTTATCTTTATATTGCCTAAAAAATTGTAGAATATTTATTACATATTTTTAAAATTTTTATGTATGACAATTATGAGTAAGAATTATTTATTGGCTTCTTTTTATTTTTTGATTTGACAATTACTCTAATTTTTGACCCGGAAATTAAAAACTGGTCGTAAAAATTATTTGCCAACAATTAATTAAAAGTTGAACTATAAATGTTATTTTTTAATTTTTATTAAAAGGTTTAATAATTAAAATTGATTTTGAATATCTTCTGAAACACGCTGTGCATGATATTCCAATGGCTTTCTATTGAGTTTAAAAACATTTACATAGTTACCAACTTCTGAAGATATTCAAATTCTATTTTGATTTATTTAATTTTTTTTTTGTTTTTGTTTATTTTATTATTATCAAAAAGCAGCCTTCTTAATAGACTATAACAAGAAGTACCACGCTTCATAAAAAGCTTAATATTTTTAATTTTAAAAAGTACAATTAAATTGGAAAATAACTTTTGTTGTCAACTTTTAAATACAAAATTAAATTACTTTTATTAATTAAATTACAATTTTAAAATAATTATTATTTGACAACTTTTTTTTTTATTATATATATATAAAATACAAGCTTTAATGTTATTTTTTAATAAATATTGAAAATAAAAGTTAATTCTGTTTCCAGGATCTTTCAAACTGAATAATTATATCTAAGATTTTTTAATTCATCTAGAATAGATCTCATAATTTTTTTTTGTCATCCCTGATTTATTAGCATATTTTATACAAATGTTAAAACTATTCTACAAATAAATTATAATTTATTTAACTTAAATTACCATTGATTCACCAGTACCTTCAACTTTAATTTATATTTATTTGAGCTCATAAAATAAAATGATATCTAAAACTACAATAATATTCTACTTTTTCATAAGCAGTTGGCAATCTTGTGCTGTCTAAATTGCTTTAGTTAAAAAACTCATTTAAAATGGCTGAGAATAAAAGAGTGGAGTAGAGCAAGAGCCAGCGACTATGGTCACTTAAAGATTTAATAACAAATATAAATCATACGCCCCCTTGAACTTTGCCGCTGTGCGGCACATTTTATTGCTTTTACTCATTATAAAATCCACCCATAAGTTGCGCCTCACGAAAAGGCGATGCCGCAGCAATTTTTAATTTAGAGCTTGTCTCTCGGCCTCTGCCGAGACGAGTTGGCGAACTTTAATCATATTCTCTCTAGTTTCTCTGACTCAAAGTCCTCAGTTCTCAGTTCAGAGTCCTCCGTCCTGGCCCGTTATCTGACTGCAACGTTGTAATTAGTTTTGGCTCCGTGCCTCTTTCTCTATATATATGCATTAAACAAAAAGTAAACTACACCCGACAATGGCTCTCTATGTGATTACAATGCGCATTTGTATATACTTACTTACATAGTACTTACTTAGTAATGTATATGCGAAAGGGAATGGGCATGGGATTGGAATTGGGATTGGGTACAGCATCAAAAAGTCGGGCGGACGATTAAAATCGTTTTGTTTTTATTGCATTTTGCACTCAACAGTGCTGGGAAAAAATGAAAAAAATTAAATAACGCAAAGAATATTACAAAGCTGCCACATAGTGTAAATATAAGTATATATATTACAGTTTTAACTGTTGTTTATTATATGGCACAATGCTCATTAAAAATTGTATTGTAATAAAATACTTTGCAGCTTGTTTCCATTTTTTTTTTTTTTGTTAACTCTGCCACAGAGTAATTAAAAACATTTCCCAGCAAATATATATTTTTTTTATCTTAGCCTCGAGCAGGGCTTAATAAAAAATCAAAGAGACTCTTATGCAAGTTCCCATTTATCGGGGTCATTGCCTCGAATTTACAATTAAATATATTATCACTGCTAACGTCGCCTGTTATGCAATTAAATGAGCACAAAATCCAGTTGTTCAAATGTTCAATTATTAGACGCTTAATGCTCTTTTGAAACCCCCCAAAAAAAAACATTGGTCCAGTAGGTCAACAGGGGGGAATGTGTCGAGGTCTATGTTTGTGTTTGCGCCTCAGAGGGCGGTGGCATCGTTGTGATAATTAAGCAAGTCATAGAAATTAGGCAAAAGGCCATTTTAATGATTGTCATCTCTTATATACGCACACGCACACACTCACACTCACACACAAATGCATATGCCTATTTAATACCCTTTTATGCTGGACATGAACAAGCAGCAGAACCAGAACTCTAATTTAATAGCAATGTGTTCCAAATAATTATTTATTATGAAATTCGCCTATTTTTACGTATACGTAATTTTTCTTGCTTTCTTAAGTTTGCATTTAAATTAATTAAATGGTTTCTTTGGGAATCTGAAATTTTGAATTTTATTTAAAATTTGTTGACTTTATTAATTTACATTGGCCTTAACTAAACTGTTTTTTATTGACTTGTACAACTTTAAGTAAACAAAATCCTTATCAAAAAGTTCCACTAGCTACCATTAACCCATAAGTGTGTCGCATAAAAATAAGCGAAATTAGGGCAATAGAGATTTGAGGCAACTCGTGGGAATGCCTTCGTGTTCATGCTGTGGCGCCTTTTCAATGCGTCCCAACAACAAAAACAACCACAAAATGCTAGGAGGGCTTGGGTTCAGGGTGTTTGGGTTTGAATGAGATGGTCTTTTGCTATGGAACAGGACTAACAGCCATCGCCATGAACATGATAATTTCCTTGACGCCAGTTTTTATCTAGACAAAAGCAGAGGCAGCCAAGCCGGGGGCCGAGGCAAGGGCAGTGTCAGCATTTGAGGCTGCTTGTGTTTGTGTAAATGTATCTTTTATTTTAGCCTTTTATGCGAGAGTATCTAATGCGAGCATGGAAAGGCATTTGGCACGACACATAGCCCAAGTGGCGGCATTGGGCAAAGTCCTCGGCAAATGGCAGCAATTTGTGCGAGACAAATTCATTTAAATATCCTACACTGGCCTGTGTATACAATGTGGTAGTGTCAGTGTGTGTGTGTGTGAGTTTGTGTGTTTGTGTTTGTGTGAACTGACCTTCTTACAATTGATTTGGTTAGCATAAAAATGGCGCAGCTCTTTAACAGCCATTTTCGCTTTGAACTTTCCGCTCAAATGTAACTGTGAACTATGCTTTTCATTTTCTGCAAACTCAAAGGCCGGAAAAGCGTATCCCCAAAGGCAAAAGCCACAAAGAACTGCTGCAAATGACGACGGGGGGGGGTAGAAGGGCGTGACTAAAGTGCAATGACTGCGCCACACAGACAGCAAAAGCTGACGTTTTATTGTTGTTTGTATGTGGCAGTCAGCGCATACATAAAGCCTCATAAAAAAGTCGTAAATTCGATTGTTATATGGCAAACAAAGCACCGGAAATGGGCCGAGCGAGCGAGCTGCCTTTGCCTGTCTGCCCCTTGCCACCAGCTGTATAAAGCTACCTTTTTGCCACTCTGCCCCTCCGCCTTAAATTCACAGCTGTGTGCGGCCTCAAAAGGTGTTTGGTGTTGAGAACAAAACATTTTTTGTTATGTTTGTATATTTTTTTGTTTTTCTTTTTGCATATATATATTTTGTTTTATTGTGCGTCTGGTTTCGCTTTTTTTGCGCGCGCGCTCGGCATAAAATGTGCTTCAAACTTTCTGCAAAGCACACACTAAGTTGGCCAAACAATAAGGCCTAGAATGAGCTTGAATGTTGGCTTAGAAGGCCTTTCAGCACTGGTTGCCAATAAGGCCTGTGAATGTCAGTATAAAACAGAATTTACATATGAATAATTTAATAGGAATATTATTACTTTGCATCAGAAAAAGAGAAAATATTTTCCAAGTCCAAACAAAATGCAGGCTGACTAAGAAATTTATCCTAAAGGTTAACATTTTAAGGCCTTTTTAATTCTGTATTTGTAGTTGCCAAAGGAGTTAGGTTTTTTTTATATAAATACTTGATGAAGTTGCCTGAAAAGAATTTTCACAAAACACCTGTGGATCAAAGAAATCTCAGCAACTTTTCAACTGTTAACAATTTAATACATTCGTTGAAGAGTTTTATAATTTAAAAAAAATGTTATAAAATAATGAAATATTTAGAAATGCTCATGTGCTATTAATTTCTATTAAGTTAGCTCGCATTGTGCTTATTTAATTACAATAATTGAACTTTGTGTGGAGAAATCTTATTACTTACAGCCAAAGATAGATGCTGAGCTTAATAGTAATTAATGCCGCGAAATAGAATGCAGTCATAAATGAAAATCAATAGAAATTCCATACAAATATTGAACAAAAACTTTTCGCAACTCTTACACCAAGCTAAAAACTTAGAAAATTCCATTTGTTCATAGCAAAGTTATTCGCATATGCAATCAATTTTCATTAGAGTTGAAATCTAATCAAATTCAATTTAAATCTGATTCATTACACATACGCCATGTAGCACAGAAATTTATTTAGCTTAAGATTTGTATTTTATTTAATATTCTTTGCAGGTTCGTGATCAAATGGAATTATTACGAGTGCAACCGATTGATCAGTCAATACCAGCCGAGGATATTATGGGCAGATCCTACTGTCGCTATCAAGGACCAAGAACGTGATAATTTCTTCATATGTAAAGTAAACATAAACACACACAACCACACACACACAAACACATCCACACAACAAAGCAGAAGAGAGTAAAAAATATGTCAAGCGTACGTGTTGTAAAGTGAAACTTGTTTTAGGTTAATTGACAAAGTTTTTCCGTCGTTACATGCAAGCATTTGTTTTTATAGGGTATGTGTGTCATACATGAATATTGTTGCACACACACACTTACACATACGTGTATGTATATATACTTTCAATCGCTCAGACTCCACGTGGCAGCTGCTGCCAGGCAACATTGTGCGCAGCTGGTGTTGCATATAAACAAATACAAAGTGGCATAGGGCGACCATACTTCATACACACACACAGAGACACCCACACAACCACACACACACACACCCCACCATATCACCACACACACACACACCGTCAACCGCCCTAACTTTGAGGTTACCATAGCTCAGCTAACATTGTATAAATATCATTTCCATGTTTATTTTCATCTTTAGCACTTTGTAAGGCCGCTAGATTTACAAAATGAAGCTTAAACAGACAAAAACAAAGAGAACAAAAAATAAAATTAAATAAAATACAAAACAAAATGCCAACTGAATACAAAAACATAATATCAAAAGTATAAGATCTAAAGTCTCTCGAATTAGAAAACATAAAAGCAAAACTACAACAAAGTGCAGAATAGAATAAAGAAACTTTTCAATGCGTATTAAGTTTTTTTTCTGTGAAAAAGTTACTATTGAAGATATTAAAATCAACATTACATATATGCAAATGCAGAGTCCTTTGTGACTTAAGATTTGTTTCCGTGTTCTATTTAAAGCGTTCAATTTGCATAAGAAATGTTTTTGAATATTTCTAAAATATTGCGTATAAATCAAAGTTCGCACACAATTTCATTTAATATATATATTTTTATACCCTGTACCCAATTAAAAAGGGTAAAAACATTAGTATTATTAAGTTGTGTATATGTATGTATATGTGTACAGAATATATAAAATAATCGTATATATTTTTGATCATCACGGATCATAGAACATCAACTTTATCATGCAGGTTCCTTTTACCTGTTATTATGTGCAGAATAATTTTAGTTTTAATTTCAGATCCAACTCCTTGCACCACCGCAAATTAATGAAATTATAGCCAGATTTTTGAACATATCGGTTTTGAGTTTTGGCACATTAATTACCGCATAATAAACTCCAAAGTTATTCAAGAAATAATATTCCATCAACATATTTTATTTTCTCTGATCTATTTAACTTTACGCGGTAATCAAATTTGATTATAATTCATTAAACATTAGCGTATTAATATAGAATTCAAATTAGACAAAGTGTTATTTAATTACAATATTTTAATTTCGTTATGAACTCAATAAATACGCTATTTAATCTGTTAATTAAAATTTTTCAATTAATTAGCCAGAGGTTTTCACACATACTTAATATAAAGCAATTCCACATAAGCACAGTTTGCATCATTTGGCAATTTGCATTATTTAATTAAATTTCTTTTTATTATTATCAATATTAATAAAAATAAATTGAGCTGTATATTTAGTAAATCCAAATAATGCCAACCCGCCAAAAAATTCAAATTGAATTCACAAACCAATTTAAAACCATTACAAAAAAGAATGTGAAGTAAATATTGTATTGTGTGAAGATATAATACAGAAAAAGCTGACAAAAAAAAAAGTAAAATAATAAATGTTTATACCAGAACTATCTAACAAAAGAATATAGCATATTTAAAAAAATTGACATACTAACATTCCCATATACATGTATACATTATTTAAATATTTTGTTAAACACAAAATGTACATGTCAAATGCATACAATTTTCCAACTAAAGTGTCAGCATAAAGGATTGATTGTTTGTTAGGGTATGGGATATAAATGCGCACTTCAAGTTGCAGTTTACAAACCACCTAATAGACAATTAAACAAAATATGTTTTGTTTAGAAATATCAACATATTGAGGGTTGAGAAATGGGGTGAAACAAAGCGAAGTTTGAACAAAACAAAAAACACATGTGATCAAAAATTAAATTAATATACATATAAATTATTATAAAATACTAAAATTATTTATTAGCTAAAAAGGTTTACAGAACAAACAGACAACAAAAAAACACAACTACTGAGCGAACAAATACAAAACTTATTAAATATTTCAACAATTTTACAGCAAAGCAGAAGCTGCTGTCCGTTGTAAAATTTGCCACAAAAACCAAAATAAAATTTATTGATTGAATTATAATATTAAAGATAATGGTAACATAAATAAGCCTAACTGTACTCCTATAGAAAATTCAAAGAAATAAATAAATAAATATATATATATATGTACTTTCAGCTGTACTTCAACAAAATTACACAAACAAGTTGTTGTTTGAGTAAACAGCGTATTAACTTGTAAATATTTGTATAACTAAAGAGCAAACATTGCATTGGATTATGTGTAAGACATAAAGTAAAATAAACATAAGACGTTGTCGAGAAATAACCAAAAATGAAAAATTCTTAAGTGTATTATGATAATTGTCATAAGTGGCCAGAAGAAAATACAAAGTAATAAAGATACATATATAAATTAAATTGTGTAAATTGTTGTTGTATATAAATTTTTATTTTTTCTTTTATTTTTTGCAGAAAGGTAAGGTCTATTTCAATATATTTTTACTATTTTTTTCAATACATGTGCTTGAAAAATATCTCTAAAAATAATCTGTAAATAGAAAGCTTGCTTTTATCCTGTCTCAGCTTATTTGCATGCTTGGCTGCCACATATGTGTATGTACCTCAACCAATAACTCTTTTTACCTAGGTTTAGCTTCCAAGGATTGTTGTTGTCAGTATGCATGAGGAAGTCTTCTCAACAGTCATCAACGGTGAAACACTTCCTGGAACTTCAATTCGTCGTCCTTAGTGCTGTTGTTTGCTGCTGTTATTGTTGATGTGGAAGTGGTGATTGCTGTTGTTGTTATTGTTGTTGTTGTTATTGTGCTGATTGCACTCGAAACACACACTCAACAAACACTTCAGTCACACATCCACATCCTGCAGTTGGCGCTTTTACTTTCCGACTATCTGTCGGTCTGTCCCATCCTGTTAGTTGAGATCTGTGCACAGAGTTCGGCTTTCAATTTGTTAAAAAACAAAGCAAAAATATATGCCAGTTTATCCTCGAATTTGTATTATAATATACCCTGTAAACATTATCACAGATTGTTTATAAATGCATTAAATTTATAGTAGATTTATATTGATATTTTTAAGTGTTTAATTCGATTAAAATCTATCGATAGTGTAAAATTGCTTTTGATAATAAAATTTTTTATGTATTTGTGTATAACCTTTTTGCCACTTGAGTGCAGGGTACATCATATATCGATCCAGCAACAATGTTTTGCTTATCTGCGTGCATTTTGGTGAAAACCAAGCATTTTATTTCATTTCATTTTTTTTTTCGTTTATTTTATTCGCCCAGCAAAAGATAAAAGTCCCGGCGAGTTCAGCTGCAATAAAAAAGCTTCTGATATCGCCTGTGAACCCCCCTGGCCATGTAATTTATGTGTGCACTGTGGCCAAAAGTTCAAACATTGAAAAATCATGAAATTTATCTCATTTTGGCAAAGGTCAAGCAACGATACCAGAACAATACCCCTTACCCTTTTCTCTATACCCCGTTTTACCGTGCCCCGTTTTACCACATTCAATGCCAGTTTGCCATGCCCCAAAACTATATAATTCAAATGCTCATAAAACTAGCAAATATTTTGCATTTCATATTTATGTATGTATGGAGCTGCGAGCGACATAAAAAAAAAACTATGCATCAAACAGAATGTATGTTTTACATAAAATTTCAATTAAATAAAATAAAGTTTCGCCATTGGCAATGTCCTTGGCAGCCCCAGCAAGTTGGGGCCCCAAAAACGTGCGTCTTTCCTAAATCATTTCACTGGCAGTTAAAAATAAAATGGCACTGGTAACAACTTTTGTTAAACATTTGTTGCCAGTTCTCGGCAAAAGCCATCAGTTAGCCAAAAGCAATAAAATGAACAAAAAAATCTACGCTAAACTAAAGATAAATTCAACGCGAAATAATAAAATATATAGAAGATATTTATTAGAATTTTAAGGCTGTTAAAAAATGGCTTTGATCGTTTCAATTTGTAAGAATCGCAAGGATTAAGATTGGAGTTTAATTAAAAGCCTCTAAGCTGAAATAAATTAGACAAAATAATTTTAAAGTAAATAAATTAATGTGTAATTTATAGGAAATAATTTATTGTTAAGCCATAATTTTAAATAAAATAATTTTATTTAAAAATATGAATATATAAGTTGAATTTACAGTTTCCAAGAAATATTCAAATTTTAATTAATATAAAATTTAATTGATTTATTCTTCTGAAATTCTAATTCTGTCTGAAATTTCCTAATTATTCTTAAGTCATCAAGAATCTTGTAGTTGTGCCTTATCCCAATGACATTCCTTAAGCCAAAATTAAAAGCTTTTGTCATTTATTTTTAAGTGTTTCTTATATATTTCAGGCAATCATAAATATTTAAATTTTTCCAACTTAATTGAGGCTATATTTCATTTTAATATTTGAGTAGATATATAGTTTGGTGTTTTGTTTTAATTTAATATCCTTTAAAATATCAGCTTTCATTCCAGCCAAACACATAAATACAAACCTCAGCAATAATAAATAAGTATAAAAAACGCACAAGTCGAAAAATAAAATAAAATAAAAGCACAAATATTAAACATTTTCGTTTAGTTTCCAATGACGATTTGCTGGCCATGCCACGCCCAATTTTTCCCTTTGGACCGCCTTGTCACCAATACCATGTCCATACCGTACTGCCTTATCCGGCATGTCCATGCTCAGTGTACGACTTTTGGTGTTCAGGCCGCCGACGTCCCTGTCCGCCGTAAAGTGCCACCAAAAGGATTGCTGTACGCCATAAATTGTTGTATTTTATTGTCCAATTTCTTTTTATTATATTTTGGGTTATTTTTCGCGTTGCGTTCTGTTGCTTATGCTTCATCTACTGTTTCGCTTTTCTTCTGATTTTTTTTACTGATTTTTTTCTTCTACTGTTTTCTTTTTTATTTTTTGTGTCGGGTACTTTGTGGCACATGCTGTGTCCATGTTCTAGGCAACTGGGCAGGGATCGGCCGCCTTAAACTCAAACTCAAACTCAAACTCAACTGGACCAAGTTGGCCGTCATTCGCATTGTCGTTTGTTGGAAAATTGTTTTTTAAAAATAAGTAAAATACACACAAACAGCAAACGTTTTCTGACAATAACAATAACAACAGCAACAAACTTGAATTATTTAATGACGACCCACAAGAATGGCAACAGTAGCAAAAAAACAACAATTGCTGACCCTGGCACTCATATATGTGTGGGTGGGTGTGCGGGTGTGTGTGTGTGTGTGCGCTTGTTTTAACAATTAAGAAATTCCTGAAATATTCAGCATGTCACTGGACAATAACAGCTCAACTCTTTGCCAAGTGCAAGAGCCCTGCTTAAAGGTGTTCTTGGCCCTCACTGGCATCGCTGCGGGCGGTCGAAATCATACACAACTATAAACAATATGAAAAACACATATATGAGTTGTTGTTGTTATTATTTTAACAAATATTGTCGTTTAAAGGATGCAGCTTTTAAAAGGTCAACAATTTTTTGCACATGTACCGAGCTGTACAAGTACTTGGATAGGCGAATTACTTCAAAATATAAGATGAAAATATTCCATAAAAAAGTTTCGTTAAAATTTTATTACAAATTTAAATAAAATTTAATTCAAGTTTATTACAATTTTCTGGCCATTTTATTTGTGGCTAATGTGTGAATATTGTTTATCGGAATTTATTACTATCACTTGATTTTATAACATAAAAATATTCAGTCACAAAAATATATTCAGTGTAGAGAAACCCTCGGGCTTATATGCTGTCACCTAGAGCAGTTTGAGAATTATAGGCGCATACCAAAAATGTTGACAGTGGATTACAAATAATAAATACATTTGGTAATTTTAGGGACAATAAACAATTAACATTTAACTATTTGTTGAACTGATTGGAGTCAGCTCCTGATGTTGGTATATAAAATAAACTCAATTTAATTGGAAACGCATCATTTTGTCTGTTATTTTTGTCCAAATTGATATTAAATAAATAAGCTAACATGCTGACATTAATGTATCAACGAAATAAAATACAAAATATTTAGAAAATATTTTAATTAACATTTAATATTTATTTTAATTATTGTTAGTTATTATTATTGGTTTGAGAAAATGAATTAAAAATAAAATATTTGAATGCTCGTTATTCAAATTAAAATTGGTTTAATTTAATCGAAAGCGACGCATTTTACCTGTTTCTTTTCTTTAATTTAATATTTAATATATATTATAGTTATTTTTGTTTAACTGGCTTGAGAAAAGAAATTAGAAATAAAACAAATGAATGTTTGTTCTCTAATACACAAAATCATACTGACTATAGCAAACTCAATATTATCTAACTGAAACAATAAAACTAGCTGCTAAGCGTTACTTAACTTTTATCGATTTATTGATTTTCGAGGCATTTTATTCTGGGAAACCTTTCGATCTCCCAAATCGTTATGTCAGCGGCAGCATTGTAAAATCCATAACAAACAGAAAAAAAACATGGCCCATTCCATTTTAATTGTCGTTTTGGAGGCATCACTCGACAGTAAACGGCTTTCGCTTTGGCTTTTGGCTGACGTGGCCAACTATGCGTATGCGTAACGCGGCAAACATTTTAATGAGCGTTTTGCATAACAAACGCGGTTTTTCATAACACAGCAAATATCGTGGTACCAACGCCCATCGTAACCACACAGAACCCAACAAAAGGCAGCCGCTCTTAACGCACTATGTAACTGTAACATGCAATTATATTTAATGATGATGTTTATTGTATAATGTACTTATATACGCACAAACACACACACACACACACACAGACAGAGATCAGGCCGAGTTTATTATGATAATATCATGATTTTTTATATGTGGCATATGGACAGCGTGCAGACCAATTTGAATTTACAGAAATTGATTTGATATTAACTAAATTGAATTATTTATGATGCATTCAAATAGCATTATAAAATAAGTCAGCCAGCACGTATTTATAATGGCTGATTATACCAAACGACAGCTGCTAAGCGACGGTTCATATATCACTCAATCAAGAATTTAGTTAAGCCTAACAAATCCTCACAGTATTATAACAAAACCACCCAAAGCTGAGGTAAAGGTAGTGTGTTGAGAACATTTCTGTTAAGAGGTTGGTTGACCACAGAATGATATCCATTAAACGTCTTATTCTGTTTATTCACAAGAGTATTATAACTTGGCTGAAATCTTTAAAACTCTATGCAAATTGAGGGTTTTAATCATTCAATTAATTGTGCAACTAAAAATTCAATATTTGGTTAAATATAGTTTAAAGTTGTTCTAATTAAAACATTTATATCTGCCAGACTTCGTTTGAAAAGTGACAGTATACAAAGGTTTTTAAAGTCACGCTTTGTCATAAGAGTGTATTCCGTTTGTGATATATATATATATGAATGTACCTGCAATGTATTTATCATGTTGCTCTTCTGCTGTTGACAACCACAAGGCAATTAACGCTAAGCACCACAAATCCTTGCGGCAGCATCTTAAAATATTCTCAAATAACAAAGTTTTCAAGTAGCTCGCACCCAGAACCGCTACATGTGTTGATGTTGCTTGTAAGCGGCTCTCCGCCGGAATGAATCCAATTATGTGCTTAATCACTTAGAGAGAAAGAGCGAGAGAGAGACAGCGAAAGAGAGAGAGAGAGAGAGAGAGACAGAGCAGAGTCAAAAAGGGAGCTAGGCCCAAGAAAGGACTCGCTGACAATGACAATGATGCCCATACACAAACTGAGTCAAAGAATGGCTCATCCACTTCTCGGATGTCTCCAACTCACACATATGCGTATCGCTCTTGCTACAGAGCATGTGGCATGCGGCATGCGGCATGTGGCATGTGGCAGGGTTTAAGGCATACGGCTGGTCGCTCAGCTGAGCCTTTAAGCATTAAATACTTTAACACACAAGCGCTGTTAAAATTTATTCATGGTCGTTTTTAATACTGATGGCAGCGGGGAAGGACACGGACACAGCGCCTGTCGACTTGACATGCAAATGTCTGACTGTGTATGTGTGTGTTTGTATTTGTATTTGTGGGTGTGGGTGTGTGTATTGAGTGCTCGAGCCTTTTTTTTTTATTTTTTTGCCGCCTGCTCTTTGCTGTTGATGCTGCCGTTGTTGCTATTACTGTTGTAGCCGTTTGTTAAGTATGCTTTTGAAAAGCTATTGAATATGTTACCCCGGCCAGCAGCTCTTAAAAGAGGACTCGATTTTAATGGCGATTTTTCACACTCATTTGAAGTCGCCTTTCACTCACTGAAGAGTGTTTAATTCATTTATCAAACGGTTTGTGTTTGCTCAGCTTTGAAAGTCTTAACGTTTAATACAAATTTTTAATAACTTGCTGATACAATCGACAAGCTTTAAGTCAAACAAAAACCAGTTTTACTATAAGCTTAATTTTTCTAAGCTAATTTTAAATTAATGCCCACATTTCAGACATCCAACTACAATGCAAGCAAATATCTAAAGTGTATTCAAACTTTGATATAAATATTATACACTTTCATTTAGATTTTTTGGCCTTCTACTGCCCACTATGTGCCGCATATGGACCCCCTGGGGGCATCAGCTTAAGGACCCGCTGTGATCCAATCATCGGTTAAATGGCGAGTAAAGTGGATGAAATGCACAAGTCCTTCTGTCCTTGGCTTTCATTAGTACTGGCCATGTTTGGCGTTTGTTTTCACTCGATATATCCGCTGAAAGCGGCAATTTAAACACTTTGGGACAGCCGGTACCGCATTGATAAGGTGGTGAATAGCGCTGCGACTGCTTCTTAGCAGCAAATATTTAAACATTTAATTTGAATTTGCAAAGTTTTGGCACGCATACACAGAATGTGGATGGGGTAGGTTGGTTGTGCCAACATTGCCAGAGGCTCGACACATGCGCAATATATTTGTGATACCCAAACCAGTTGAGTTTTAACTTTTTGAAAGCAATGTGGGGATTTTACCAGTTTTCCCCATGTCACACTCCTCTTACCAGGAGTTTCGAGTAAATTACTCTGTTGGCATTTGATTTGCTTAAAGGTTAAGTGTCTGTGACATGAGAGTAAAAGGAAATGTGCACAGATTCAAGTGCTGACAGTCAACGTTGCGTATGCGTAATGTCAAGTGAGTTCAGGTTGAGGTTTTTGCAACTGTTTGCCATTTATATTTGGTAAATAATTAGGCAGCATATAGTCTGCATTTGGAAAAATATTTTATGTGTTTGTTTATCACACAGAAAATGCTGTGGAAAAATTATGAAAACATTTTTGTATACATTTAAATGACTTTTTGCATTTACAATTAGCAAATTACATTTACAGCTGGCAACTGCTCGGCATTTCACTTTCAGCTCTTGAATTTCAAATATTGAAGATTCAGCCAAGTTCTTCGCCCAGGAGTTGGCATTTCCGTATCCGTTTTTCTTTGTTAGTCCGCTTCCGGTTACGCGGAATTTTGATTGCATTTGTCTGAGTGAGATTTCAATTTCATTGTGCCCATTTCCATGGATAGTCCCATTGTTGTTGCTGTTGTTATTGTTGAGTGCGCCAACTGCACTTAAAATGTTTATAAAGTTTTCTTTTTATCTTTATATTTTCTTTATTTGTTTACTACGCTTTGCCGTGCATCTTTAAATCTGTTTTTCCCAGAATCTTAGTTTCTACCCTAGTTATTATTGTTGCTTTTTGTCTGTTTACTGCCGCGTTTGTGGCCTGCCTTTACGAGTATTGTTGCGTCGCCTTTAGGATTTGCTCTCTTGTTGCAGGTCCCTGCGCCCGAAACTATGTATTTAATTTCGTTCAAATTTGAGTTTCCGGTTTGGCGTTTAACCAACAAAACATTTTGTTGACTGGATCATTTTGGAAGGGAATAGTAGTAGTGCTGGAGTGTTTTCAGCAAGCATAAAAGGATAAAAAAATCATACAGGAAATCACAAAAATTTAACAGGTTCTCAAAGTAGTAATTCTGAAATACAAGCAGTTTTTTTTATATATTAAAATAATTTCTGTTAAATAATTAAACTTATTTTTTAGTTGAGTATTATTTTACAAAGTATTTTTTGTTAGTTCTTAATTTAACCTAATTCTATAGCAATTAAAATTTATATGGAAATTTATGTTGACCTTTGCCGACATAGAAATTTCCTTGCATGTATTTGACATTCAAAAAATGAAATATAATTTAAACAATTTAACTTAAATTTTTATAAATTAAAATTCTGTTTAAATGAACTGTCAAATATCAAAACAAAGTCCAGGAATGTTTAAAAAAATCAAAAAAAGGAAATAAAACAAATTTTGTTTGCCAACAGTCCAATTGCCAGCACATAATAAAATGTAATTACTAGAAAAGCTTTTACAAATTTAAATATCTCAACAAAAAAATTACATAAATCAAATGCAGATTTAACAAACTTAATTTATGTGCTTCTTAATTAATTTATGCTTCAAATGAACTCTTAATCAATGCGTAAATAATTACCCGCACAACTCATATATTTTACTTTTAAATATACTCTCCAAAGGCACAGTTCTAAGCTCTATTTATTTCCAAATAATCTTTATACTTGCTGCTGGCAATTCTGTTGATTCGAATCGAACTTCGTTGGCTGCCTGGATCCACACGAATTTATGCTCGTTGTATCCAAAAATGTTGCACTAAGTATCTACTTGTTATTGGCATTTGCTGGCATTTACATTTTAATGCCGCCCACCGCAGGCTGCAGGATCCTTTGGCTCGAATGGCTCGGGGCCGGCAGGAGTCCTTTTGTACTTTGCCAATTCATTTGCCTTACTCTCCTTTCTCTCTTTACTTTCTTTTCTCGTTTCGTTTTGCCCTTTGGTTTGCAGTGTATGTTTTGCAACTTTTTTGTTTACATTGCTTGTTGCCTGTTGTTTTTGCTGTTTAAATATGCCGCAGTATTTAGGATGACAACGACTTTGACAACGACAACGAGAACGACAATGTTGTGGACCCAGGACCCGTACAGGACCCCGGCCCAGCCCAGCCCAGCCCGTACACATGACAAGCAATCGCTGGGCGCAGTTCAAAGGACTTTTGTCGTAACTGCCAATAATTCAGTTGGTTTTTATGTTTTCTGGGCCCACATTCTGTTTGCACTCTCTCACTCTTTAGTTCAACTGTATGTTGTTTCCTTTCGTTGTTTGCCTGCGGCTTTTGCATGTTTTTATGGAATTAATTAAAACTTTGCTCTTTTGCTCATTTGCAGTAACCAAAAGAGCAGACAATTCTAATTCTAACTCTAACAGCATTTAATGTGCATTTCTTGGACTCAAAAATTAAGCCCAAATAATTTACGTGTACAATCAGTGGTGCTGGACATTTGATCAATTTCTTTTTAATTGACACAATCATGATTTCTTTTTTGGAGCAAACAAAGCAGTTACTTATGTGTATACCCTTGTTTTGTACGAGATGTAAACATTTTTGTATACACCTGAATGTTTTTTATTTAAATGTCTTTGTGACAGAATAATTATGTACTCTAAAATCAAGTGCAAATAATAAATTCCGATAAGCAAAATTCTCTCAAATAAAATGGCACAAAAAATGTTAATAAATTTTTTACGAAACTCATGTTTAATAAGACAGAATAAATTCATATTTTATAATTTTATATTAAATATTTTAAACCAAAAAAATTCCGAACGAAGGTCTAAATAAATACGATTATTATTTTTTACCAGCATTTAAAATAAAATGCATTAATACCGGACTATTTATATTGTCATCAAATTATCATGTTAACAGTATTTTTTTTAATGATTATAATCATCATTAAAATAATTATTTTTCTAAATGTTGTTTGGAGATTCGTGCCGAGTATTAAACGGTTCTATTTTAAATAAATATTAAAGTGTACTAACAAACTTATATTTATTATGCTTGCATGTCAATTCAAGAACTAACAAATTATATACAATCACACAACTACTAATCATAATGAGTAGTTCCTTAACAGGGTGTTAAAATATCCTTTCCGGTATTTATCATTGTTATATACACATTTATGCATATCTATATAGTTTTTGCTATCGTATCTGTGTGAAGGTTTTTGTGTCAACTCGCATCCGTTTAATGACAAATTCCAGTCGAACTGCACATGGCTTTGTTACAAAAATATATAAGAAATCAAACTGAAATTCAAACCAAAAGCAAAATCCAACAAAATACAACAACAATAAGAGCCCTTCGCCCCGCCATTTCACGTGTCTGTGCTCGTGTTTAGGCCATCAAGTGACGCCGTCGCTGTCGCCGTCGCTGTCGCCGTCGCTGTTGGCGCTGACGTTGACGGCGACGTCGCCATCGTTGTTGCCGTCAGTACTCTGATTTTATGCATTTTATTATCTGCCTTAGTCACGTTTCAATTTACGGCCCATTGGCGGTTACAATTTGCAATCACGTTTCGCCCTCGCCGCACCAAAATACTCAAACCCCAAACACAAGAACCAGACCCAGACCCACTGCCACCTCATTGTGTGTAGTCTGCCTGCTGCAACTTTCTCTAGAATGACACCTTTATTAGGACCGTGCCCCAAACTCTTCCAGTTAACGCCACTGCCACTCGACAATGCCCCAGCTCCGACTGTATTTATCATATGCCCGTGCCACTTATAAGCTTGACTGGTCTTGGAACCACTTGGTTTTCCTTTTGCCATTGGCTCTGTTTCTGGGTTTGAGCCTTGTTTTAGTTTTGAATTTATTGCCATTTTGTAATTCTTTTTTTTTTCTCTTTTCTACTTTTTTTATTTGCCTTTGCCTTTGTCTTAGTTTTATAACTTATTTTGCCGGGCAGGTGCAAATGTTCGTGGCGCCTCCTGTCTGTTCCTGGCGCGCACGTCTGCTTTGGCTTCATTGTTATGTCCTTTATCTATGACGGTTCATTGTACGTTGCTTCGCTTTTCTTCTAGATTTGCACCTGTAGCTACTACTGTGGCATTTTCTCCATTTGTGTGTCTCTGTCTGTGACTGTGTCTGGGTCACGTGGCCAGGCAGCTACTACACCCATTACAGGCTGCAGCAGCAATCGTAAATTGTAACTTTTTATTACATAATTTCTGTCATTACCTCACTGGATGGTTGGCTGAAATGACTGGCTGGTTGGTGCTGCCGTTAACCCTCGTCTTGTGGCCATATTCGTAATGACTTCAATACATTTCGACTGTCGCCGTCAGACTGACATCCTGTGCCGTTGCCGTTGCCGTTGCCTTTGCTGTTACTGTTGCCACTGCCATTTTCCGCTGCGTGTCCTGCATACATACGATATAAAGCCCACCCTCTACCTATATTGTTTGCCGTACTTTTATGTGCCGTTTTTACAACCTTTGACGGTGTCTAACTGCCCAGGCCGAGTAATGTTAATTTAAAATGTAATTAGTTTAAGTAATGAACACAGTTTTTGGCGTCACTGCACTTAGCGCACCTTTTCCTTTTGATATTTCTAACTTTCTTTCAAAGTATTGTGTTCCAGAAATCTATTCACTTATGAAACCACTTGAATTATTTTAAAAAAATAGACTTTCATGAGTAATATTTATTTATTTAATTTATTTTGAATATGCTCGCTTAAATTGTGCCTTGCTTAATTAATTTTAATTTCTGTCCGATTTATAACATTTTTTGAAAGAAATTGTTTTCTGGCTCAAGTGCATTTTGTTATATAATCTTTTACCTGCATTTTAAATTAGTTTGCTCCTTCTTTTCGCATAATTTTCACATTTACGTTAAAGTTTTTCGCATTTTTTTTCCGCCCCAGCACTTGGCTGCTAATTTTTATGCTGGCCATCATAAATCAAACAGCCTTTTGATCATCAACGTTCCGGACAGACGGAACCGAACGGGGAAGGAAGCAGCAGCAGCAGCAGCAGCAGCAGGAGCATCGATGGAGGCATCTCATCGTCAATCTGGCCAGAACTCTAATTAGCTGTTGCCTTGGCCATCCTTTGGCTTGTTAGCTTTGTCAGCTCACTTTATATATTTTTGCTTCATTAAACCAATTTCCGTGTCGCTATCAAAACAACAATTGATTTCCGCGCCAATCGCCGGCAATACCACCCCCTTTACCCCTCTTTGAGCAGCGCTTTTCACAGCTTTTCTTCCGTCGTTTTCTTTTTGAGCGAGAGTATTTACTGGGCTGGCGCTTTCCTTTTGCGGCTGGCCACTTGTGTTTACATTGGCAGCTGCTGACAGTAACGAGTTGTTCTACACACGTCCACATGTCCGTGTCCGTATCTATGTCCATGTCCATGTCCTTGTCCGTGTCCGTGTCCAGACCGAACATCCTTTGTCAGCACAATGCCTGTTTGTCTATCATTCTGTACGACAGAAATGCTTCAACAAACTTGCAAATATTATAAAAAAATAGTATAAAATGGCGGACGGGGGTTTTCGGAGTCAACGTGGTCCAAAAGTAACCCAAGTAATCGATTCTGTTATCGATGATGTTTGCAAGAATGCCCGAAGTACTGAATATAATCTTTTCATTGGAATCAAAACTGAGTCGAATGCTTTGAGAAAACAATTTCTTATATGTGTATATAAATATAAATGATTTCAATCGTTATTTATGAATATATATTATTAAATTATTAAATTGTCTATTCTGTATAAATATTGGCAATTTGTTAGATATTTTTTTTCACTATCAAATTTGTTTAATTAAATTTCATCATAGATAAATTTACTTTGCAAACACTTAAGCATCGAATTATTGCAGTAATATTTCAAATGTAATTTATAAATTAAAGTTTATATTATTTACTTAACATTATCGAACATTTTGCTGTAGTCCATGATATAGCTCTGCTTGACTTAGTTTACTCAACGCATCAAAAACTGTTTACATTCTACTTGGCTGCAATACTTTCTATTTTCCAATACTTTCTTTTCTACATGTTTGCTGAAAGTGCAAGGACTGCAAGTGTTTGCAGAGCGTTGCTTTGGCATCACGTTGCCCGGGCAATATGATTGAACGCCGGGGCGTACACGTGCCGCCAAAATGTGTCTGTTTGCCTTTCTGGAAATTGTAGGGCATTTGCAAACGGGCTGCGTGTAGTGTTATTTAAATAAATACATTTCTGCATTTCTACAATTCCACAGATGCAAAGAAAATATCGACATTCGCAGAAGGCATCAAGGCAAACAAAACGTTGCAAGAGGCGTAGAAAGAGCAACAACAGCAGCCAAAAGGCCACGCATAATTTACCAATGTGGCACGTCGATGTGGATGAGGCACACTTGCCATGCCACAGAGGGCATGTGCAATCGTATTCCGCTTTCCTATGCGCCAAAATTACTGTGTGTGCTTCTGCTGAGCGATTTATTTTAGGGATTGCAATGAGATACCATCGCATGTTGCGTATACGACCCGTTACGTTACACAACTCAGTCAAGCGTAAGCGAACATACATATCGATACATGTAGAATGCAGATACTGTTATAGAAACAGGTATATATATCGACATTCATACATATATATATATGTATATATAGCTATTTTGGTTGCATATTTCTCATATTGCAACGTATGTGCAATGTTAGCGAGGTTTGACACTCATTGAGCTGCCACATCCTAGTTGGCAGCCACTGGAGGCGAGTTTTATGCCAATTGGATATATATTCGATAGACAGTGATGCAATGACATGGCATTTTCATGTTAACTATAAGTTTTTGCATTAAATTGTATTTGTCAAGCATATAAAATATTCGAGCTTGAGTTTGTATCATGCGAAACTTTGGGATTTACATGTGATAAATTTAAGCAAAAAATATAAGCAGCAAAAATATGAAAAAAATTCATGTAAAATTTGATAGAAGGAAAAACATAAAAGTATGCAAATATTGAAGTAATTAGTTGTCTTCTGTCAATTATTGAATCCGAAGCATCTATATATCTATTTATTTAAATGTTGAATTCCAGAGCTTATAGCAAAAAATAGCCCACAAATTTATAATTATAATTAACTATTTTTATTTAATTTTTTTCGCTGTTATTACAGTTCGAATGGCCAAATATATTGGGTTCAGGCAACCACGATTAGAGCATTAATTTTTCTGTACTATATTTTGGAGGGTATATCTAATTTGGCATGGCAAATACTTAAAATCCAGTGAAATTTCAGGCAAATTCCATTAAAACTTTGTCCATCCATTGTCACAGTAAATTCAAATAATTGTTGTGGCAAAATTTACCCGTTTGGCGTATAATGAGCTGAATTATGCACATAAATGATTTCAAAATGTGTAAATAAACATTTGAGTTATGGCTTTGGATAGCCCAAAACTAATTGTGTACGCAATACGGGTGTGAAGTTCATTTTATTAATTCATTAAAATTCATAGCTCAATATTCATACGCACACACACACACACACACACACACACACACACACACAATCATGAGAGACATACCATACGGACACATATTAATTTCAAAACTAATAATAACTTAAGCTACGTAATTAGGTGCCAGTCTCTGGACAGAGGTTGTGTCCATTTCATTTCGGTACACCCTCAGTTATCATACATAACTATGTAATTTATTTTACTAATTTAGCACATTTGCACCTCTTCAGGTTGATTGCGCACGCTATGAAGCCATGCAAAGTGGACAACCCTACGACAGACCCCGAGGTGAAGCCATCAACTGATACCCGTAGCCCGGAGCCATCAGCACCGTACACACAGCATGCTCGAGGGAGCTGACCATTAATGGACATCCAAATAATCAAAAACTAAATTTTCGTGAGCAGAAACTGCCATGTCCCTTGGGTAGATGCCAGACATCAAGTATGCTATATAAGGTTATATATGCTGACGTTTTTGATTTGAAACACGACGAGTTTTATGGGAGGGACAAACAAGAAGAACTTACTCGATTGGGGGTAAGTAGGAAGTGGTAAGTAGCAGGAAGAGGCAGCTTCGACATTCATGAATTCATTCATAAATTATTGGTCCCAATGCAGTCATAAAGTGACCGAAGTAGCCATCAAATATCGCTCGATTGCATATGGCCAGAATCAAGGTTCAAGGCTTGTATGTTGGCCTGTGGGTTGGATTGGGGGTGGAAGGGGGCATTGCTGCATGCATTTAACCATTTCAGGTGCTTGGCCTTTGATGTTGACCCAAACGGATTATTTATAGCGATATAAAGTAATTGCTTTGATTTCTGAGTGCATCTAGGGAAATATAAATAGTCAAAGCTGTTGAAATAATATATATTTAATAATAACAATACAGGACAGAATTGTGGGACAATATCTTAATGAAAGTGTTGAAAAGTAGAAATATATAGTTTTCGAATAATAAGTTATGGAATACATATTGGCAAATATTTCGCTTAATTGATTTGGTTAATAAATATTAAGCACATAGACATTGATTTAAATTGTAATCCCGATAGCTGTTGCACAGTTTGACCTGTGCCAATTATCACAGCAATATAACTCTCTTAGGTCTTGCAATATGCCCAGAAACCGGATCCAGCACCTAGTCTATAACAAATGAATTGGTTAACAAAGCAGACTAATTTCTGGCTTGAAATTGGAATTGGTAAGCGACTGGTACAATTGTCTGCTTGGCCTCTGCATGTGGGTGACCATGGCAATGTATTGTATATTGGTAGACCTTTGTCCGACTCGATGTCTAATATGCAACAATACATATAGATTCCATGTGGCTCCATGTGGCCATTGCTGCATAAGAGCCCACAATCAAACAAGAACACGTGTTTTGGCTTAGTTCTTGTCGGCGAGAGTGAGAGAGAGGATATTTTTCATGCCATTTTTCCAGAAAATGTGAGAGTTGCAGCATTCAATGAATGCATTTTGATTGCATGCACAGTGACGCTGGATTTATTGTTGAACATTAAAAAAATAAAAAATATGTGCAAAGATAAATTCTCTGCATTATATAGTAAGGGAAAGTGGGCGGGTAATTTATATACATATATAAAACTCTTTAACCTGACTGACTGACTGATTAGCGACTAAGGAGCAGTCGAAACGGTAGAAGCTAGAAACCTGAATTTTTTACTGTAGATCCCTATTATAAAACAATTTTGTCCAAAATTTTTAGGGATAAGTGTGAAAAATATAATTTTTTTTTTTATTTCGTGCGGAAGCATAGCAAGGGACTGGCACTTTAAATGTTTGGTATATATACTTAATTTTCTGCTTTTCTTGCTCATGACATATTATTCTATTTGGTCACACTGTGCAGTGCACTGCACATGATTGCATGGCTTGTGTTTTGTGTTGTTTTAACCCAAGAGGCGACCAAGAACAAAAAATCATTGTATAAATTACTAGGCAACGGCAACAAAGCCTCGAAATGTATGCAACAAATATGCATAAGTTCTGCAGCTATGTTTCTCCCCTTCTCCACTCTATCTATCTTTCTCTCTCCTGTCATATTGACCGTGTAAGGACATTGACAGGTAGGTGCAGTGTGTGATGCAAACAATGTTGTTTCTGTTGTTGTTGCTGCTCTTGTTATGGTTGTTGTTATGATGGTAGGCAGCCATCGTTCATCTACTTTCTTGACTGCCAATTAAATTGACACGCTGTCTGTTTGCCTTGTCGTTGCCTGTCAACAGAATGGTGAACTAAATTGAACCGATGTGCATGCCCCATGCCCCACGCAACATACCGCATGCCCATTCCCTAATGCCTCTGACACTTGCTCATTTATTGTCGTTTCTAATTTATTTCGGTTGACATTCATTGTCCATTTAGGATTTATATGCAACACATACAACATATAACATAGCTCATACCACAACATCCTGTTTTGTGCTTGTGTTTGTATTTGTTATGCCTTGTGGTTGTCTGACCGCCACCCAATTATCCAGAGCAATCCAACTCACCCACTGTCTTTCAGTCTTTCAGTCCGTTTGGCTGCCTGTCTCTCTGTCTCTCTGTTGTCTGTTGTGGTTTATTGGCTAACTGCTGTAAAATTGATAAAGTTGACTTTCAACATAATCAAAAGTAATAAATATTGTAGCTGCTGTGCTCGAGTGCAGTCTGCCAGCATGGCGTCACATGTTTATCTTTCGTCCTGCTCTACGTTTCCAACTCTATGTGACAGTAAGCTAATATATATATTTATTTATTTGATTCGATTTGATTTAGCTTTAACTTTGTATTTAGCTTTTACGTGCCAAGCTAACCGCAAATTGGGTCAACAGTGTCATCATCTCCATTTTTACGGCTAACACACTTGAAGACTAAAACATCTTTGATCTCCTGGCTAATATATATCACTTCCGATATGTTGAAATAGGCCAATTGCTTTTGTCTGCTTACGTTTTGATTTCCTGTCTGCGTTTGTCTGGTCTCAAGTATATTTTATTGCAATTGTATATATTATTAAGTCAAATAAATATTGTTGTTTGGCAAAGTTTAACCGAGCAAATATTATAAAACTAATCATGCAAGCTATTAAAGAAATTTAATTTAGCCAATAATGGTTTGTTGAATACATAATGTATTTAAATTTATTTAAAATAAACTTGAAATATGTTTTTTATTTAAAATATGACAGATTTTTTGCCCACAGCGTGTTGACATTTTTGCAGCAGTATTTCCAACTATTTTTCCGCATTCAGCTTTTGCGTGCGCTTTGTGCCAGACAATAGACAATTGGTAAATGTGTGCCAAGTTCTTGTTCCTCTCTTGTCATCCACTTTAGTTGCTTAGTTCCTGTCAGTACCATCTTGTTCATCCCCAGCCAGTTGCCAATGTTGATTGTTCCAGTGACTGTCGCACTCTTTGTCTTGTCCCTGCTCATGTTTGCTTGATTTGCAGTGCTCGTATCACGGAAAATATCAAATTTCAATAAATCAAATTCAATTTGGGCACACACACCCTAACATACACACACACACATACTAACACACATGCACATTGATAGCTTGTGATAGTAATATGTCTTTGTTTCTGTCGCTGGCAAAACATTTGCACAGTCCTGTTGTCTGGGTTCCAGCTCTCTGGATCACTATTTGCCATGCTTATTTGTATGACTTGCTGGGCGTATATGAGTGTGTGTAGTGTGTGTCCACATTTGTAATTGTATTTGTGTATTTGATTCTCATCAATTTGATACACACAGATACACACACACACACATACATATACAAACATAAACATATTTGGCGTTTGGGCTGCTCAAGCGTAGCTACTTCTCAAGGGCAACATTTACTCGTATATGTGCCTGGATTTTATTGTTTATTTTGTTTGATATCATGCGAGGACACATGCGCATATATATATTATGTATTCTAAGAGCACCAACAGCTTGCCAAATTGTATATGTTAGTTGTATATAACTGGCGTCCTCTTATTATGCCTAATACTTATTATAATTATGATTTGAATGTGCTTCACTTAAGATCGCATATATCTTAATATTATTGCCGTTTAATAAATTGGAAGCTACGAGAAATTTGCCCAAAATCAATTTCATATTCGTATTTAAATATATGTGACTTATGGAATAGAAATGTTGCAATAACAGGGAATCAACTAAATGCTCACAAAACCAATTAACTAAACTACATATATATATGTACATATATATAATTTTGAATCTTTTTGTCCTTGCTGTTGCATTTATTTATTTAATATGAAAACACACATCGGAAATTATATGAGAAACTTATCTCCCTTTTTTTTTCTTTTTTGCTTTTCATACATTTGGCATGCGTTGATACTAACGTCAACAGTTGATAAATTCAATTTATTTTTTTTCGGGGAAATTTTTCTACTTTATATTTATATGAATGTGGTGAATGTGTGTGTGTATATGTTACTGGAGGCAACATCAACCGTTGGGGCGACTGCCAACCCGTGTTTTCTTTCCATTTATGTGAAGAAATTAGCTAACTGTTTGGGTGGGTTAAGCGCACGGCCGCGCGTTCGTACATGCACGTAAGTTGCTGTACTTAAATTAAATGTAGCCTACATTTTGTGGCTCACAAAAAAGAAATCGAAATTCTTTTGTAATAGTTTGCGAAATTAGTTTACGAATTAGAATAATATTTCAATGGAAAATATGGAATTTATTCGATTAAAATAAGCAAAAAACCAAACAAGAAAAATAGTATTAAAATTATAAAATCTGTTTGCAAAATTCCATGAATAAATTCAAAAATGTATGCATTTATGCCCTCAAATTAAACAAATATACGTTTGAATATAAATTTCTATTTACTTACTTTCCATTTTAGCTTGTAAATTTTGTAATTTTCTTTTCAATAGAAATATGTTTTCTCTACACAACAATAAAAGATGAAAAACAATTTCTTTACACTTAGCAGAACTTAGAAACTAAACAACCACGCAATTTTACAATAGCAACCATGCTGTAAGCATTTTAATCCAAAAAGGGTTTCAAGTTTTGCACATAGCCCAAACTATTACAAAAGATTCATTATTCGCATTTCCGCACAAAGATATAATACTTTTAAATCTGCTTGCCTACCAGCCTTGAGCCAGGATAAAATCTATTACCATGCGCAATATTATTTATTTATTTGTTCTATTTTTGAGTTTATCTGCAAATTGTATGTGTATTTATTTGCATGAAAGCATATTTCTTGAGTAAATCATAAACCTTCATTTATTTACTATGCCATTCTGCAAATCAAATTCACTCAGGCGTGGGCATTTCCGTTTGTGTCTCAAAACTAAATACATTTCCGTTGCGGCATATTTATGATATTTTGTCGTATTGATGGAGTATGATTCACAGATTGTACAATATATAGTTTATTCTATTTAGTGTTATATAAAATGGGCACTTTTTCTGATTCTAATGCAATGGCGTTGTTGGCAGCAAAGTAAAATGCTTTTTCTTTTCGAAGTTGTCCTCGCTGTTGCCGCTTGATATGTCATTTTTCAAGCTCTTTACTTGTCGCCGTGCAGTTGTTGCACATTTATAACAGCAGCTCGCCAAGGTACAGACTAAAATGATTGCATTTAGACGCTTTAAAAAACAACAGCAACGATAACAAGGACCAACCCGTTGCCAGAGCAGAGGACAAAAGGGAAACTGTGACTATTTTAGTCAAATTAATGACGCTCTATTTGCCGTGCGAGTGTCAACCCAAGGCTATTTTAAGAGCTCTCATCGTGAGTAATAAGCAGGTGTGAAAACACCTGCAACATCTGTGCACATGCTGTGAGCATACTTACTTATATACTGTAAGAATACCGAATAACAACGAATTAATTTTTTTTTATTTTAAACAGATACACAGATGTCGCAAAAAAAGAAACGTTTATTTTCTATGTTAAATTCTTTAAAATTCTGTTAAAATGTTATAAATATAGTTAAAACCCTAATTATTATTTTATCTTGTGTAGAATTCTATAAACTTTTATCAGTACAAATTTTAACTTATAAACTTTGTAGGATTGGTAGATATTAAGCTTCAAAGACAAGACACATAGAGTGTGATAATCGGTTGTCGAGCTGCGTATATGTATTTCTCAAGTTTTTTTTTTTGTTTTATTAAAATTTTATATTAAGTCTAGATTTTTTATATACGAAATTTGATAGTTGCTGTTGCTGTATTTATACCCATTACTTTTATCTGCTCGTTTCTTGGTATCGTTTAAGTAAGCCCTGATAGTAAATCTCACACATTTTTCACAGGATTACATTGACGCTGTCGCATCAAACTGCACAAATTGCAATATGGGAATGTGAATAAATACATATAAATTTCAAAAGACAGCCAATTTGTATAATGGCGAGGCAGTTCCAAAAAATAAAGTATCCTGGCGACTGACATTTAAGCCCAATGTTGGCTCTGGCATCAACGCACGATTATCGGTTTTAATTATTCGCATAGAGGACACTGGCTGGTCACTGGCTGGTAAGCGGACTGTTTTGCGTATTGGCAAATAACCAACAATTTATTGAATTGCCAACCACATTCAATTGTGGGTATTGACAACATACACACACTAATTCCAAGAGCCACAAAAATTTTAAACAAAACTCAACAAAATGTAGGTGAGAAAAAAAAATTCATTTAAATTCGCAAATAATATTTCTAGAGTCCTGAAATAGAACTATAAAACAGCACAAAATAATTGCCATTGAGCTGTACGTATTAAGTATTAAATACAATTGCTCTATGGCATAGTTTTTTATTTATTGAAAATCTTATAAATAAGTAAATATACGCTTTTGGGTAGAATTTTAAAATCAATTGTGTGCAGTTAAGTTTAAGACAATAACAATTTTTTAAAAAAAAATATAGGTCGACTAAAGTGCATATATCTCGGGCTAAATATTTTAAATACTTATATTTATATATAGCTGTTTCTTCTTACTTAAATTTCTTATTTCATTATTTTCATATTAAATACTTTACACAAGATGTGATTTTCGTGTTCATTGGCTCTAAATGGTCATTTATCCAAGCGGTTGTTCGAAAAATGAACTTTAATTTCTTTACTAAAAAAAAATATAAAGTTCAGCAATGCTACAGTCTCTAGAGACTAAAACAGAATTGTTGTTATATGCATATATATATGCAAAATAGAATTTTGACAACAGATTTGCTAAAGTTTAAAATATGCATATGAGCCTCTGCTTTGCTTCAGACTGAATTGGCAACCATGTTTGACTGAAAGTCCATTTAAATATATATGTCTAAAATATGCCTTAAAGATATTCTGTATACGCTTGCCCATGTGTTGGAAAGCACTTGGAGTCCTTTAGCCGCATATATGTCTTGCCTGCTGCTCAACTTGGCATAAAATTGGAAAACTAATTTTATTATTGAAATTGAAACTCACAAAAAAAAGAAGAAAGTTTTCAGTAGTTGGAAGAGCCGCAATGGAATGCTAAAATGGTGATGCATCTAAATAGATTCAACTCAAATGGGATTGAACGTGCTTCTTAAGCTAAATTTAATGAAATTTGAAACACGATGAACTATTTTCGGTTTTTAGTGGAAATAAAGCTGAGAAATATCAGTTTCTTCAATTTAAACTATTCCTAAGACAACTCAAACTGTATAATTAAGAAATTGGATATAAATTTAGCAAAAAAGTATGAACTTTTGTTAAGATTATAATACATAAAATATTTTGAATATAAGCAAATCTGGTGGCCGAGCACAACTGCAACGCAATTTTCATATGAAAATTGTAGCCTTTACATGCTTAGGGAATTTCAATTATTTTATTAGCCACATGGTGTAGGGTTTCTTATTACAAAAAGGAATAACTTGAACGCTTAGGTAAGGCTCAGGTGTAAGTGTGTCAAACATTGTTTGTTGGGCTATTTTATAACCGGTAGCGATTACTATGAAATATGCAACATACTCATAGTTCCAGGCTGAGGAGTTTGGAGAGGCAAAATCCTGAATAAGGCTGCTTTGTGAGCATAAATCTTTCATGTAGTATGTACATTGTCTGGTTATATAAAAGCATATTTACTAATAACCCAATATCCTTTTCAAGCCACAAAGGCGCTTATGGCATGGGACTGGCATAGCGCAGCCAAAAAAGGACAAAGTATCCTGGACGGAAGTGGAGGGTAGAGTATATCGATGCTAGTTTTGTATTTAGTTGAGTGCTTTGCGCTCAGTTTGGCTTAAAAGGACACACTTGAACAATGAGAATTTGCCCTTGCCCATGCATATTTTTTTAATTAAAGCACAAAAGCCGAAAAACAAAAGCGAGTCCAAGGCAATAGAGAATATTTGGCACTGGGTATGGGCCTAAAATAAATGAAATATTTATTAACAAGCCGTCAACATTCTTGGCAATTTTGTGCGCGTAAGTGAAAGACCAAAAAAAAAAGCAACTACAAACAAAACCATAAATGAATTCAATTACATTAACTTTTTGTGTTGGTCTGTGTGTCTCTCTCTGTGTCTCTCAGAGGCCAGACCAGGCCAGCAAAAGGGGTGGATGGTTGTGTTATGCTTTATACGACCCCATCACGTAAGGCAATAAAAGCCAAAAAGTCAAAAAAGGCCAAAAGAGAGAGAAGAAAACATCCAAAATAAAGCGCAAAATAAATAAGAGACGAAAATTCAACGTTCGCGAACCGCAGCAATTTAAACAATGTCCAATGCAGTCGAAGTGGTTTTAACGCGCCACAGTTGACTGGCCACCAAAAGGCGCTAGTGGGTCCAGTGGGTCCACTGGGCCAGCTGCATATTAAAGGAAATGGCTTAACCCCAAAGGCCAACATGTAAAAGTGATGGATGTTGCGGTTTTTTACTTACACACAATAGTTAAACTTGGATTGCTTTAAGGGTAAACAGATCGATGAGTGTTCAACACTGTGAAATATATATTTCGATTGTTAAATGTTTAAAAAAATTATTTTACCCTTGTAAAAGGGTATAATAATTTTGTCTCAAAATGTGTAATGCCTAGAAGTAGACGTTTCTATGCTTAGTTTTTGGCTTTATCTTTGAGCTATCTTAATGAAACTTGGCACAAATGAAGTTTGATGTTGTTTGAAGTTTGTGTGTCAAAATCAGCCTGTGCGGATCACTATATCGTATCGCTGCTATAGGAACAATCGGAGACACTTTATTTTCATGAAAAGTGTTTGTATAAACAACTTTTTTGTTTTTCTAGATATCGAAACTAAACTTTTCATATTGATGTAGAAATACGATTTGTACAATCTGGACAATTATAAATAAAATCGGACAATTATGTCATATAGCTGCCATAGAAACAATTGGCTCAAAAATGCGTTATTCCATGTAAAAGTATTCGAATTTTTCTTAGAAGACCATTGCAAGAGTATATAGCTTCGGCGTGCCGAAGACAACCGTTTCTTTCTTATTTTCCTACTTTTAAATAATGCTGCATTTAATGTCGCAAATTAATCAGTTGCAACATGAAACAGTTTATTGATTGTTTACATACAACATTTACAAAAGTGAGGCCAGTTAATATAGGATATCCTGAGGACTCTGCCGTGGGAGTGTTGTCACCTGCCAGTCTCTCTCCAAGCTCATTAAATTGTGTTTTACCTTTATAAGTATATATGTCGTCTCGTCTCTGCAACAAAGTGTAATGCCAACCGCTTAACCACGTTTCGCATCGATATCGTGTCCTTAAATGGCAGACTCTCGCTGTCCTGTTCATTGTCCTGCGGCTGCTGGCCGGGGGCGTTAACCGAAAATCGATGGCAGTGCAAATGGAACGGATGATGTATGCGGTCAACGTCTGCCAAGTGGAAAAGTTGTATACTCCTAGCTGTATCGCATTTTGTGGCAGAGTAAGTGCGAAATAAGCTACAGTTGCCTCCGTTGTTGTAATTGGAAGTTGCGGCCTGGAAACCTTAACATGGTCAGCTATTGTTTGAGCACACACTCTCGCTCTCATTCTCAATGATTAACTGCACTATATGCTGACCAATGCCACCTGCAGGCGATGCACACGACGCGACATCGTCCAGGTAACTGAGTCCGCCCGTAATGCGAGTCGTCAATCAGCTCCGGTTGCGTCATCAGCGGATACGATGGTTGCCCCCAGATCTGCGGATGCTTCTCATTGTACCACCATTAAGCAAGCGTGGGTCAAATGCTAATGGACTCCCATTAAGTACTCACTGACAAAGTGTCCATAAGACAGACTATTACCAGGCTGCTCTCCAAGTTGTCGTCGCCCAGGTAAATGATCCAATTGAGAGTGTGGCAAGCACACAAGCAGCAGCTGGTTGTCGCCGTTGCATGTCATGTTACTAGTTAATGCACTGTTCTCCTCCAGGATAATAGACTGCGAATGCGTTGCTGAATAACAGAAAATTAAAATAAATCCTTAAAGAAACTAGCTGCCTACAATGGCGTTAATCAACTGCGAAATATTCACATAGAACTTGCCTCTATAGCTCAAAGCATTATGATCTTAAATTCAAAACGAAAACTGTGTGCTTAAAAGCGTTTTGCTCCGGCTTATGGCCCGTCATAAAAGGATTAAGCATTTTTCATTTTATTTTTACCGCGTAAAAGCAGGCAAATCCGCATGAAATTTAAATGCATTTCGCTGACTTAAACTCAGCTTTACGATCTGATTTAGTGCCTGACCAAACATGTGTCAAATGGACTGCGAGATGTGTTTCAATAGTTCAAAGTCTTGTATTTAAAATCTTTTAACAGCTTGTTACAAATTCACTCAAGTTTTTATTGCAGTCTATTGCAATCATATACTTCAAGCTTGTCAATTCAAAATAACATTTTATGACTTACAACATCTCATAAGTTTCATGGGATTGACAGAGCTCAGCGTTTTCTCTGTCGAGTTCAACAAATTCCAATGACATTTTATTAGCAGCATATATGCACTTTGTCATAAAATGGTTTACAATCGCAGCTTGAAGTGTTGCAGTCTATTTAAATGACAGCAAATACAATTGCTTACAGAACAATTTCTATAAATAATTTGAGAAATTCTTGTTTTCATAGATTATTCATAGATTAAATTATTGCTTAAATAATTCTTAAATGAAAACTTTTGATAAAATAATGCAATTGTGATCAAAGATGATAAACAATTGCAAATAAATCTTCTATTTTAAAATATACTTTAATTGCTAAAGAATTTCATTTTAGGATACTTAAAATGTTTCTTATATAAAAGAAATTCAATTAAAATTGTTAAAACATTTACTTGAGTGTATTAAAAATAATTAAAAAATATTTTACAGACATGCCAAAGCCTTTTCGTTTGCTTTAAAGTCTTTTGAACAATTTTATTTTCAAAATTGGTAATTTTTTTTTATTTCTTAGAATTCAGCTTACTTCCAATGATTGGGTAATTTACTCTTTTGGTATACCTGACATTCTTTGATCCCTCAGGCATGTGCTTCACGTTAAGTCATCTTTAGACTTCATTAAGTTTGGTTGGCCTTGTGTTTGGCAAACCGCCCATAGCCACGCCCACTTGCTGTTAATATCATTTGCTGTGGTACACCATGGCAAACAGTATCATCGACATAGAATAAACATGCATAATGGAGCATCTTAAATGCAACTTATTTTGCATAGTTAAGCATTTGAGTGGCAACAGCAACGTTGGCCCTGCTACTTCACTAACTTTGATACTTCCACTCGACTCGACTCGACTCAACTCGACACAGGATGGAACGGAGCAGGATGGGATGGGCACGACTCGGAGGTGCACAGGAAACTCAATGAAAATATCTTAAGTTGGCAGCGCGCCGCAGCCAACAGTACCTATAAAAAGTATGCTGTCAGAGTCGTCCCTGTCTGGTCGGAGCCCTGAATGGTGCTCTGGCACCGAAACGGGCCGCAATTTTTGCCAGCCACTTGCCATATTTACACCAATTCCCTTGTCTGTATGCCAAGCCTTTGCTGTTGCCTGCCGCTCGGCTTCTGTTTGGCCTTTTTTATTTTTGTTGTGGCAAGGATCACGCCCACAATAGCAACAAGCCGCCTCTTTCTGCAGCCATTGCTGTTGCTGTTAAACTAAAAAATTTAATGTTGTTGCTGCCTTCGTTGCGCTGCCTTTGTCCTGTCCATGGCCAACATCATCATGAACAGCCAACCAGACAAGAAAGTTGGCTAAGTTCGTCAGACTTTTTTTCATTTTAGCTTGAAGTGGGTATTTATAGCTTGCCAGTTATTTGGCAATGCTGCCAGGTATTTATGATAAAAATAGTATTTAAAAGATTGTAGTTGAAATTTAAGATAATGGGTGTAATGAAGGGTACTTTTTACAAACCATGGAATCAATTAGATAAATTAAAATTAATTATTAATTTTATTGTACAATAAATACTCCAAGCAAATAATTTTCTATATAGGTACAACTTGGCATTTTCATTTGTATATTCATTAAAAAAATATACTTACTGTTGAAAATATCAAAGAAAAATTTATAAATAATCAATATTTTAATTACTAAAAAATCTAAATATCATCTCAAATATTTCTGAAATTATATTATAACTTCTCTTCACTATATGCTTATTTAAGGGGTATAATCGCTTCGCTATCTAAAAGTATATCTTTTAGTTAATTCTTTTGTTTTTATTTGCTGCATTTTCCTTTAGCTGTTTGCACTTAGCTGGCTGTCTACGTTGCTTTTCAAAGGCATTATATTCAATCATAAGGCTAATCATTAGACAACAAGCAGCACAAACTGACTGACAGATACAGGGACAAGGACAAGGCGTCTGTCAGTATGTAATGGACTTCTAAACAGATTTGCAAATTGCGAATATTAAATGCAGCATTTCAGCCATATCATTCTTAATGGCTTTGCGAACTACGCTGCGTATGCTTAATGTGTGCTTTGACTATAACGACTTTAGTCCTTAACATGCAGCTAATTACAATGGGGCCAAGATTCACGCATCGCTCAAATGTTGATTGCTAAAAAAAAGGAAATGACACCTCTTGGCTAATTATTTTGTTCACTGAATATGCGAAAAACTCAACTTTGATCATACGCCAGAAATAACACCTGTTTGCCTTTTTTTGTGCCCTACTCTACATAATTACTCCTGAGTGCTCCTGTTCTACTTCTGTGCCGTGTGCTTCCACATCCGATTGTGAGTTTAGACACTCTCATCATAAATAATAAAGGAGAGCAAACACAGCCCTTAATACACAAAGTCAACGGCCGAGCTGGCAATTACGCCAACATCAACAGAATGGAGTCGAAGTCATGGGCTTCAAAAACTCATTGAGGCATAAAATTTCGAAGACCAGCATAATAATCGACGTGAATTTGTTTTAATGCCAATTTACAGTGTTTATCAAGGCCATGTTGTTAAAGCTTGTTTTATAAGTTCTGTTAAGCATTTGATTTAAACTTAATCACGCTCAAAATTGTTTTCAAGCTGACTAATGCTCTTAATGCTATTTCAGATAACAGACAGGCTTAAGACCGGAGAGCTTAACAGACAACACTTTACAATAAAAAACAAGATACTTAACGCATTTTATGCCGCTTTTCAACTTCTTGAAGAGAAAAGTTTGCCTTATTTCATAAAAATACTTTGTTCAACTGAATTATAATTATTATAGAAGTAAAGATGCAATATTTTAGTTCGTTAGATTAGCTTTTAAGGAAAAATAATAACTTATGGCCCGCTTTTCTATTTGGTCTCCAGGTGAGGCTTTAAAAAACCTCATATTTAGACTTTAATATACACAAATAGTTCCAATACATATTTTATTAATTATTATTGTCAATATTAGAGATTAGTTTATTATTAACTCAATTTGGATTTGGATTCTTTGGGTGCCAGTTACCCTAGAAAAACAATTTTCCATTTTAAAACAAAATATATTTTTGGTGCGTCCTAAAATGGGTTATCATTTACTTTCATTTTATATGTTTACGAATTTAATGGATTTTAATCAATGTTATAATTTTATTATTTTTAATTTTTTAATTACATTATATTAAAATTTTGCATTTTACAACTTTTTTGAATGGGAAGAGGATTTAGTTTGTACATACATTTCTTAATAAATAACTAGTGCTGAATTATTTTCGTTTATCAACAAAGTTTCAATAGTTATTATATTTTTAGTTATTAAACAACAAAACAAATTTTTGCTTTAATTATAATTCGTTTTAACTTAATCAAAGTAAGACTATCTGACGGAAGTACAAGTATATCGTAATATGATGCTACAAAAGGTCATTTCTTGCCCTATTTTGGCAGATATCATTACGTTGTCAATCGTTAGGCATTCAATATTCATAGAGCACTCGCTACTTGCTACCAGCTTCTGGCCAACTATCCTAAAATTACCTTCAGTGTCATTTTACTGTGCCACATTAAGTGGCCTACGTAAGAGCTCGTGCTGTCGTAATTTTATCTGTTTAATTAGAGGCCGCTATGACAGTGAGGAACCTACACTCTCTCTCTCTCTCTCTCTCTCTCTCTCTCTCTCTGACCCTCCAAAAAACATACACACACTCAGTATATATACTTGATTTTTGTGGCGGATAGGGGTGTTAATATTAGGAGGGGTTGGGTCATTTCTATGCCATTCCTAGCGCCCCAAAAAAGGAACCCTCTTTGTGCTATTTGCGGAATGTGATGCTGCTGCTGCTGCTTCAAACTGTTGTTGTCCTTGTAGTAGACTCCTGGCTAGGTCCCCAACTTATGCTAGTTAAAGTTTATATATACAGCAAAAAATTTTTACCATTTTTCGGTTATGCTTTGCCATTTCTTGCCGCCTGTTGTTGTTGTTGTTGTGATGCCATTTTAGTGGTTTTTGGCCACACATGCACCAAAAAAACCATTATTTAAGTCGATGTGACTAGAAGTTACTCTGTAGCATGTTTTAGATTACCAAAAACATAAATACTAATTTAATTTATTTATTTTATATTTTTTTTGCATTTTGGATGACAAGCAGTGCTTTCACATAATTTAAAACATTATAATATATTTAAGTTAAATGAAGGCATAAATAAGGCTTTTATAAAAATTTACAAGTTTCTTATAATGACAGTGTGACGTCTTGGAAATTTAAATGTTCCAATCCAACCAAATAATATAGCTGGAAAATACCTTTTTATGTATATTATGTTATTTCAATTTAATTGATGTTTCCCACATAAATGTGGATTAAATAGTTGAAGCCTTAACTGACTAATACATAATTATCCACATACAATCTCTAATATCGATGTTGAATATATATTTAATTTATTTCTAATGTCGCTGCAATTGCATATTATTATATCAAGCCTATTTAACCATGTTATTTGGTATAGGGTATTGATATAATGGAAAAACTAGCACAAGGACTAGCAAAGGATGTTGGCTGCACCCATTTTTGGTATGACTGCGAGTATCTTGCCATTTTATTTAAGCCGATTATTTTGGCACATTTGCGCTTCGTATTTTTTTTTCTGTATTTTTTTTTTTTTTTTGTATAAAAGCGAATGTAAGTGTGTGTATTTATTTTGGTTTCTATGCTGGCATTGGAATGCCTAATGAAAGCATTTGCTGGTCGAGGTAAATGTACGTAAATTTGACCAAATGATGTGAGGATTCATACATATACATATACATATAGAAGCACATACACATACGACCATTGAGGTTTGTTTGGCATTGTGTCAAAAGTTATTTAATTATGATTATACTGATGCTGTTTGCTACTAACTATTACTGCCCATTTGTGTGATGTGAGCTCCATGCTGCTCATTTGTACTAAAATTTACTTAGTTTTGCACTAAAGCGCCACAGGCTCAGCAAATGTAGACATAAAACTTAAACACATACCACACACACACACACACACACACACATACACACACACACACATACAGCCAACAGCCAAGGAACCGGCCCTGACCAACATGCTGACAGCCCTGGCCAGAAGAGTAGGGTAAGAGGGAAGGGACTCTTGTCTTTGGCTTTCAAATTTGGTATTGTTGCACAGTTAACTTTGGGGCTAGTGTCAAACCTGGGGCAGGACATGTCTCACGCACAGAAGCTAATAATAAGCTTGGGGTTGCCACAACTCTGCTCCTTACTCCTTACTCCTTCTTGTACTTGTCTAATGCAGATGCAACTTCATTTGTCCATAATCATCTTCAAAATTTAAGAAAAGGCAAAGTCAAGTCTTATCTCTGGCTTATTTGCTTCAATGCTTTGGCAGCTTTGACAACCATTTAGCTTAAGTTGCTTAAACATTTTGCAGATTGAACAATTCGACAATTACTTAAATAAATAAATAAAAAAAACAAATGAAAATTATAAAAAAAATATATTTTTTAATATAAGCCATTATCGTGAGGCATCGTTTAAAAATATTTAATATTATTTATTTATAAATTAATAAAAAGAAATATTTATTTATATTATTTTTCTTTTTTTCAGTTTATCCTTTTTGCCTGGAATTCGATTAATAGAACTTATGTACTTGGTTTGAGTCCTAGTCTATGTTTCTTTAAGATATTATTAATTTAACTACAATAAAAAGTAATTTGATTTAAAGTTCAGATTTGCAATAATTTAAATTTGATTATAATAAGAAAATATAAGTAAATATTAATATAAATACATTTAATCAAAAGAAGACGTCTTAAAAAGCGTATATAATTTTTGGAAACACTGACTTTATTTTAAGATAACAATAGTAAGAAACAAAACATGAATTCGTTGGAGAAATTATTTATATATTTAATTATTTTTATATAATTATATCTTAAAATTAATGCTAACTTACAAAGAGTGTTATAGCCAGAGCAATAAAAGCCTTCAGGCTGTGAAAAAATTATTAAGTCAAATTTCGTTTAAACACACATCTTAATTTTGGCTAAGATTACAGTTTTCAATAGCTAACATTTATAATTCAAAGTAGATATGACATTAATAAGTAAATGTGTGTGTTTTGTGTGCCTGTGTGTGCATGTTATTATTGACTTTTGCCATGTCTCACTACTAATGAAAATTAATGCATGATTTTCTCGCCTTTCTCTATGATGTGTCTCTGACACTGGCATTGTGTGGCTGTCATAATGTGATATTCAGTTAAATGACAATATATTGCATTATGTGCTGATATATGAGATATATAGGTGATGTGTCTATAATATATATATATGATTGCTTTTTCCTTTTGCCAAACAGTTAATTAAATTGCTATAAAGCTCTTATATTTATGACAAGTTAATGCAAGTTAAGTGAATCAGTAAAATTGCAAATACTGTTCTGTAGTTGAGTGTGTGTATATGCCAAGTGGTATTTAAGCTACTTAGTATATTTCATTAAATAGTATAACTAAAAAGGTTTAGATTTTATAAAATATCTTGATAAATATGATGATGGTCTTGTAACAGAACGTATGCCATAAAATTACAAAAAATGTTCATAGATAAATATGATGGCGTTTGGAATGCGAAACAGAAATATATTTCATACTTGTAAATATACGAAAGCAATGAAAAAATGTTCATAAGTTTACAGTACTGTATAAAAATTGTTTCAGATGGTTTCTTGATTAATTTTGACTATGCTCCCTTTGCTGTAGAGCTGTAGAACAAAATGCAAATAGTAAATGGCAAATGGCAGACTGCAAACAGTAAACAAATTAAACAGAGCCAATGCAACTGGCAACTGGCAACTTGCAACTGGCAACTGGCAACTTGCAACTGGCAACCGACAGAAACATAGCTCAACAAATTGCCCTTTGACTGGGATGGTAACTTTGGTGCCTGACCTCGACTTTTGGATGCCAATGAGCAATGGCATAAAAGTGCCCCCATTGCATGCGGCGGTTATCCCTGGTGACCAAGTGTGCCAAAGAACCAAAGAACCAAAGAACCAAGAACCAGAGAACCTGAATCAGACGAAGGATACAGAGAGAGGAGCAAGGAAGCGATGAGATGGATGAGTGGCAGCCACATTGGTGTTGCCCACGGGTTGCATATGTGTGTATCTGTCTCTCTCACTGTGTGTGTGTGTATCTTACAAAAGGCCAAGAAAATGCCTGCAGTGGAGCCAGTGGAGAGGACTCAAAACAAAACTGCAGAAATGAATTCCAAGTAAACGAAATGAAATGAAACAAGGGAAATTACAAAGTTTTAATTCAAACATTCGCATTCGTTGGCAAATACTTAAGCTGCTGTTGCATCTGTAGCAGGGGTCCAGCAGGAGACGAGTGTGGGGCAATATTGCTCTGAGACTGAACGAAATGTTTTACTTTTAGCTGCTGTATTTAGATTGGTACAGAGTTGCCATTGCCATTTGAGCCGCCTTCCATACACCTGACTTATACCTTGTCAAGGTGCACACATACATACACACATACACACATAGACCCACAGCTTTCTATGCCAAATCCCCATTTCTGTGCCCCGCACTTCAATATGCCTTATAGGGCTGCAGTTGCAAGCATTTCGCATTTTGATGCAAAGCTGCTGCTGCTTCTGCTGCTTGTGGGTTGCATTTAATTGCAAATTAAAATTCTGCGCTCAAGACTTTGTATGCAAAGAGCTGACAGACTGTCAGACAGACAGACACACAGATAGAACCCTTGGCAGTCAAGTCCCCAAGTCCTTTAGGGGAGCTGTAGCAAAATAAATAAATGTTGCCGCTTCTGGATCGCAAGACTCCTTCCTTCCCAGTGCCAATGTGTATATGTATATATATGTATGTATATATGTATATATGTGTGTAAATGTGCACTTCATGCTTTTGTTTTTCTTTGTAGGGAGCTCACGAAAACTTAACACAACTTTACTCTTAACTCGTTTGCCCGAATTAAATGTTGGCCAAAAATTTGCAAAAACAAAAAAACATGTCAGCTGTGCCAGCAGCTGTAGCAACAACAACAAAAACAACAACAACAGCAATGATAGAGGCTGCCACAGGATATGGAACGCGCGAGTCCAGGGCCCAGGACGCGGCGCAGTTGCACATGAGCAAATTAAATGGTTTCCGACTTCCGGCAGACAACAAAAACGGCTGTTTCCACTACTATGCATGTATGTACATATATGTATACGAGAAGCATATAAGTTTTATGCTCTTATGGTTCGCCATTTTATCCGCCTTCTTTTTTTTTTGGCGGAAATTTCGTTGAATATGGATTTATAGCTGAACGTTGGCATGTGAGGCTCCGGCTTTTGCTATGGCTCCTGCTTCAGGTTCAGCTGCAAGCCAAACATAGGAGCTGTCGTCAAGTTATAAATTAGCATATCAAGTTGAAGGTTGAGTAAGACAAACGACAACAAATTTTGACAAGTTAATATAAATCGAAAACAAATTAGTTCCCCTAAGTGCCATAAAAAATTGAATGAATTTAAGCGAATTATAAAAAGTGTAGGGCTTAACTTTTTATTATAGTAGATTTTTTTATATGTAAAAAAAATTAAAAGTAGCATACAGTATACACTTGATATAGTTACCAAATGTAAGCCAAAACCGAAAGAATTCCTTTTAATAATTGTTTTATTTTTAAACTCACTTTATATAAATTTATATTATTTTTATATTATTATATATTTATATTATTTATGTTGACAGAATTCCGATACTTTTAATGATTGTTGTATTTATTAACCTATTCTGCATAAATAAATATTTAAAATATATTTATTAATCATTTAAAGAACATTAAGTGATAACTGTTTTTTTCATAATTTTTTTTACGGATTTAACAATATAGTTGAAACTGTATAGCTGCTCTTGACAAATTAACAAAATAATTTTAACATTTCACGTTCACTTTATGGGCTTTTATAAGTATAATCCGGTGTTTACTCTTTTTTCACATATAATAATTGCTACTATTGTAGCTATATAAAGTTATAAGAGGGATTTAATTTAATTTTTTTTTAATTTTTTTTCCTGTTCTTTTTTAAAAAATTAAATTGATTTTTCAATAGTTTTTTGTGCCAAAATTTTAATATTTTTACCACACCACTGAATTTGATTTCAATACCCGAATTATTATTGATGTCAAATAGAATATTAACCCATTCTGGAAACCACACACAATTGAGGCTTGCCAGCACACAAAAAATTAAAAAACCAACCCTTCAAGGGAATATTGAATGAAAAGGCAAACTGACCGAAAATTTGTAAACTATGATGAATAAAAATGAATTAAATATTTTCGTGGTATTGTAGATTTTCCATTTTGTTGATGGTGGGTTAAAAAAAAATATACATACAATTAATAAAATAAAAAAATGCTTAAACAAACTGCAGCGAGTGCAGTTACAACAGCTAGAAACAACGGAAGCTTGGTTTGCATATTGTATTAAAAAAAAAAGTGGCAAAATTTTTGCTTAGAACTGCATTTATGTGATGACAAACTGACCAAAAACTGCAACTGCCTGATGGAAAAATTGCTGTCACATCACAAAAAAATGGACGCACATCAAGCCAAAATACCTGAACATGTGTGTGGCACAGTGTATGCTAGTTGAAACTGGGGGCAGGTTTTATGGTGGTTTATAGAGTATAGGGTAAAGTGGTTGCTTCAACCACAAAACCGCTTAAGTTTTCATTCAACGAACTGTAAAACTGCATTTGAATGGCGCTTGATGTGAGCGGCCAAAATGCTAACAAAATCCGTTGAACTTGAGGGATGGTTGTGTGTGTGTGTATGTGTTGTGGGTGTGTGTGTTTGTATATGTTTGTGTATGCTGGTCTGCTGTCAATGTTTATTATGAAAGTGCGCGACTTGTCACACATTTAGCACACGAGCAGCAGGCAAAAGCTATGCGCGCTTTTTTGCTCGTTTAGATTTTTAGATTAAGTTTTGTTGAAACGTGGCTCCTGATGCTGGCTGATGATGATTTTTCAGCCAGCCAGTCAGCCAGCCAGGCAGCTGCTGTAGCTGCTGCTGTTGCTGTTGCCGTTGCCAACAAAAGCACAGAAAAAAAAGAAAGAAAAAAATTTAAGAACCAACGGAAAAATCGTCAACCTGCTGCTGCCTGTGTGGCTGGCATGGAAAATTTGCTGACTGTAGGAAACGAAAGTAACGCCCACATAAAAACCACAAAAGCCAATAAAAATGCTGCCAGTGACGTGACGAAGTCAGTTGTGGCATAAGCCACAGCCAGAGTTTCCAGCTAACACTCTGATGGAATAGGCAGTCGAATGTGATGGCCCAGAGATGGGTGCCAACAAAAAAAAACAAAAAAATAAAAAAAATAAAGGAAAAAACAACTCTAAAGATAAAACTGCCACACTTTATGCGACGAGAACAACTAAAAGCCCGAAATCCTAGCCATGGTAACTGGAGCCATAGTTGGTTAGTTGGCGAAATGTAAATCAAAATTCCGACTAGGCAGCCACAAGGCCAGCTCACCAGGCATCCGCTGGCCGGGTCTGGATGAGGGCCTGATGCTGCGTCCGGATCGGTGTTGGCAGTCCGTTAACGTGGCCATGGATAAACCGCCGCGCGCGTATAAATAAATATTTACAACTCGTTTGCCGCAACCAAAAGCAAACTAAGCTGCCAAGGCTGCAACTCCTGCTCCTGCTGCTGTGGCAGCAACTGGGGCAGTCGGTGTTGAAGCGTTCGTGCACCTGCCACCCAGTGTTGCCTGCATGCAACTTGTGAGCTGTGAGTCGGCGACGATGCTTGAACACCTTGCAGGCCGCCGCGTTAACAATGCAAACTCATCGTCAGTTATTCGAGGGTATACTGTAGAGTTGATGGTCCAAATTGCATTTTGTAGTTTGAAGTTGAGAGCTAGTTGATTGACTTTAAACGGGTCTGAGGGTAATTCAGTTAAGCTTAATTTAAACATAACAATAATTAGATTAGAAACATAAAATTTTAGAATGTAAAAATAAAATTCTAGTTTTTGTAATTTATATTTAAATATTTTTACTAAGAATTCTTTTAAGATATAGCTTTAAACTAGAAAAAAAATCAAATGTTTGCGGTGCCGAATATATGAATCCTAGCTTTATTATATTAGGTTAAAAAATAGGTTTAAATACGGGTTTCTCTATGAGTTACACATACCTTGACAAAATTACAATATATTATATATTATAATAAAATTAATTTAATTTAAAAATGTAAATTGAAAGTTCTGGTTAAGGAGATATAATTTTAAATACTTTTTACTAAAATAATGGACTAAAATACTTTCAACTTTTGTAACCAAAAAAAAAAATCAATGTTAGATATAAGTCCTTGCATTATTTGATTTTTTTTAGCTTGGATTCGATTGCCTCTATGAAATACATATATTCCAACACACATATTTAATATAACAAAATATTGTAATATTTTTGCCTATTGATTATTCTTTGCAATTGATTGCTAAATCACTTGTTAATGATTAAAGGTAAACATACAAAATGGTGTATATGTCATTGTTAGACCATACCAAAGGCAGAGTAAGCCCAAAAACTATACCTTAACTAAATGGCTTTGTGCCTTAACTCGAATAAACCGCTTTTAAATCTTGTGTTGTTCGCAGTGAATGCCAAAATGCAGGCTGGCTAAAATGTCGTATCATGAATTAAAGATGACTGCGTGGCACAGGACCACCCAGGCCACGCCACTAGGTTTGCGTGTGTGTGTGAGTGTGGCAGCAACAAAGAGAGGTGTAACTGCCGAGGCCGAGGGTGAGCGCCACTTCAAAGCAAAAGGAGTCAAGTGGAAAGCTGTTGGGACACAGGAGTAGGAGGAGGAGAACTCTGTTGCTGTTGGGCCCTGGGTAAAGGGAAGGTAGATTGCTACCTAACCACCCAAGCGCGACCAAAGCTCAGACACAGTTTAATGTAAGGAAAAACGTAATCAAAATGCGACACTTTTTCAAACACTTGGGGTACAAGAACAATGAAAATTTCATTTCTTCATTTCGACGCATATGACTGACTCTTTGGATAGCTGCTCCTCAGTTGGCTCCGTTGGCTCCTTTGGCTCCGTTGGCTGCTTTTTCGTCAGCGCACGTTGGGGCAGTCATTCGTCAACAAAGAGCAATTCTTAAATAAACTATTTATTGTGCTGATGCTGTGCAGCTCGCCTCCTTTAGCTTCATGTGTCCTTCCGTTGCCGGCAAGGACGAGGCCCCAAAGCGAAATGGAATTCGAGAATGAAGAGCAAAACGAATGCTCAATGCAATTAAATTTGTGTGAAGCGTGTAAATAAAATTTAAGTGGAACTTTTGGGACTTTGCAATGCACAGAGCTTAATACAAATTTTTAACCGCAATCAAAATCGATTTTCTAGATATCAATTTTGGTTTGTAAACATTTTGTTGTATTTTATATATTAAGTGCTGATTAAAACCAAAACTTGCATATTTAAATGTGGTTTTGCAATTCAACTCAAAGCTAAATCAACAGTAAATACATTGATTTAAAACTATTAAACGAACATTAATGGCTGGCAAATAAATATATAACGTATATTTTTGCAATAAAACAGTGCAGAACTTGTTTTAAATTTTAATAAATGTGTCACGTTGCAAATCAGCTTAAATAGTTTATGTGCTGCACTTGCGTACATCTATTAAAAAGATTGCATAAATTTCATTTTTCATTGCATACTTTGCAGCACAAAACAAAACATAAGTCCTGCCATATGTAAATGTGACAGCCCGCATGTATGCTACACTTATATATGTATACATATGCCAGCATATGTGTTTGTATATTTTTGCATATGTGTGTGTGTGTGTGTAAGTGTAAAATCAGTGCGTGTTGAGGGCGGTGTTGTTGTAGTCGAGAAGGACGCTGAGTTAGAGGCCAAAGTAGGCGCGCTACTTTACGAGCACATAAATAAGATGGGGCTGGAAATACAACTCCATGTTTCGATGCCAGCACAATGCTGTAATAAAGTTGTTCAAAAATTCAATATCTCTTAAATATCAAAAAATTAACAAGAAATTTAAAAACCAATAAATAAATAAGATTCTTTGATTTATTTTCATTTTAATTGCTTTATATAACGTTATAAAAAATTTCTCAATTTTTTTAACTCAAATAAAAATTGTTATCAAATGTAAATAAATCACAAATATTGTCACACACAGAAGTAAACTAACTTTGGCGTTTTACAAAGTTTTGTATTTTCTCGGAACACACCTGCAGGCAATGGCTGCCTCTAGCTATTGCGTTAAATTTATTAAAGTCACAGCAAATGAAAGTCAAAGCTGAAATGCATGCATAAGTCAGAGTCTGCACTAATCAAAAACATAAATTCACATAAAAATATCTTGGCAGTGAACGTCGACATCGACGTCAACGTCAGCGTCAGCGTCAGCGTCAGCGTAGACACCTGCACATGTCCTTGCCGTTGTGTAGCTAAAGTTGAAGGTTTATGAGCTGCACACAAAAATGGAAATTGTCCCAGCTGCCATTGCTGTTGTGTAGGTTGTTGTGCCAGCTATTGTGTGTAGGTGTGTATATATGTTTATGTGTGTGTGTGTGTGTGTGTGTGTGGGCGCAGACAGCTTGGCACTTAGGCAGACTGCTCAAAATGGGCCTAACGACGACAGCGGCAGTTGACAGTCGCCGTCTGTCTCTTACAGTTGTGGTAGTATGAACTGTATGCAAGCACATACATACATACATATAATAAGCATAACAACACTAAATGGCTTCTTATGCATGCAAAGACAATACACACACACACACCCACACACTCAAAGAAATTGAGTGCATACTTGGCCCAAAGTGCAGTTGACTGAGCCAATTTCCAGCACAGAAGACAGCTAACGGCTCAGCCCCACTTTATGGCTGATTTCCTAAATGGTATGCTAAAGCTAAAGTCATCCGGGGTATACCAACCCAGCAGAGGCCTAGCACACTATTAAAACTAATGGGCAATGCATACAAAATAGAACATTTCAAAAGCATAGCAGCTTTAATACACCAAGTTTTAAGCAGAGAAATTGATTTTTGTTTGTTACAATATCAAAATTTAAGAAAATTTTTTGAATTTAATATCTTGACAGTTTTTAAATAAATTGATTACATTTAAATCTAAAATTTATATATTGTTTGGGTTACTACAGCCGTTGTGTTTCATTTTTAATAAATGTTATTTATTAAAAATTATTCTCCTACTCTTCGGTAGATTAAATGTAATTTCTTGGCTGGTTAGATAATGGTATATAAGGGAAGATTTAAGCATCCACTTTGCAGGATTTGGTATTTAAAATTAATCTTAAATTTCTGAAGAGACCTAAAGTTTCATCTAAATATCGCATATCCATGCAATCGGCTGGAGAGTTTCTCCTTTGACAGCGTGTCCATTTTTGGTAACACAATGCACATTTAGCTATTTTTGTTTTTTTTTTTTTTTTGGCCATTTTCAGCCTGTATTGACCACGAAAGAAGGCCAAAGTATGGGCCGTTTAACACTCTCAATGCGTACAATTCTAAACCATTGAATGGGCTCTGTTTGTATATACATATACATATATATGTGTGTGTGTGTATTTGTGGCTTTGCTTTGCGCGTGTCACTTGACATCATTGCGCAATTGACAGTCGGACATTTGAGCGGTTAATAGCATGGCGACCATAGCAATTGCAACTGCAACTGCAACTGCAACGTGCAACGTGCAACGTGCAATTTGGTTGCCACTGAACCAACCTTCCCAGTGGGGCAAAGCAATTGATTTTCAGTCGAAACATTTACTATGAATTGGCGTTCTTGTTTTCAATTTGATTCACAGCAGAGTTGATTGATAGTCATTGGAGTAGTTCGATTCGCATTTCAGTGTTGTGTATTTGGAGTAGATTTAATATATGCTTCCCTTTGCATTAAACAATTAAATAAATGAGGTGCAACAGATAAAATATTTTAAAAATATTTTAAACTGTTTTAATTGCAACTTTCTAAACTTTCTATAATAATTATATTTTTCTAAATATTTATTAATCATTTTTGGGCTATACTATGCTTCAAATGTTAATTTCATTATAAGTGATATTAAACTATAATAAACAGCAATATGATGGCCATTTTCCAAGTCATTTGTTTCATTTTCTCCTTCTCGTTTAGCTATTTTTTTTTCTCTTTGTTGATTTTTATTTCAGTCATTTTGAACGCATTAAAGCCAACAATGGGCAACAACTGCAGTATCCATAGAAAGCAGCCAACCTAACGACTTAATAAATGATAATCATATTTTTCATTATGCGAACACACACACACACAATAATACAAAAATATAAAAACACAAAATCAACAACATTGTGAGTCACAATAGATTGCCTGAACCTCGACTTATATGCGTTAAGCACGCAAATTGGTTATTATAATGCATACTATATAAATCGCGTATTGTGCAGAGTGCATTAGCTTACACTGTTTGCTGGGTATCGGTCCGTAGATAATGCCGGTCCCAGACCGCATTCTCTGCTGCCAGAGAGATAAGAGCCATAACATTTGTACTAAATAACTCGACAGTTACAACAATAAAGACAATGACAGCAGCAACAACAAAAATAAAAGCAAAAAACAATAGCAACAATAACAACAGCAAATATAAATACGGCACAAAATAACAAACAAAACGCCTATTAGTTATTGTTGTTTGATTTGTAAAGTGTTTGTCATTTGTTAAATAAATTGATGGCCATTGCGGTTATTGGCAAATAAAGTGAGCCAAAATTATCATTGTGAATGGCCCAAAGAAAAATGTATATAAATAAATAAAAGAATGGAGGACCCATCATCGTTATGCCGAAAAAAAATAATACTCTTGCTGACATTTTGGTTAAAATTTATATATATTGATTGTACTATAAGCTAATTTCATTTTACAAGTGGAGAACAGTAATAATTTTTATTTTATATCTATAGTATATAAAAATATATATATAAGCCAACACAATTATTGTTGATGATGGTTAACATATTTGCTTTTTATATTATGATTAATAAATGTATGAATTTTATGAAGCAATTTAAAATTCAAAAAAAAACGTATTTTTTAAAATAATCAATATCTCTCGTGATATCCCAAACACTTCGTATCCTTAGGAAATTCTTTTTAATTCTTATTTTAATGCAATTAATCATAAAAAAATTATTAACTGTGTGTAGTTTATATAAAAGAAGACCGATAGATAATTATACAACATTTAAGTAAGTTTTTGATCTGACTGAAGACCAAGAATTTACACTATGTGGAATCCTACTCTTGGACACATTTAAAGAATCTTTTGATTCACGTTTCAGGAATTTTACTTTAGGATTCACTCTCCAATAGAATTGTAAAATTTAAATTAATTAAACTTTAATTTAAAGCTATCTTCTTCATATCTAATCCTTATAAATATGAAATTGCAATTGATTTACTTATAATTGACATATCTTCAATATTTACATAAATCAAAATTCTGACCAAGTTGAGCATTTTAACTTAATTTAACTTAACTGAATTTCGCAACCTAAGCATTAGTTGTTTGACAGTTTGTTAATGCAAGGTTCTGGACTCACAAAACTGTCAACAATGCCGCAGCGTTTGGGGCAAGAGCCGGTAGAACTAGGCTGGCAAACAATCAGCAGCTGTCATAGCTGTAAATTCAGCACTTCAGCACCAAAAACGAGACCATAAAAAAAATGGAAAAAAAAAATAACCGAATAGAAATGACATTGACATTTTGAAAAATGACAGAGCAACAACTAAATTTCGTAGCAATATCAAAATATGCCAAATCTAGAGCCAGGACTCCAGCAGAGCACACAGAGACCTTAAGCTTATCAAGCCTGATGATAGAGATTAGACAGCAGCTTTCGACTGAACAGAGTCCAAAGGAGTGGATGAGTGAAGAGGCAAGTGGCGCTTAGGGCCAGGCCAAAAGGAGAGAGAGAGCAGCAGTTGGGAGCAAGTGCGTGCACAGCAAGCTGTTTGGCACTTGGCGCCAATTGAAACGCTAATGAATAATGTCAAGGTGTTGTCAAGTGCATTTCAGGCTAACATCATTAGAGCAAGGCAAAAAACAAGCCAGGGGCACAACTGATCCCGGAACGTAGCCTGCACATTAAATGGCTAAATGGACGACAAAGACAACGGCAACGACAACGACAACGACAACGACAACGATGCCAAGTGGCCATAATCACAGAGGTGCAATTTGGACAAGGAGCACACAGAGCACTTATAGATCAGAGGAATTGCTGGCGGGGTTTTCGCTGTCTTTGGTGAAGAGCAACAGCAGCAACTGCAGTGCCATCAACAATAATAAATTTTCGCACAAAGTGCCAAGTGCAAGATGAAGACAAAAACAACAATGCGAAAAGCGTCTGCGAAAATAGTTGGAAAAACTAAAATTAAACTTGCTCTCTCAGACTGTGCTGCTGTGCTTTTTAATACAATTTTCATTTTATTTTGCGTTTCCTTTTTTTTTTTGTATCTTGCAACCCCACTGCCACTCCCCCCTAACGCCCCAAAATGGCATTTTGTTGCGCTAAGTTCAAGGTGGTTTACTAGCGGTTCGGTGGGGCCGTCAGCCAGCTTTGAGTGTTGAAAAAACAACTTGAGATTGTAATTAGTTTTTGTTGCTGCCGGGTTTAACTGCAGCACGAGCAAAAGAAAACTTTCAAATTGAACTGGCCCGACACTCAGTCCCTCTATTTCCTGATCTTACCCACGCAATATAAAATATTTTGTGGTTTCAACTTTTTACACGACGCTGCCTCTGCCTGCCTGCCACCAAATTGCAAATATGTCTGCAAGAAATCTCATTAAGTACACGAAATGTGGTACAGCGGCGACAAAAGCGAAAAGCGTGGGAAATTGAAGGCAAAATACACGCAAAAGGAAAAGAAAGTAAATAAAAATTATGAATATCATTTTGAGCCAAAGAAAAACATTTGCACACCGTGCAACTTAAAACATAAGCGAAGCTATAGACTTGATACTACATTTGCAACAGGTAAAAACCTAGACCCTAAGTAGACTCATTGCAGCAGGATTGGGTCAAGTTTGAGTGTCGTTGCTGCTACAGAGTGGCACAGTTTTAAAGTTGCTACGCAAAGTTCATTGAGGTCAGTCAGTGGGTCAAGAGTGGGTCAGGGCGTGGCCGTGGGGCAGACTAACGAGCAGTTTGGGGCGTGGCCAGGTCATTTGACTGGATGATGCCACAAAAATGAGCCTTATAATGCGCGTAATTTTCTAGCAATGCGGCTTAGTCTCGCATCAACTGTAAACACAACTTTAATAGCACATTTGTTGTTCTTATTAACAGTGATGAGTCCCTAGAAAAATGATAATAAAATGAAATTACCAAGTTAACAGCTGACTTTGATAGGGCTACATTTTTTTTGTATTTAGAGCTAATTAACTTTCATATTTTTGTGAATCATTAAAATGTATTTTTTGTGTAAACTGCTAAGTGAAAATATTTAAATTATATTTGAGGACTAAATTTTAAATTTATGTTACATTTCTTAAAAGAAATCTTAAGCTGAACTTTTAGAATTTTATTGATTTTCAAGATACCAAAGTTTTTCTTTTTATTGACGTAAAAATTTGTAACAATTTGCCAACCATATTAAATGAATTTCTTACTTCAAACTGTATCTTATATATAGAAAATGGTTTTTCAAGATTTATGAAAATATTTCAAGCACAGAAAACATCTTAAAAATAATTAAATACCTTAAAATCACAAATAGTTATGACCTCCTATAACTAAAATTTAAATAACAATTACTGCAAATATGTAAATAATTTATTAACTATTATACTACCAAGCCAAAGATAGAAGCAGCGTGTGCTTTATTTAATTTATGTTGGAGTTAATTTTAATTATATCTAACTTTAATACATTATATTATAAATAAATAAAATTTCAAGCAATATTTAAAGACTACACATCGATGTCGATCTTTAATCACATTTCATTTTGTTCAAGCATCTCTTGCAACTCGTTACCCATTCTCTATGTGGCACTCGCAACGCTTTGTCTTCAGCTTTCATTTGCCTCAAGTATTGCAATGAATGGCGTCTCCACTCTGCAGACATTTGTTGAGTGACCCGCGTAACTGAGAAATGGAATCTGGCGTATCTACGTCGCATAACGATGCCATATCGGAGACATATCTGGGCTGGCAGCTATAGCAGTAACTAGAAACTTTCATGAGTTCCATTCACATATTACAAGAGCTCATATCTTGGCGTCTACATTTTCAATTGTCTAACTGTCTGTCTGTTTGTCTGTCGGTCTGCTTGCTTGTCTGTACAGCTTCTTTCGCTTCGCGTAACCTCAATGTGTTGCAAACACATCAGCATCAGTAGCAGCAACAGCAGCAGCATCAGCAGCATCAGATTCAGGACTCAGAAGCAGCAGCAGCAGCGTGTCCTTGGCGCCACGCTCTATATGGCTGATGTTGGTGGGGTTGGAAATGGGTTTCGGTCTGGGACTGGGCGCTTGCCTGCCAGATTCGTCCCATTCCATAAAAAGTCAGAAGCTTTAGTCGCATTACAGTTGCGCTTAAAAGGTTAAAACGTTTTGACTTTGAGAGGCAGCAGCGACAGGGAACGCCATGGTAAACATCACCCAGTAAATCGTCTAATGAAAGCGACTTTCTCAATTGAAGCAATTTTTATATTTCTCGTTTTTCTGAGTGCTGTTTGTATGTGGCAGCCACAGCAGCTGTGTGTTTTAATTGAGTCAGTTTGTTTAATTAAACATTAAATTTACAAATTAGAAAGTAAAACAATTTAAATGATTGCGGTGGCTTTTGACAGCCATCAAAATGTATGTCAAATCAGAATTTTAGAAAAGTATTTTACAAACAAAATTGTTTAGCTGGCAAGCATACCTGCTTGAAAGTTAATTAGATATCAGAATAGAAGCAGCTCATTTAAGCTTTGATGGTCTTAGTTAAAGACAAGATTGGGAGACAAAGCCTCCGGCAGGTAAACAGTCTCGAATTGCCACAAATTTCTTAAACAAAAGTCGACCAAACAGACATGCTCTGGATTTGTATTTGTAGTAAAAGAAATTGTAGGACAAAATATTGTATATAGAGAAATATTAAAATAAAGAAATGTAAATAAATGAAGAATCTTGTTAAGCAAGTTTTGTTTAAGAAGTAGCTGAAAGTCTTCGCTTTGGAATTATTTCAATGCAGTTCTGTAATACATATCGCGTATACGCCGCGTGGCTCGCATTTAGAAATGCTGCTTATTGGCCCAGGCCAGCGCCAACTTATTTCTAGTGCTGATTAGGCGCGCCTATTGTTAGCCCTCTGGCCACGTCTTGGCCCTCTTTCTGTAGCCGCTGGCAGGCCGGCTGGCAAGTTGAGCATGGCGTATACGTGATGCTATGATAATCATGCTTATTTACAATAAATCTCAACAGAGGACTTCAAGTGAAGTGAAGTGTTAGCCGAGCACATCTCACAAAGCGGCTCTGATGATTTATTTAATGCGTAATCTCTGCCAACGCCTGCCTGACAACAGCAAAAACAACAATAATAACATTATAATAATCATTATGTTGGCAGCACCTTGGATTATTATTATTTCTCAGTAAAAAGCTTTTGTTTGGCACCCTCAACACAAAAAAAAAAAAAAAATCAATTAATTGCGGCTCTTAACAAGAAGCTGCAAAGTTTTTGAATCCTCCTTATAGTTGGCCACTTTTTGAGTCCGAGTCACGTAATTAACTTAGCCAGGACATCAATCAACAACGAAGCTGCTGCCAATGCTGCTGTCTGAGCACTTGAGCGGATAAACATAAATCTGTGTAGTGTAAATGGCTAAAGTTCTGCTGCCATGGAGTTGGCATCTTAACCTAGAAGAGTGTTTATATAACTTAGGTTGCTGTGAGTATTATTGCGCTTGTCATTATCATTAGAGTGCGGCCATACCGCACAAGCAGCAATAATATGAACAAACGCAGCTGTGCCTTGTATAGGGATAAGATTCAGATATATATATATATGTATATAGTTACTCCCACACACACACAGTGGGGGAGTGAAAAGTAAGGACAAGTGTGACAGCTAGCTGCTAAACGCTTGAGGACATAAATATTGATTGATTGTTGTCAGACAAAGTTGTTGTCGTTGCTGTTGCCGTTGTCGTTGTCGTTGTTGTGTACTTTGTGGGGGGACTGAGCAGGTAGCTGTCTGAGGTGTCAACCTAGTGGCTGCTGCCAAAAAAAAACAATAATGGTAAACAATCTATACGTGGTTGTAATACCCTAAAACGCAAGATGATTGTGATTTAACTTACAAAATTCGTTGCTTTAAAATAATTATATTGACTGATATTTAAATAATTGTTTAAATAATTTAAGAATAAGTAAACCTACACATCTTAAGAGTGATAAAATAAAATCTAAAATTATACTTTTGGAAAAAAATTCAATTAAAAATGGCTTTTTAAAAATGGGCATATTTTTATGAAAAATATCCAATTCAATCTCTAATAACTTCTTAACGAATTGTTTAATTTAAGAATGTGGTATGATATGCTGATAGGCGTTTTATTACCTTTTTAAAATTTGAACATTTTTAATATCATTAAAATATGTTCGGAGTCATTTTCAGTTTATTAAAGCTAACTTTTTCAAAAGACGAAAATCTAACTTTTTATCCAATATCTCGAGAATCACGGCAATCTATTTTATTAAATTTTTGTGCGACATTAGCGACTCAATTTACATAATATTTGTTGCATATTGTAATCAGTTAATCCAATATTTATTTGATTTAAATTTCAAAAACTGTATTTATATTTTCTTATGCCAAACTTGATTACAATATCGTAACACTACAATATATATACCCTCTCAAAATTATCATATCTGAGCAAAGCTGGTTTCTTGTGATACCTAGTTATTATTCATATAGTGATAAGCGTGCAAATTGCGTTTGTGGCACTCAGTTGATGTTGCCATATAAGAGCGGCAATAATAAATCATGTCATAAATTGTCAATATACGAGCTATACAAGTGGACTACTAAAAATAGAAAATAGACTGGGGTGGCCCCCAAGCAGGCACAATAATAAATTCTTTAACGACAATGAGCTGTTCGCTGGCACACGAAGCTTATGCCAGGACACTGCTTAAATGCAATCCAATTGAAAATCAAACGGATGAAGACATTCCGCCGCAATTGAAGCCAAAGGCAGCGAACTGCGGTGAACCTTGCCATGGGTACGCCCTTTGTTGCATTAGCAGTCGTTTGAATTGAGGAAAAAAATATAGAAAAATAGAAGGAAAAATATAAAATGACCAACTCAATAGGATTTACATTTTCCAGCTATTGCACATTGCGCTCGTTCTTAAAGTGAGGAATAGAACGAGCACCAAATCAGTTAAGTCAGCATGTCTCCCCGTCTGGGCTATGGTGTTTTGTTCCGGGGTCGGACAAGGAGTCTGACGACCGACAAAGACCAAAGACCGGGGCAAAAAATGTAAAAACTATTAAGCGGCATTAGCCGCGCACTGCGCTTTGAATTTTTGTGTCGTGGTCCTGCTGCTACCCCCAAAGTCCTCAGACTCATCCACATTTTTATTCGGTTTTAGTTGACACGCTGTAAATCATTGAAAATGTTGGGCATTGACGACCATGGCTGAAATTTCGATCAATGCTATAAAAAATATGTTTTTTTTTGCGGATATCTAAAAAGATTGGTTGGCATTATAGAAAAAAGACATACGCTGCAAGTTGTGAGCTTGAATAATTTTCTGGAAATGATTGAAAGTGTTTTTTTGAATATATAAATAATGTAGACGTAGCAATTTAATTTTTAGCTAACTATAATTTGACTTTATATTTGTATGTTGTATTAATATTTATTTAATTTATTTATTTATTTATTTATTTTTTTATTTGGCATTTAATACTTTTCTTTTATTCATTATATAATTAATTCAATTATTTGTCTACTGATCTAAGGGTCAACTAGAGTTTTATTTTTAAGCTCCAATTATTAATTTTTAGTTTATATAATCCTAAAATTTTGTTACAATTGAATATATTTGTTATTAAAAAAGTGATCATACAAGCTAACAAATTTTTTGTTCTTTTTTTAATTTGCAAATGATTTGAGATAAAGTAGGTAAAAAGTTAAACTAATGCCATAACCTGCAGTTTTTGATTATCATGTAGAGAATTTGTTGACCAGATATGCCCATTCAGAGACAGTTTAACTTGCTTTTAGCTTCTGTTGTTCAACGTGTTTCCGTCGAACTTTTGATCGAATGTCAAGCCATTTGAGTCAACGTCGGTCGCTTGGTTGACTTCGACCTCAACTCCAACTCCAACTGCAACTCTGACTCTGGCATTTGACTCCAGCTCCACTTAAATCCATTCTCCGCCACTCGCACATTAAGTGAGTTTTTTTTTCCGTTCATCCGGCAACAGGCTATATGCATGCACATCCTTTACAGGTCTGACGTTGTCCTGACGTTGCTGTTGCAGCTGCTCTTCCTGCTCCTGCCGCACTTGCAAATCTAATTTCATATTTTATGAAGTGGCGCACTGTTCGGACCGCGACGCCTTGGCAGTCATTCGACGTCTCTTCATTTTTCAGGGCATTATTTTTACCGTTTTCACCTTGCGGATGCATTCGCTGGCCAACACGTAGCTGTGTGCTGCAGCATCCGAAATTGAACTGGAAAATCAATTGTTGAGCACATAAATTTGTTAGTACGAAAATTGCACCGTTGGGTAAAATATATATTTTAAAATTGCACCCAAAAGCGAACCGCACATAAAGTGGACACAAGATATATGCGACTGTCTATAAAATGGCTCTTAAAGAAATCAACCTTCAATGCCTATTGTCATGGAGAACATCTGGCTGAGCTGGCTGAGCTGGCTGAGGACTGTTGTCATATCATTTGCTGAAAGTATTCGACCTGCATGCCCTGCACTTCATTAGCAACAACTCTCGAAAATCTCGGATGAAGGAAAATGCTTGTTATGGCTTAAAAGAGGAAAAGATGTTGCCTGGTTGCATCTCTGTATTTGGGTTAAAACGATGCACAAATATTTTGCAGACACTTAAGCAGCTCAAATTGTAAGGTGTATTTGTGTATGTGTGTGCGTGTGTGTGTATATATAAAGTGTATCTACAACATTCCATTTTGCCAGGCATGCAACTAAGAGTAGAGTAAAAAGGATTCCTTGTTCCTTGTTTTGCATGGCATTTTCTATGCCGGTTCAAGCAGCGCGTCCAAGCGACGTCAAACGGAAACGGAAACTGAAATGGCGACATTGTTGAAACATGCACGTTAAACTTGTTACACAAGCGACGCTCGGGTGCACGGGGGGCGGGCTTCTGTATGCTGCATGCAGCATGCAGCCAAAAAAGGCAGCTGCAAGAAATCTTTACAAAAGCGGCAATTCATTTTAGCATTTCTCGAATACGAGAGACGTGCACATGTCAGGTGATTGTGACTCTGCAACGGGGTGGCGATTGTGCGCTCCAAGACTGGTAGAATGGGGCAAGATAGCGCAGCGAACTATTACGGCATACCTGAAAAAACTGCCAACTCTTGACAATGACAAAAGGGACATTGAGGGTGGTGTTGCAGTAAGGCGTAAGGAGTTATCTGGACAAGGACTCAAACAAAGCTGACCAAAGTTGCAATAAAAATGGAAGAATTTTTGCAGTAGTACCAAAAGGTAACTAGAATAATACTCTTTACAAGTATAAAGAAAATAGATGGTTGTTATGTGACTACGATAAAAGCTATAATTTTTTAATGTTAACAGAAACGATTTGACATATTTACAATTAGAATATATCTGGCCGGACTGGCAGATTAAATTGCCATGGATCATTGATATTTTAAACTTTAGACTTTTTCTATACTTTCACTAAGAAATATTTTAACATTTTGTTTTACGGTACAGCATTGTTTGTTATCCAGAATAAAAATAAATAAATAAATTATTTCGGTATATAAATTTAATTTTTTGAATGAATGGAGAGTACATTCGTTTAAATCACGATTTAAGTATGAGTCCAGTATAAACGACTAAGATATACCCTGTACGTATTTGTATATAAAAGTATATACACACTTAAGCCAAGCATTGCAGAATATTAAATTTTTGTATTACAATATTTAACTCTGGCTCTCAATTTATATTTTATACGCTTCAATTTGTAATTCTCAACCATTTTGAGCTGTCAGCATGTAAGGTCTGTGTTGTTATACCCTTGCAAAAGGGTATTATAATTTTTCTATATTAAAATGTTTTTGGTAAGATTATTTTTCAATTTTGAATTTTCTGTTTTATGATCTAGTAACTGCCGTAACAACAATTTCTATAAATAATTAAATTGTTTTTACAATATTTAAAAATAAAATGGTCACTTATTAAATTATTTAAATTTTATATAATATTCATTATCTGTTGTATTATATTTGCGAGATAATTGTTAGTTTATTCATCAACCATTCCAAAAGCTTAGCTTAAATAAATGCTCTTTTGAATTTGCAAAGCTTCATAGCTGATCTCAAAAACTTAGCCAGCTTACTCATCTTACTCTTGCTGATCAGCTGTTTAGCGGTGGCACGAACCCACAGAATACAACTGTTCCCAAAAGCGTAGCAACTATTTAGACGGGCAGAAGGTTGCCCGGTTACAATTTGATCTTTTGGACGTGCCGTTTAGACAACTTTAAGACAACAACGTTAACGTTAACGCCAACGCCAACGTCGCTGTCGACGTCGACTACACTATTGCTTTAGCCTAACTGGCGATCTGTCGGCGCGGTCAGCGTTTAGTTTCAGTTGATTTTCGTCGCTGGCTCAAGCAACAACACGCGGAAACGTTTAAAGCAAATGTTTTTTGGATTAAAGAGAATTTGCTAATTAGGCGGCTGAAATACTTAAAATCAATCGAAATTGAAATTGATTCAAACGATCGTCAACGATAAATGACAGGTGCGAATTTGATCAAATTGAATTAATTAGAACGCGTTCAATTGGCTGGTGAATGGGCCAAGTTAGGTAATTGTGGTGTATATATATAATTGTTATGCTGGTACATTGTGGCTCAATCTGTGCTTTAGTTGTTGGCCAATTGCGCGAGTAAAAGATATAAGCCAGCAGCAGCAACAACAACAACAACAAAGTAGCGCTCACATTTCGCATGTGCAAAGATTGTCTAGTTTATGTGCGCGTATTAGTGTATCTGTGTGTGTGTGCGTGTCTGTGTCTCAATCTTTGCTCAATCGCAATCTTTGGGCATTGCCAAAACAGGTTAACTAAAAGCAAACGTGTTCTTTATATTTGTTGACTTTGCAAACGCAAAATCCGCCAAAAGTTATTCAGCAGCAACAAAATCCAGCTCAAACTGTGCACATAAATATTTTGTTTACATTTTGTGTTGAACAACAACAACAGCAACAAGAATTGCAACAACGGCAGCAGCAGCAGCTGCAACAGAGCTTTAAGGCACTGAGAACTGAGAACTCAGGTAAGAAAAACCGCAAAACCTCATTAAAATGCAACATTGCCGAAGGGCGCAAAAGCCTTGCGAAATTATAACTCAATCTCAAGGATGTTATCAACCGCACACAATGATAATGCAAAGCTCAGCATTACAACAACATTCTCTGCAACAACAACAACACCGGCTTCAGCTTCGTCAACGACCTGCTCCAATTCAATATATGCAGCCCAAGGTCAACAACAACGGCTTTAAAATGCAAACTCACCTGAACATCAAACCGAAGCTGAAGCTGAAGTTGAAGATATATACATACAATAACCTTTAATGTTGTTGCTGCTTCTTAATGTTGTTTGTTGTTGTTGTGGTTGCTGTTGCGGTTTGCTGCTGACGGCTAAACACCCTATGTTCATAATATGTACAAGAGTGTACATTCTAGTTTGCCAAGTGCTTTAATTTTTTTTATAAAAAACAGTCAGTAAGCATAAATTAGGAATAATAAAATTTAGAGTCAGGTGCGTAGTTTGGTTGTGGCAGGGATTTTCCCCTAAAACAGATTTTTTTCATTAGAAAAAAAAATTAAAAAAGATAATTTTAGAAAAATGTTCCTAGCTTTTTACAACTTACGATTTATAAAAGAATAAATATACATATATATAAAACTGTTCAAACTGACTGACTTACTGACTAACAGACTGATTGACCGACTGACTGACTGACAGATTGACGACTCACAAGCAGGCCAAATGGTAGAAGCTAAAAATCTGAAATTTATGGCAATATCTATAAATATCTGAAATTTGTGGCAATATCTATATTTTATATCCTAGAATATCACTCTGCAAAAATGTTATTAAACATATAGTATAATATAGGCTGACTACGCCACTGCCTAGAGCAATTGAATTTGTTTTATGTAACTTTTTATACCTGCCTATTATCTATTGTAGTTTACATTTGCAATTCCGATAAATCACAAAAGTTAATAAATTTATATATTTATATATTTTTCAAACTACGCAACAGGGTATTAACAAGTCAAGCACTCTAATTTATTTATGATTTAATAATAATTTCTGCTGCCTCTGCTTCTTTGTATTGTTGTCGGTATTTGTCATGCATAAGCCAAGCTATTGTTATATTTCGATTGTATGTCTGTGTAGGGTATTGTGACTGAATTAAGTTATTTGTCTCGGAGAATTTAATGAAACCAACTAAAATATGCATCTCAGCTTGACACTGAAGAAGATAGCTAAGCTTCCAATTATTATATTACTATTAATTAATATGCATCTATCTATAGAGATAAGTTTGAGCTACATAATTATAAGAAGGGTATTTAGAATTCAGCTTATAATCATTGTCTGTCCAGAGGCTGAGCGAAAATGCTAAGACTTTATATACATACGTATAGGTATATCTTTGTCTAATTCAAAGTGATTAATAATGATTTAATTTGTTGCTTAAATACGAGTACGGCACTTAACCTTTCGGTTTACAAACAAACCGCAACAATGAGAGCAACTACTGTCATAACAACAAAGACAACAGAAACAACAATATTAACAACAACAACAAAAACAACAACAATTGCCGCAACCGCATTACTTGGCGCAATTAAAACCGCAAAACTCAACTTGTCTCGCTCGTCACTTACCTGGTTTACCTTTTGGTTAATAGCATTTCGAAAAAAAAGCCAGAAAAAAAAAAAAAAATAAAAGGTCAAATTGAAAGAACGTATATTTAAGTACCGTAATAGTCGCATTATTTCTGACTAATTTAATTAATAAATTAAGTAATGATTATGCAGCATTTGTGAATTGGACTGTGTGTGTTTTAAGCGCATTTCAACTGGTCAAATTGATTGTAGAAAAATAAGGAAAATTTATTTTTGTCGAGTTCTGGATCCTTTTTAACATTGGAACTGGTCAGCGTGTCTTGGTTCGCCTCTTTTAATTATTTCACATGAATTGCAAAAAAATTGCTTATGACTTCGACCAAGTCACTTAATAAAACGTTAAGCATTATTGCCCGATAAAAATGAACAAAAAGTTCGCCTTTTGTTTGGCTATGAATTTTGATTTTGATTTCTTTTTTTGGCAATGACTTTTGTCATTGGGAGACTTAAGTATAATGAACTAAACTCAACTGAACTGATGATGGTTGCGAATAGCACTTTACCATTTATTTTGACAAGTCATTCTGATGCTAAATTATGCTGATTGGGCAAAATATCGATATATATAGTATTTTAAATGCATTATTTAACAAGTATTGCATATATTTATATGCCGGTTAAATTATATAAATAAAGAACACACACACACACACATTACTTCCATTCATTTACATTTATATTGCCTTTGGTCGGATTTGTTTTCAATCCAGGCATAATAAAAATGTATTTTTTGGAAGCATTTTTATTATACAGCTTAACAATGAATTTAAAATTAAATATTTTCATATATACATTAATTAATAAAACTCTTTAAATATCAAATACTTTAAGTTTTTGTTTCAGATCAGGTTGTCTAAAAAACTAAATAAAATAAAATATTTTTGTTTTCGATTGTGCCAACAGGAAATTCTAATTAGAACATGCTTATTTTAATTCGAGTTTATTTAAATGTTTAAATGCACTTGTTATTTCAAAGTGCCAATGGCCATAAAATTCATTTAACATTTTGGCACTTGTTAGCGTTTTTTGAAGTGCAATTAATATCGAGCGTCAACGAAGCTGAATAAAATTTATTTGTATTGTTTTTTTTTACATTTTAAATTTTCTCCTTTGTGAACATTTTGTGCATTTTGCATTGACAACAATTTGCAATTCCTGTCAACGTATTTGCCGGTAAACGATTTTCATTGAGTCCTATGAAGGCGATTCGCCATTCTGGCCATTTGTTATATATGTTACCAAACGGATGCCGTTTTAATGTCAATTGATTTACTAGCTATGTTAACGTAGATAAAAAAAACACAAAAAATTAAACGAACGTATATATATATATATATATATATGTAATTATTCAATTAAAAAGGCCGCATATATGTACATATATGTGTACATATCAAACCGACTGGCAGCAAAGGTAACCGACAATAAAAATTGTCAACTAAAAACACAAAAAATATAAAATGCATTTTTCCAATCGAATGCACAAAAAATGCACTTTATGAGATGTGTTTATGCTTAATTGAATTTATTTAATGTGCTTTTTTTTTAGCTAGCCAAATTTGATCAAAAAATTAATTTATATTATATTAATTTTAATTATTTTAAAAGCATCTTCTAATTAATAGCATCAAATAAAAATGCGTTTTGCTACTTAAAGGCACACTATACTTTCAGAAGCCAGAAAATATAATTATACTTGTGATTTTTTTTATTATTCTCGTAATTATAATATTTAATTAAGATTTATTAGTATGTAAAGTCCACATAAATAAAATCTCTTATGCGGATAAGCAGAAATTCTATTACTGAGCATGAAAATAAGCTCCTAAATCCATTTAAGCTATTTTTATTTATTATATAAGCTTAGAATGTTAACTGAATAAATATTTGCTTTTTTTTCTTAGCTGTCGTCGAAGTTTTAATAAATTGAACTATATTTTTGCATTTAATTGCTGCGTGCTTTGTACACACAATTTGTAAACAAAATGATTAATAAATATTTTGTTGTGCGTTGATGCCATTTTCGAATTCAACTTTAAGTTATTTATGTATTATAAAAAAATTCAATTCATGCATTTTCTTACTACAATATATATTTATTTTCTGCTGTTGCTCACAATAAATATAAATTGAATGCAATTAAATTATTGTTCAATAACGTAAATTATGCAAATATATGAAATAAAGTTTTGTGTGTGTGAGTAAATGTGTGAAATTGCAAAATAAAACTTATTCAATATGGAATCAATAGGCTGAGCGATAAACAATCAGAGTGAGTGTGAAAATAGATTTACCAAGTCATATTCTTATTTTTTTGTTATGTCTAAAAATACGGAAATACGCGTTGGGCAAAATGTTCTTGAAAATATGCAAAGTTTTTGCATTTATTCAACAATGACAAGCACTAACAGTAATAAGCCACTTGTAAGGCAGCGGGAAGACTCCAGATACGCATAAAAGCTGCCACGCCCCTATCCCAACTCGGCCCCCGTTTCTCTCCTCACATGTCTTACGATTGAGGCATTTGCATAATCTGAAGCAAATCTTTAGTAACAAGTAATCGAAAATAAATTTGCATAACAAATAACGGCCAAGGCAAAAGTGAGCAAAACGTTAACAGGAGGCTGCCAGGACGCAGGACGTTGCCTAGACGACATTTGACACACTCTTCAGAAATCTGCAATTGATGCTCGATATCAACAAATATATGCACAGAATTTACTGGCGCGACTTTTCAAGTGGTGCGTGCAAAATTTAATCGCAATTTAAATTGAAAATTTCGCATAAAGCAAATGTGGGATTTGTCGCGTCGTTCTTTTTTCATTTTCCCAACCTATTTGTATCAGCAAATAGACAAACAACCAACACAGCCTCCGAGCTATAACAAAAGAAGAAAAAAATTTGGAATAATTGCCAAATGTTAACGTGCATATGTAAAAGTAATATTTGCATATAAACAGGCATATGTAGCCGATTTTCATTTGATGTTGCAATGTTTTTTTTTTAATGTGGGCGCCCTCTTTCTTATTTGCATATCGTTTTTAAAGGTTGTCTGTATTTTTTATTGGGTCTACTGAATTTACAATATACCGCCATGAGCTCTGATTTCATTGAACACAACAGGAAACTCTTGAAAATAATGTTTTGGCTTACACATACTTATATTGAAAGATATGAAGCTGTGCACATTTATAAGTAGCTCAATCGGTGAGCTTTGAAGCGCTTAATTTTTGTTTTTTAATCGCAAATAAGAGTTTTGAGTTAAAAAAGCAAATCAAGCTTAAAAAAAATATTTTAGATGAATAGAAAAATCTTAGATAAACTAATTTAGGACCCAAATTTTTTATTTCCAAAATTTATTAATTATTTTTTTTTTTTATTTTTACTATTGTATTCTTCGATTAAAAAAATAAAATTGTGAAATGAAAATTAAATGTCAATTTTTATTTAAAAGTTTAATATATGTATTAGCTATTTTTCAATTTTTATTTTAAATGTTGAACATAAAAATATATTTTAAAAGTTGACATATGTAAAAAATCTTTATTTTAATACCATACCATTAGTTCAAATACATTCAAATTTACGGCTTGGATCATAAGATATTCAAAACTAATTTTTTTTTGATATAACATTTAAAAAAAAATTGAAAAATATAATTTATATTACACTTTTAAATTGAAAATTAAATTGGCAAATAATTTTTACTATTAATTTTTATTTGAGGGTCAAAAAATGAAGTTATTCTCAATATTAATAAAAAAAAAAATCTATCAATAATTCTTACCCAAAATGTATATATAATTTTTATTTTATAATTTTAATTTTTTATTTTATTATTGCAATTCCTGGTTTTACACATAAACTTATCTTGAATTATTTCACATATTCTTGTATTATGACTTGTGAAACTAATATGTTACATTCTATATGTGTTCATATTTTAGTTTTTTATTAATAAATGAACATAATGTCTCTGTACTTACTTACTTACATACTTCTATAAGTGACAAATACTTAAAGTCGAGTCAAATTCGGCTTATGAGCAAAATCAACTCATTCCAAGTTTAGCTTGCCAGCTTTGGGTTTTTACCCAAGTTCTTCTTTTTAATAAGAAAAAAAAGACCCGAAACGGTTTACTATTAGTCACAAGCTGCTTGTCTAAGCGCTGAGACATCGTGACTAGACCTAGACACAGACCTGGCCAAAAGAGTTGAAAGCCATAATCCGTAATCCGAGACTTTGAAGCGTAACCAAAGCGCTTCTCTTGGTCGTGGTCTTCTTGCAATCTGCTCAACTGTAAAACTGTATAAATTGCAAAGCCAGCGCATTTTATTTCATTATTATTATTATTATCTCTTATTTTTTTTTGGGTTTTGTTTTTAATTGTTTTGTGAAGCAAATTTAGTTGGAAATTTCAAATTCGGTATGCGCAAAAATGTTTGAAAAGCGCTCGCTGCTCGTTAAACCTTGGAAACGAATGTTGGACAGCTCATTGTGCATAATTGTTTGGAAAATTTAGTGTATGTATGTGCAATTAAACGCCAACCAAGTCGGAATTGTTGTTGTTGTGCTGTTTGTCATGGTGCTGAGCGCCGTGTTAATTACAACATTTTATTGTTTATAAACAAATAAAAAAGATAAATAAATTAAATGCACGTCGAATTTGCTGCAAGCCATGAAAATGAATTATGAGAGTGCACAAAATAAATATATTTAAATGACCTTTTTTGGTTGGCTGCTCATAGCGGTATCTGTAACAGCATCTGGTTGTCTACCTCTCTGTCTTTTTGTCTTTTTGTCTGACTGTCTCTCTGTCTGTCTGTCTGTCTGTCTGACTATCTGTCTGTTTGTGTGTTAAATCACAGTCTGTGCAATTGCAATTGCAGGCGACAGTCAATTGCAGCAGACAATCGACAAACAAAATAAATGCGACAAATATTTTGTGCATTTCACGAAAAATCGTTTGTTAGTGCCCAGCTGCAGAGTCAACTCTATCTATAAACTATTTATACAAACGTAAGTGCACAAATACAAAATAAACATATATTTTACTTTATTGACCAACACAAATGGCTTTTGACTTTCAAATTGGCGTGCTTTTGTCTTATTTATTTATATTCATATTTTATATTCTGAATTGTTTTAATTATAATTTAAATATGAACTATATTCATAGGGAGTTTTTGATCTAGATTTTAGAAAATTTAAGCATATCTGAGATAAAAGAGTTTTCGATAAATTTTTGAATGGCTTGTTTTTATTTATTTATATTCATATTTTATTTTATATTTCAATATAAACTCAATTTATAGGGAATTTTTGAGCTATATTTAAGAAAACTAAATTAGTTAAAAGAGTTTTCTTTAAATATTTCAACAACTTATTATTTTTTTTAGCAGCACGTTCCGTACTATAATTTATTACATTAAATAGTTTTTATAGGCATTCTCTTCGCTTTATGGTCTTCAGCAGTGCGCAAACACAGACTCAGTTCTAAGCTTTACTCGATTCCATTAGTTTATGGAAAGTTCTGGCAGGGAATATAAAAAAATATTTATAATTTGTTTTATGTCTCGTTTTCCTCTTAGGACAACAACAGCATTACAAAAAAAGCAATAAAAAGCCTTTAAATATTTACGCACACACACAAAAGCGCAAACAAACAAATACCCACACTCTCTTTTCACACAGACGCATCCTTCATCCTTCAGCCTTCATGCTCATATGCAAATAAATGCTAAACACATTTGAGCATGGGGGCGTTTTGTGTGTGTTTGGAGCACTGTCTTGACTTTTACTTTAAGACTTTGCTTTACTCTGATTTTTCGATCGGGGTGTGAGGCTTTTTTAACGCATGCCACACGGCGTATACTTGATAGATCTCAGTTGCCACCCCAAAAGTTCAATGTATGCATTTCGTTCGCTCTGTTTGTTTTTGTTTTGTGTGTGTTGACTTCTGTAAGTGACTGTCGGTTTCATAGAGATTTGCCAACATTACTATTTCCAGGCCTATACATTGCAAATTCTCTTCTCCCCGCAAATATGCATATATATTGCCCCCAGCCATGTAACAGCTGCCTGTGTCTTGCGTTTGTCACACAAATAACAGCAACACTTTCGCTGTCTTGTGTGTGTGTGTGTAAGTGTGTGTGTGTGTGCTGCCATGTGCATGTCATTCGTTGTCTAACCCTGCCCCTTGCCCCAATTTTGAAAACCTAAATCCAATCCCAAAGCAAAACCTGCAACATGCCCCAACCAGACGCAGTGCACTTTATGTTTTGATGCGGCGTCTCGACGCTGTTGCTCCTTCTTCAACTCGTCCTGCAGCTCCTGCTGCTCCTTTGGTGCTGCTCATGGTGCTATGCAACCGCTGTTGCAGTGATTGTCAACGTCATCATCATCAACGTCTGCCTCTATTCCCGCTAATCCTTGTCAGGCTACTGCCTGCCTGCCTGCCTGCCTGCTCAGTTGCAGCGACTCTTGTACTTGTTGTTGTTATTGTCAAGTGCAAATGTCTCTGTGAAATATGCAAGGACATAAATATTTCAATGGTGTTGTCTGCGTGTTTCTATGTGTGAGAAAAACTATAGAATCTTCTGCATTGGAGATGCGCAGAAATCACAGAATGAAATGCTGTCATTGTGGCTTGCACCTTGGTCAGTTGATTTGCATATTAAATGCAATATAAATATTTAAATATTAACAAATTAAACACAAATTTCATTTGTGTAATGTACCGCAAAGGCTGCAATTAATTTCAAATCAATGCTCAATCTCAATTAACAATAGGAAACATGTAACTGCAATTGGCAGTTAGATTTTAATAGAACAAGTAACTTTAATGACCAATTACACTAGTTAACAGCATTTTAAATTAAAAACAAGTGATAGTTAAATCTTGCGCAAATTAAACTTATTTAGCGGTAGTTTATAATTGCACGGGAATATTTTTCATGTTTTACGTGCTATTTGAATTTTTATCACTTTATTATTTTGTTTCTCTATTAACAAACATTTCTATTAATCAGAAAAATAAATAATTTATAAATTTGTTATTCTATACTGAAAATAAACCTACCAGACAATACAAAAAGTCACCGTTCAGTTCATTTCTGTTATATGAATAATTATAGTTTTGCAATTTCAATTTCTTTGTCGCCTTTGTCTGGTATTTTCCTTAATAGTTATGTAAGAGTGTATATGTATGTTTATGTGTGGGCGTGGCAAGGTTAAAGTTACAGTTGCATTTCCAAAAATAGAGCATCCATTGACCGTTGAACTGACCCTAGCCAATTTGCCATGTATTGCGCACTTGAGATTTAATTTCTTGGTAGCAATATTTTTGCAACAGACTCACACTCTTTATATCTACTATTGCATGTTGGAAAATTGCAATTGCAATTGCATTTTATTTTTAATATGCGTATAAATTACAAGTATTATATTTTGTCATACACAAGCTGTAATCATTTGCATACTGGATACTGAGAATGCTATTTTGCTGACGTTGTTGCCATTGTTTGTATTGATTTGTTGTGTGTTTACTAAACAACGAGAAAAGTTTTCACTGTTAAGTTTCGGAGACAAGATTCAAGTCATATATTTATTTTTAAATATTTTAGATAATACTAACTTTATGATATGTGCAGTAAAGTTTTTCATAGAAACACAGCAATCAATGTACGACCTTTGTACAGTTTGATTTTATGACAATTCGGTTCTAGGCAACTTGATTAGTACCTTGATTTATGAAACCGGTTCTCATACTAAACAATGACTAAGTGCATTAAAACTGTCAGTTATTTTTTCTCTCAATATGTCGACAGTTGTTTTTTCGTATTTGCCAGGCATCCACACTCTTGAGGATGCACATTCCTTGTGTTTCCCCTCAGCTCGTCGAGCTCTCTTAATTTGTGAGTGTTCGGAGTGCAACATTCAAGGTCGGGGCAGTGCAGGTTGCATAAGCTAATTAATCGTCAGTTGTACAAAACTAACAATTTACATGTAGTTACTAATTTCAGTAAATAAAGAACATTAAGCCAAAGTGCAAAAGGCTTAATCCCAATCAGTCAATCAACTAACCAGCTAAAAAACTGGGCAAAGTTTCAGTTGTTAAATGAAAAGTATATTTCAAAGGTTGTCTAGTTATCAAGTGACTGTTCCTAGATTTTTTATGACTTATTTAATAGATAATAATATATATTGACTTATATAAGGTAGTTAATCACAACTGGAAGCAAAGTTCTAAACTAGGCAAGTTCATAACTGTATAAGCTGAGTTTAAGTTAATTTTTTTTAAATATATTCTGATATGTTTCAAAATTATTGGTCACACTAATTGTTGCAGTTATACCCAAGTTTTAATAATACTTTACATAGTTTGTTTACATTTAATTAAACTATATTTAACATAAGTTATAAATATATCTGTACAAAATGCACTTCATGTTTAAGAAACTTCTCTGTTTTGTTTAATATTTATTTTTTAGTTTTCTGTGCTAATCGAATACATAAAAATAAATGAAAATGTTTCGCATGCTTGCTCAAGTGTGAATCTTTGGCACTCGATTTTTTGGTTGAACAATTGGACCTGTAAAGTCGATTGGTTATTCAGCTGCAAAACTAGAATTTTAAGTTTCGAATTTTCAATTAACAGCGCCAACAATTGCGCTGAGTCAGCACAAAGGAATTGAGGGGGAAGCAGGAGCTGTGTACAGAGTCAGAAATGAGCAATGAATTGCAAATATTTCATTGTAAATTATTTTTATATTAATAATTAAGTTGTGACACATTAATTAGCATATGAGACTTATAAGATAAATTGCAAAACTATGCAAATATATTTATTAAATGTTTGTCTATTGAAGTGAATACAAGTTTCGTTCAGTGTAGCTGGTCAGCTTCTGGTTTTATTCTCAAACAGAAAATAACAAGGGGGAGTTGAATATGTTGCAACCAGAGCTTAAATCGCATTAAAGTATGCTATGTACTTCTAATGTAAGCGAAATGTTTGTATGTGTGTGTGTGTGTAGTTATATACATGTGTGTGTGTGAGAATAGAAAGTTATAGATATGTACAAAACAGTAAATGTAGAAATTTTAGTATCAAAATAACTTAATCAATATTATTGCGCAATAAACAGAAATATGTCGAAAAATACGTTTAAAGAAAATGTTTTGCTGCAAATAATCATACTTATTTAATTATGAAAACTACTTTGCATGGAAGTTAAAACCTCAAATAATTATTATATTAACTACAGCAACAATAACAAAATACAACATTCAACTTATTGGTTAAGCCCTAATTCTGCTTCAAATATTACTAAGTCCGGCTTAAACATGTTCAAAATGTTAATTTCAAAATTTACTAAAATTTGGTATATAAACTGCTTAAACTAAATTAAAACTTTACATAAATCGTAAATCGATAAAAGTACATAAAAAGCATTAAATATAGGGCATTTAAATACCTTAAATAAATCAAAAAACAACAGTTTTAAATATAATAACTAAATTTACTTACTAAGCTTAAAACCATTGCTAATTTTTTTGATGTAAATAATAAAAATATGTAGGGTATTTAATTTAACCTACATATTTTTATTAAATTATTAAAATATTAACTAAAATTTAACTCACACTAAGCTGACCCCAAAGAAGTACAGCAAATTATCTATATAAATATGTTAATTTGTGTCAGGAACTCTATCATAACTTTATGTTTATTTCAATTGTTTGCGGAATTGTGCGTATTTTATTTGGTAACAAATTTGAGCTGTGTTTATTTAAAATGAACATTCAATGGGTATTTTGTATTATTTTGTTGGTTTTGGCAATGCGCTAAATGAAATTTTTACTCTCTGCATTATCTGGCTAGTTTCCACATACGAATTGTTGGTTTTACTATAGTTTCAAAAATATAAAGAAATGTTTAACCTGTAACCTTTTATTAAGCGAATACATTTTGCAACACATTTGCCCTAAACATAGCCAAATTATTTGCTGAGAGTTGGGAAAAATAATAATAATTTGCTAACTATTATGGAAATTTTTTTTATCTTTTGGGTGTGTGTTAGTGTGTGTATTTCTGGAACTCGCCCATTACTAACACATGAGCGCATTTTTTGGCGTTGACCGGCAAAATTTTTGTTGTTAAATTTATTGAGCGTAAAATTTTGTGCAAATTTTTTTGTTGTTTTTTTTTTTATTTTTTGGCTAACGACAACTGCCCAAAATGCAGAAAGAGAAAGAGAGATAGCTTTGTGTATGTGCAAAAATAAATATAAATATTTATTACTCTGTGTGAAAAGTGACTTTTAGAACGGCAGGCAGGCTTTTGCAGATTTGGCTCTAGCTCTCAGCACATTCAATGCTTTTTATATGTAAATGAACTGGGTGTGTGTGTGTATGCGCCTAGAAAAGCCATTGACCCATTTCAAATATGGCCTAAACTGTGCGTAGTTATGCCCAAGATAGTCAAGCACTTACAGCAGCTAAGCCAAGTTATCCCAAGTAGCAATCAATTGATGCACTCAAGCAACTAATGGAGCATTTAGAGAACAGCTCAATAGGTAGCTGCTTAATTGAAAAACCAGCAAATATTTAGTGTATATTGAAAAATTTAAATATTTATTTAATATTTGAAATTATGAAAAAGTGTTAATTAACCTATATTTAATAATGTGTACAGCTTCGTATTAATATTTAACTGCAATTTGCAGGTTTACCACGCACTTTGACATTCAATCGAAGCCTTGATCAGAACTTTCACACAATTTGGTCATGATTGACATCTCAATGTGCACTAAAGTTTATGCAGACGATAAACATTTACTGTTGACACCATAAACGCAAAAGATCATTTCGTATAATATCTTCTATAAATATATGGCACATCATATAAATGCAGTAAACCAAAAGCTGAACAAAAATGTGTGTCGCATTACAAACGAGTTGCCAAGTTTATAGACATATTTACCTGGCATATAACTGTCGTTACTTTTGCCATAGACATACCCAAAAATATAGACGGAATCTAAAGAGCAGATACATATGTATCTGTGTATCTAGGCGTATTTACCTATGTATCTGAATGGCTAGACAAACGCCAGGCACCAGATAATCATTTCATTTTATAACTTTTTTTATTTGCCCTCCAAAAACTTGTGAGTTTTCTTTGTCGCATCGGCAATGTTGTTGTTTTTGTTGTTGTTGTTTCTCGTTTTATTGCGGCGCTTATATTTGTTGGCAGGAAATACCTTTGTGTGCTTACATTCGATAGATACAATCGCAACACGCAACAATTTGCACTTCTTTATGTTGCTGAACTTCAAACTTTGTGTGTGTCTGCCTCTCTGTTTGTGTGTGTTTGTGTGCTTGATTGTGAGTTTTGTATTTTATTTATAAACATATTTTACTTTTCATGCATGTGCGCCAGTGTCACGCCCCCCCTTTTGGCCCAGGCCCCAAATAGCATGGAATCCTTGTGTGATTTTATTTATTTCCGTTTTACCTGCCTACCCGTCCGCCTGCCTGCCAAATTGGCACCTGTTCCTGCAGCCATAAGAAGGACATTCCTGCTCCAACAGATTGTTACAGAAAACCCATAAAGCTTACACAAAACGGATAGAAATCTGTGCAGTCGATGCAGATACGGATACGGCACAGGGCACGTAAAACTTTAAAAGATTTACTGAAACCAAAAAATTGCCTAGTCTGGTCTGGGTTACCTTCAAATTGTTCACGTGCCGTTTGCTGTTTTATTACAATAAAAGATACTTTTGTCTGTTTAGATACACTCGAATTTTGGTAACACCTTTTTTTTGCTTTTTTTTTTTGAAAAATTATTGCACAAAACTTTTTGTTGTTTTTGCAATTTGCAGCCACTCAAAGATTTTGTACGTGTTCCCCTGTTTGTTTGTTTATACTTGTATGTGGTCAAGGTAGTTTTCTTGCCAAGCTACTATATAGTATGTGTGGACTTAGTTTTACAGTTGTTTGATTAAATTTGTGGTTTGTGTGGTGCCTGGGCCCAGTACTCACAGCTCTCAGCTCTGAGACAATCAGGCTTCGAGTTCTTAAGTCCGGTCAGCAAAAGATAAATAAAGTTTTAATTAGAGGTCGGCGGTTATACTGTGAGCTGCATGTAAATTCAATTAAAGATAGTCCGGCTGACCAAAAAGGGTTATGCGGTTAGCCGCTGACTAGCTGCTAGATTAGATAATTTATTCCACACATCTGATTAGTATCAATTCAAAAATTAAGATTTCATTAACAATATTTTCTCTTTGCGAAAACTAATGCAAACGGAAACGGATGTTACTCAGGTGTTTAACAAGCAAATTACAAAAGAGTTATGTAATTTCATTGTAAATAAAAATTTGTATTCATATTTATCATCAAAATAAATTGATTGTATAATTTTTAATAATTTTTTGCAAATAAGCAAAATATTTACCAATTGATTGATTTTCGTAATTGAAAATTCTTTGCCCGTTTTATATTTAAATAAATATATTTTACTTGTGCATTTTTCAACTATGAATTCAGTTTAAAATGCCTTAAGCAAAAATTATTTAGGGCTTCGAAATTTAAATTACATATTTCCAAAATTTGGATCGACTTAAGTACATTTAAATAAATATATTTTACATGTACATTTTTTAACTATGAATTAAGTTTAAAATGCCTTAAGCAAAAATTATTTAAAGCCTCGATATTTCAATTACATATTTCCAAAATTTTCTGTTTATCTACAATTTGCTAGTAGTTCGTTTTAATTTTAAACTAATTTAATAAATATATTTTACATGTACATTTTTTAATTTAGAATTTATTCTTAGACGCCTTCAGCTAAAATTATTTAAAGCCTCAAAATTTCAATTACATATTTCCAAAAATTTGAATCGACATACATAAGTACATTAAAATACAAGTTGAGCTGTTGCTGCTCTTGAATTGGCCAGGCAACTTACATGTTTAAACAATATTTCTTAATTGAAATGCTTCTGGGCCATTTCTGACTTGTATTACCAGACACACAGACAGATAGACAGATAGAGAGGCTGGCCAGAACAGTTCTGGTAACCAGCTCAACATTTGCAGTGACAGCTTTTGGCCAAGCCATTGCTCATGAGCTTACCCCGCGCTGTGGCAGCTGCCCCGTCTCCCAGTTGCCACTGACTGCGGCAGTTTCACCCCCCCCTTTAACCACCTACTGTCCCCTCCTGTCTAACAGTTGTGCTTATACAATTTTGCCAGCGCTGCAAGCGAGCTGAGCAGAAATTAATTACATTGAAGTCATTTATCAAGAAAGTTTATTTCTTGCCAAAAAGGAGCAGGGCAAACCCAAAAGCAAAACAGGAGCAAACCTCGAACCACAAGACGTCAGTTGTTGTTTACTTTTGGTTAGTTATTTGCTGTTTTGTTTGCTATGCTTATTTTTATTTCTTTGGCCTGCCCATTGTTAGCGAGAAGTAAATCAATAAATGGCACAGGAGTATGGGTTAATTTTTGTTTTTTTTTTATTTTATTCTGCTTGCTTTTGAGGTTTGCACAAAATAATTGCAAAACTTTGGTGGCAATTGGCAAATGGTTAGCTGCATTTTCGATTAGCAAAATGTCAACTTCAAATGAAAATAAAAGGCAAATCGCTGTACAGAGCCACACCATCGAGGAGGAGGTCAACCTATCGAACCATTTTGAAAATTTCATTTCAGTTGTTGCCAGAGAATTGGCAATGACCAAACAACTTTGAGCTGCCGCTACATGGCAGCAATATCCATCACTGGCTAACTGCATTGGCCAAGCTGGGCCATATACAAAAATTGGTTTAATCAACTGTGAAACAACTGCAGCAGCAATAGCAGTAGCACTATTGGCAAAAATAGTCGCTATACTCGTAAAAACAACAGCAGCAACAAAAGCAATCGTTAGAACTTGGTCGGGTTAAACGCGTACTGACATTTCAGCGGGAATGGTATCGGTTCGGGAATCGGTTCATCGAAATGTGGAGGATTGGGAGCAAACCATTGTTTCCAGTATAAACCTATCGATTCACTTTCCTTGTCAGCAACAGCCATAGCAATAGCAGCAAACGATGCTGCGTAAAACGTAAAACGTTTGCCAATTTTATTATTTTATTTTCTTTTTTTTTTATTTCAATTTTCACAAGACACACGTATTCACAACGATTTATATATTTGTATCGACAGTGGCAGCCAAATAACATGGACGCCGAAGCCGATGGTGTGCCGCCAACGGCGCCAGTTGCAGCTGCAACAACAGCCAACAGTGATCTGGACTTGGCCGCACGTCGACGTCTCTTCATCTCACAGCCATCGACCCTGGCAACACGACGCCAACAGGCGGTATGTGTGAGGCGAGCCCACAAGATATATGGTGGCGGCAAGAATCCAAATATTATTCTGGATGGCCTGAATATGACAGTGCCCAAGGGTGCCATGTAAGTACTAAAGCTTTTGAAATACTGAAAAATGTAGAGTATAAGGAACAACTCAAAATGAGCTTGAAATTAAAATAATATTACGCATTTGATAGCTTGCACATTACAAATATTATATGATAATATTAAACATAAATAAAATTTAAATTGATTTAAATAGAGGTTATCTATCTAGTTAGAAGATATTCAGTTAATTTTCTAAGTTTAAATTTCGGTTATAAATTTATCAGTTTATTGTTGGTCAACTTACATTAAATCCCCCGGTTCATTACCACTCCAGGAGAGACCGGCAGGAAAGGTTCCTCCGGAGTTGATGGATAAACAGGCTGTTGTCTAAAAAATGTAATTTAATTTTAAAATAATTATTGAAAAGATTATCAAGAGCAAAGAGCTGTACTGTGCGAAAGAATAGGAAAAGATTTATTTATTTATTTATTAACATTGATAGCTTAGCTTATAAAACTGGAAGAAAAAAACTGTATTGATTACAGAGGCGTTCAGCTATTTTAAAGAATATTTTTACAATAATAACTAAAAGTAGTATCAATATATATAAAACTGTTCAAGCTGGCGACTCACGAGCAGTTCAAACAGTAGAAGCTAAAAAGCTGAAGTGTGTAGCAATAGCTTCCTATTATATCGTAGGTTGGAACTCTGGAAAAAATTCATTAAAAATATGTCGGGATGTGGGTGGAAATTGCATTTTAAAATTAAATAAAAAGCTTAGCTGTAGTATATAAGATGGCGCAGTTGGATACAGTAATAGAATATGTTTAATTATATTTTTCCTTTTAAATTTAAAATTTTTTTTTTTCCTTTTTAATTTTTTTGGGAACATATAAGATAGGCTTTAAATTCTGTAATTTAATAGGATGTGAGTGTCGTTCGCTCCACTCAATTGGGAAACACAAACGACATAAACTAAATGCAGTCTCTCTAGCTATTGTGGGTATTAGCTGATTGTGCATGTTAGCTGTTAAATGTTATTGACCACATTTAACACTCGAAAAGTTGAGACGAAGATGTTGCCAACGTCGCATCGTTGTTGAAGTCGAAGTCGAACTCAACGTCGACAAACGGCAAGTGGGTCAATGTCAGCACTTGAAAAACTGCCAAATTAACACACAAAGACAAGCGTGTGTATCTTTCTCTGTGTGTGTGTGTGCGTTTGTGAATATTTGTATATGACTTAACCAGACGTAGCCCCCAGAGACAACGACAACGTCACAGCATCATCATCCCAACCCAAAGACGATAACCAGTTTTGTAGACAAGACACAAACCGCAGCTGAGCTGCCTCGTTACGTGACTTAGGGTTGCCAGATCTCATAAGGAAGTGCAAAAGTATGAATGAACAGTGCACAACAAAAAAACACACACACACAAAAGTTTGACCATGAAATCATCGAAGCGACTGGCTATAGTTGGGTGTTTGCTTTTGGCTATTTAGCGAGATATTTCACACAACTTACAAAACTGACAAACTGACAAACTGACTGACAGTCACACTTAAAAATCTGTGAACAAAATAGTACAATAATAGCAGCCGTCGTCGTGGTCATTTCAACAGTGTTTCAAAAAAAAAAAAAGAAAAAACTTCAGGCCTCGAACAGACGAATAAACAAAGACGAAAAAGAATTAAGAATATTGTTGCTGAAAGTTCCCGACTGTGAAATACTCTGTTAGTGCTAGCACCTGGCACATAAGTAAACGGAATCGATTGCCATCTTTATTTCCAACACTTTATAAATTCCATAGTTGTGAAATTTTGAAGAATTTCTAAGACGATATTGGATATTGTAAAAATATAGCATTTATTTTAATTGAATGATGTCAAAAGATAATGAAAGTCTCCTAGATCCCTTACAGAATATCAAAATAAAAAAGTATTTGCAATCAATTGTCAATTTATCTTTAAGAGAGAGTATTATTTTTATTTTTACTTAAAAAATGTCGAAACACAATAGAAGTTCTCTTAGTGAATATAAAATCAAGAAAATTCAAATTGATAACGTAGTACCAATCAATCGTCATCTAATATACTTCATTTACTTTTTGGAAGAGAGTATCAAAGCGAAAGAAAACTGTCAGCAGCGCTTTAGTGTTAACAAGAAGATCTGGAACAAAATATGTCGCCAGGCTCACCCGGCTGGAGTTCTCCGAGCTGTCAGTTGTCCCCCAAGCGAAGATTTGTGCTGTTGCAAAAAAAAAAAACAAGACTGTGAAAAGCCCAGAGCCAAAAGTTTCAGGCACTTTTGTAGGCGCAGAGTCCCGCGTTTGTTGACTGACATTTGTTTTGTTGTATTTATTTTTTGGTTCTTTTTTTTTTTTTGTTTTTTTTTGAGGCGCTTCTGGCCAGAGAAGGGGAGCATCAGCAACGCCATCTCGAACTGCTGTCATTGTCGTTTGACGGCCGCCACACAGTGATAAATAATTGTGTGTGTTTTCTTGTTTTATTTGCAATGAATTATATTATTTTTATATTGTGCTGGCCACAACCGCACCACACACACACCAGAAATTACGATATACATATATACTATAGACAAACAAGACAAGTGTAGACAATGAGCACTTAGAATGCCACAGCCAGTGCCAAAGTGGTATTCTGTGGTCTGCCAAACTCGCAAATAAATCACGCCATTCACGCATAAATAAAGTATGCAGAAATTACGCGGTTTTCCAGCTGCCACGTATATAGGCGGATTTATGGTCCCATCTACTGTATTTGATTTACTCGATTGAAAACTCTGGCGGTGGCTTAATTGAATAATGACAATCAGTTAGCTATAAACCAATAAAAAAATATCGATTGATTACAATACAAAAAAATTAAAAAAGCAAAACAAAATATGTGGAAGCTGATAAGCTTTAACATGTCGTTCTCTAAAAATAAATTAAATTACTAAAATATTCAGAGTTTGTATTTTTAATAATTTATAAAATTATTGTTCATTAAAGTAATAAATATTCAATAATGGATGAAATTCCTATTAATAAATTTACTGTAAATATTAAATAGACCCCAAAAACAATGTCTTTAAACGTTTATAAATATCGAATTTAAATTTTCCATAAAATATATTTGATTTCAATTAAATGAGGTGCTTATTTGCTAAAACTAAGACCTAGCTTGTCAAGAGACTCTATTAAATACATTTAATAATTATAATTATTGTCATTGTTCTTACTTTAATGCGATTACGATGCTAATTAAGTTAATGGACAAAATATGAAGACTCAACTGTCTCAGATGGCTATTAAATTGAATTCAATATTAAATATTTGACAAAAATCAAATTTAAATTATATTTGAAGCAAGTTAAATCAGTCAACCATATAATTTACTTATGATTACACCAAGCAAATGACGCAAAACAAAAGCAATTACTAACTCGAATGTAAACAGACAGTTAACATTTCAAAATAATTTTAATTTGCTGATTTAATCATGGAAAACAACTTATGAGATTTAATTTTAAGCGCACTGCAATTAATGACAATAATGAAATGTCTGATATCAAAGTGCAGCTTTAAATGCGTTAATTCATTCACATTTCATATGTCCAATTTAATATTAAGATCTATGTGTACAATTGAATAGCCACTTTATCCACATTTGTTGCCCAACTGGAATAAGACTGACCACAAAATACTGTATGACCACATCAGTGAATCATGTGACTGCAATTCATCTAGTCAACACAACAAAACAACCTTCAGTACACATATTCTGGCAAAACCCAAGTCAGTTTTTATGTTGCAATGTGGTATATAACAAAAATCTCATCAACTGTGTAACAGTTTAAAAATATAACCATGAGTTTTTATATCAGTTTTTTTTTTGTTTTGTGGACGATTTAATGTCTCAAATATAATGATTCGTCCTGCTGTTCCTCTAATTATAGTGCAAAATTATTAAATTATACTATTATCATTTAATTACCTTTATTTTGATGTTAAAACATGTTTCAATTTCATATAAAAAACTGACAAAATTTATTTAATTCTAATTGATTTTATTAATTTTATTTTAATATAATGCTGTGCCAATTATTAATGGTCAAGAATATTTCGTGCATTAATAAAGTGGCCATTTAAATTAACTTACTCACATTTTTTAAAATGAAAAGTGTACATGTTTTTATAACAAAATATAGGTAGTTAAATAACCTTTCTAAAAAGTATAAAATTGTATGCTCAAATATCGCTTTCGTATATATATAAGCGATCGAAATTCGTATTATATCAAAAAAATGTTTTCACAATACAAAGTTGTCTGCTAATTATTAACTTAATTTTTTTAATTCATTAATGTCTATTTGGGAGAGTATTTGTCATTCGGAAACCCAAAAAACTTCTTCTTTTTGGCATTGGAATCTCAACTGCAGTGTTCTTTTGACTTGTTGCTTTTTGCCTCGGATTGTGCTCCGACCACAAACTGTAGGCAGGTCCATTGATTGCTGTGTAATTTCTGTGGTAATGACCTTTTCGACATGATTTACAAGTGTATTTCAGTCTAATTGAATTGATAGCTGAAGGTTGTACAGATGTCTGTCCTTTTTTGAAGATACCATAAGAATATTGTAGGCTGAAAGTCAAGAAATACGGCTTTAACAGATGTTGACTGTCGCTTGTGAATTTTCCCCGTAATCATTTTGAAAAGACTTTGTAAACTTCAATTACATGGCATCCATTAACTAGCAAACAAGCCAAATAAATAACTATAATTTGTGCATATCACAAGCACAACTAAAACTTTGCCCTTATTACGATTGCACTTGTTCTGGAGTGTTAGCTAGAAATCATGGCTTAAAAACTCGGCAGTCAGGTATTACTACTACCTGGTCATGAACAACAAAAACAACAACAGAAACAACAATAACAATGGGCACACGATGCCGCCATTATTTTGACATACGACAGAGCTGAGAGGCGGCCGGAACAAAGGACAACATGAGCGCTGAACCATTTTACACGCAGTCGAAAAGGACGGGGCCGACTGGGCCCAGTCCAATGATGTTTGGGCGGTCCAGGTCCAGGTCCTAGGTCCTATTACAATGCTGAGAACCCACAGAGAGAGAGGGAGAGAGCAACATGGGCAGCAACATGAAGAAACATAATGGCTGCTTACAATTTGTGAACGAGCATAATGCGAACATTACATCCGCGCCATTGTTCTTGCTCCCTACCCCGTGCCCCTGCACAGGGTACATGGTGTAGGCAGAATGTGGGCCGAAGTTGGACTGGCAAACGGTTCGTAGGGTGGCCAAATTAAATTAAAGCTGTTTAGGTGTAATTGGTCGTTGAGAGGGGTCACAATCAGGGGCTGCGTTCTGGCCAAGAGCTTCGAGTGGGCTCAGGGCTCCCAGGCCGAATGGAAGTGACCCTTTTTCGTTGGCATGGCCTTCATATTGCACTAACCATGAAAATGGCCAATTAATGGGGCATGAGTCAGGCTAAATTGAGCGCACACATACAATAAACAGCCCATACAAGAGATTATAAAGCGTCTGAGTCCACAGTTGGCGTTAGAGCTGGGCATTGGGGGAATTGAAGTCCCAAGTTACTTTCTATTAAATGTTCAACACTGAGATTATCCACACACATACACACACACAAACACACGCCTTTTAATTGACATGAAATTGTTATTAAATTATTAAATATTTGCCATTTGCAAGGCGTAGCTTATTTCGCATATAATTATTTCGTTAGTTAAGCAATTTCCAATTGCACTATTACGTGCTGGCATTAATTGTTATATTTTAGATTTTGTTGTTGTGTACATATATTAAACAGATATATATATATATGTTATAAATGTAATAAATACCAACAGTAAAGTTGTGTTATAAAGTGCCGCTATTAGAGATTAGTACAATGCCTTACACTCAGCTAAAAGGGAATGTTACTAAAGTTTTCCAAACAAATTATGGGTTATTAACAACACACATGTAGCACTCTGACTAGGAGGTTACCCATGTGGATTGTTAAACATTAATAAGAGACTGTACAGTGGCGCAAATAAGTTATCTGCCCATACGAGTGATGTGCTTTAATAAAATGTTAAATATATACAAAGTATTTCTTAAAATTGCAAAAATCAAGGAATTTGTAGACATTGAATAAGAGCAAACACTTTGTCAAATAAGGAATTTAAAAGCTGTCAGGAGGGTATATAAATGTATTAAAAAATATTAAGTAATTTAGTATTGCTTAACTGTATAGAACATTTTAACCCACTGTGTTTCTCAAGTCGAACTATCTCTGCCGCCTGTCGATCATTAGACAGTGTCTGTCTGTGCTTAGTTGAGTGATTGTTAATATGCTTATTAGTTGCAGCAGCATGAGTATCAAGTACCAACAATTAGACGCATACATAGCCTATATGCTGGCCGGCAATTTGTATCTACTGGTTCAAGTAGTAAACTATGAGATACAATTCAATGAAACACTTATATCAAGTAATTTATAGCACAATTGCGCTTAATCGCAAGCCGTGCTCTTTTGTTTGTGTAATGTGTGTTTATAGAGTATTTGAGGTCAACATCAAGAGCATTTGCCACTAATTACAACTACAATATACAATTTATACTATACTGATATATACTATAATAATAATAGTGCAATTTGAGTTGCTTGAAATACTTGAACTTTCGATGTAAATCAATAATTTCAAATAAAATAATTTTTTTGTAGATGATTAACAGTAAAGCACTTTTCATATTAGTCTCATTTGCGTAAGCAAACTTTGCTATCATTATACTTACAACCAGTGTATCTATATCTGTATCTGTACTTACGTATCTGTACCCAAATTATAAAGCATTTTAGTGTCGACATGGCACAGCAATTTGTTCTGATTACTCTGTGACTTTCTCTTTCCTTTCTCTGTTTTTCTCACCCTCTGACAACATATAATACTAAATTATTAAGTGATTTTTAATGGCAACTCATACGTCGATTTGTTTGCTTATAAATCGATTCTCGGCGTTCTGAATGATTAGCGAGGCCCATTTGCCTTATTGCCTGTATTGCAATTTAATAAACACTCAAACTGACAAAAAAGAAAACTATATTTGAGCTCGAAATTATTTCTGAGCTGTTGACATTCTCCCAGTAAGAATTTGTGTTGTCATTGAACCGAATATTTAGCAGGTAGGGAATATCAATTCACCTAAAAAATATTCAAATATTTCTAAAGCCCTTGCTTGACCAGAAAAACCAAATACTTCACATTAAAGTCTTTAAAATCTGCAGGAATATCGATAGACTAACATCAAAGCAATTACAGTTTGGGTTAATTTTGGATAACATTTAAACAAAATTAGACAGGCAGTTTAAGCTCGTGGAACAGCGGAAATTAAAATCTTTACGGCAAATGATTAGGCAATAAGAACAACATGAAACGGAACTCGCATAGACGCGCCCAAAATGGCGTGAAAGGCTAAGGCGAAGAAAAAATGGAGGCTTGCAAGGATAAAGGAAGTTTACCCGAATAGGAAAGGGAATGTAAGTACTTCAGGCCTGAGGCAGGCAGACGCTTCAACGCCCCACAGTTGTGGCATATAATTACCAAAGTGGCCCTCGGCTGAGGCAATCCAACCCAAGCCAAGCCGGCAATCGGCAGTCGGAAGTTCAACAGCCGTTGCAATGGCCGGCTTATTAGTCAAATTAGTTGGGCAGCAGAGGGAAGGGCGGCATGTCGGGTTTGTTTGCCCATTTGGACGTGGCCAATTGAAGCGTCAAGTGAGTGACGAACGGTACTGAACGGACTCGCAACGAGTCTGTAATGAAAATCGATTAAAAATGGAGCACGGAACAGTCCCGCACATAATGGAAATTTAATTGTAAAGTGCGCGGCCATTTTGCTTTGGTTGTTGCCTTCGCAGCGGCCAACTTGGCGGGTCTGTTTGCCGGGGGCGGCGGGCGGCAGGCGGCAAGTGTGCTTTAGCCATTTGAAGGATTGAAAGCAGCATAAAACAATAATTAATTGATTGAATGCCGGAAGCCACCAGCAACCAAATCAAGCCTAACCACACGCCCCTTTAGCTAAGTGGCATAGAAAATTAGTTTGCGCAAGAAATGTATTTTCTATGCCAAACGTTTTGCTCTTATCCAAAGGGTATGATGACTTTGAACAGAAGTCTGAGCTAGTTTTTTAAATTGTTTAAATATTCATTGATTTTTATGCCATTTTACAGTTCGGCTCTTTTATGTAAATGTATGCTATTAAAATCTTTAACAGATTTCAGCTACAAATTAAATAAAAAATTGAAAATAAAAAATTACTAAAAAACTGCATTGTGAATTTAAAAAAAGATATAAACGGAAATTTTTTCATTAAAACAATTATGATATTTTCAAGATTTCAAAGAGTAACTTTTCTTCAGGTAATTTTAATTGGATTTTTATTCGAAAAGTACATTCAATTTATTTTTAGCAAATTTTCTAATAGAAGCACTCCAAGTGTATACAAATTGCTGATAAAATGTGCTTTGAATATTATTAATTTTGTCGCAATAAATAATTTCACACTGCGTTAAATTAACGAAGCAATTTGTTGGACTTAATTACTTAAATTTGAGTTAATTATTGGGCATGCAAAGACCTGATAGATTTGGCCAAAATTTAATTTGTGCCGAATACGACCCATTTTGAATATGCTTGAGAAGTTTAACCCCTGAGCGGGGCCACGTCCTCGTCTCGGGCAATGTCGTCGCAGCTCTGCAATTACAAAACGGAATGTGAATTGAAATTCAAGCAGCAATTACCCAGATCGAAATGTGAGAAACGAATCGGATGGCTGTCCTGGGGTCCATGCTGTCCTGCTGTCCTGTCAAGGACATTACGTGCCAGGGACGTTGACAGGCGGCTTTTGAGTGTTGGCCGCAATTAGGCGTCTAGGAATTCAATTTATTTTAGAGCAGCCCGCGCTGTTACTGCGGTTGTATCCGCTGTTTGTATTTGTTGTTCTACTTCAATGTTTAAATGATTGCATAATACGCTGTTGGCTCAACTCTTAGCCAGCTGCCTCAATCTCAGATGGCTCAGTTGCTACAGCTACTCCGTCTGCATCTCCTTTTACTTATTTTCCACTTGCTACTCGCTCTTATTGCTCTGATTTTGTGCTTAATTTGCTTAAGCTGCACTTCATTTTTAGCTGAGCCACAGACCAGATTCAATTCCTCCATTGACCCTCCTCTGCACCCGCACATCTGTCAATGTTTATCCTTGTTGGCAGTATTCTTTTTGCGACCGCACACTTAAAATGCTGTTAATTTGCAACGCAGCACATCAAACTGACAGCGTGGCATGTGGCAGGGCACGGCACGGCACGGCGATGCAACTGACGGGCAGTCTGTACGTCAATCAACCAGTTTGGACGTTCATCATTCAAAGTGCGTAACCACTGTTGAAATTAACAATTACATTCCGCAAAATGCGGCAACAACAGCAATTGTACTGCAGGCTTAAGGGTTGCACCTTGCAGCTTACCGTTGCAACGCGTTGCTGCTGCGGTGGGCTTATAAATTAAAGTATGGTGCAGGGTATTACAGCGGAAACGGAAGTGCGCATTAACTGTGCACGCTTGTATGGTGTCTCTCCACGCGTATGTGTGTGTGTGCCCGTCAGTGTCGTGTCATTGTGTGTGTGGCCGCAATTAGCAGCGCACATGTGTGCGTGTTTGCTTAAGTATTTTTCTTACAGCTGTGTGAGTAATTAAAACCGAGTGTGCGCATTTAATAAGTTAAGCGCTGATGCATATACACACCCACATACACACATACTGCCAAAGGTGAGGCAGCTTTACACACACACACACACACACAACCAAACAGCAACTGAGTTTCCGGCTCCGCTGCGACATTGTTGTTCAGATATTCCTGCTCAAATTTTATTATACATTCGGTCGTCATTGAAACTTTTAATGCCTTACAATACCATGAATAAATAATTATGTATAATATTTTATATATAATATATAAATATATTATTTACAAATTCATATATCATAATTTATATAAAAAAATAGAATTTGGCACATTTTTTAACATAAATAAAACAAATTAAATTATATTACACTTTTGAGTAAATTCCTTTTAACTATCGAGCAGTCAACACTTATTTTTAGAAAACATATCTAATGATTATGCTTTAGTTTAAAATTACGAGTTTAATTCATGAAGTTTATATTTGATAGAATTTAAGGTCTTAATATTGCCTCAATTTTACAAAATTCTTTTTACACTCAGTAAATAGAAAATACTCTTCATTATATTTAAATTATATCAAGTTAACTGAATGTACAACAAAAGTAGACTTACTTGACGAAAGTCACATATGCTCTTGACTATAAAATGCAAAAATCTTACTTTTGTGATGCACTTACACGTAAATGCCACATAAGCTCTGCCAAATGCAGAATGCAGGCAATTGGCCCATTCATTTGCGCCAAGTATTATGTGGCCCCAATAAACACATTCACATATATACACACACATACATATTTACTAGTGCATAGTGCACAGTGCACGTGCTTAGTTACCCTGACTACTGTGAAGTGCCTGGCGGCATTTTGGGTGACCTTTCTTTCACATGGCGTATGCGCAACATCCGATGTAAAATAATAAAAAAAAAATAAATATTTCACATAAAATTATGCAGCAGGTGAAAATGCAAAGGGTTGACTGAGCCATAAAAGCGAATTAAATTAGCCATTAAAATATTGTTGGTAGCATATTTATTTATTGCTGCATTGCCTGAGGCTATGGCCATGACGATGTCAGTCTAAGTACGTGTATTTAATGCAATTTCTAATTAAAATGAAATTATGCGCATTATATAAATTTACATTAATTTGGAATTTGTTATGCTTACTGTCACGACCCCAGTCCATACTGCCTTGCCAAATACCCCTTTTTTTTTAGCCAGCTGGCTCCATAACAATATAGCCGTTGTGATAAATTGTTAATTGCATTGAAAAATGCAAAATTACAGTGTCCAGAAGGTACTGGACAAATATTCACATGAGATGCGCTCGAATGCAATGCGATAAGTTTTGTACAAATTTGTAAACAGCTGCAGCAACAAAAATGATGCATTCTGTTTGGTTTTCTAATCAGGCAACGGTTCGCGTGCAACAGACAACAGTTTAGCATTAGAAATAGCAACAACAACAAAAACAACAATCACAACAACGATGTAGACATCAAAAAACTGTAATTGTCATATGGTAGCAGCAGCAGCAGTATATATATTTGTATCTGTATCTGTATCTATGCGTGTGCAATGCAATTTGTATCTCAGCTGATTGTCATAGATTCATTTAGCCTGTAAACAAGCAAAACAAAAGCCGTGCACTGTGATTTTATTTTGTATATTTAGTAAATAACATTTTGCATTGTATTTGCATTCAATGTCAAAATATTTGCATTGCCCCGCCAATCAACAGATTGAATCGCGATTGTTAAACTATAGAGAAAAAAAAACCTGTAATTAAGTGGGTTGTGCCCATGAATAAACATTGGTAAATATTTTGATAGGTAACAGTTATGAACAGGTTGGCAGTAGTAATAAAGCCGAAATAATGCTATATCAGCAGTTATTAAATTATATTAAAAATATGCAAAAATACATCAAACATGCAAATGTATCTTATGTAATGCAGTAAGTTGATATTAGCATTTTTTTTTATTGAAATTCAAAACTTGGTTTTTTCAATTAATTTTTATCCAAAAATTGCACAAATTATTTAAAACATTTAAGTGTGTTGAACACTTAGGCCAAAAAATATGCAGTCTGGAATCTAAAAGCCTCCACGTGTTATCCAGCAAATTCCACGATGCGAAATTCGCCGTTTCAGCATTTTTGATTTATTTGCACATTTTTACTGCTGACTTTTCAGCATGTACTCACCGCCACTCACTATACCCACTTATATATATATTTTTTTTTTATATATATGTGTACATAAAAAATTTAATATATATGTATATACATATTTACAGTTGGCGTGTCCAAACTTTCAAGTGAATGAATGTGTGTCCAATGTTGTGCGCGAAATTAATGCTGTCCTTGAATTACTCATAAACTGCCAATTCAACAGAAAGTTAACGAGAACAACGAAGCGCAAACAAACAAATATATTACGTATACGCAACACCAAACAAATATCAGAGAAAGTTAACTCTAAGTTCATTTGACCAACTGAACGCGGCAAATTCTTTTAAAAAGCATCTTAATCAGCAGTAAATTCTCAACTAATCAGCGACTCCATTGTCTGTATATAGCTTCACCTCTAAGGATACTCCCTCTCCTCTCAGTAGAAGTGCCAGCTCACTTATTTTGTAACACGCGCATTAACGTTTCCCATGTTCAGTGCTCGGCATTGAGGCAAGACTAACTTATTGCAACATAATTACACGTTGTGGATGCTGCAACGCATAATAAATGCGTATAGCGGGGCGAATGAGTGATGCAAACACCAGAGATGCACGATATGCAATTTGAGAACAAAATTGGAGATTAGACAAAATTTAAAATTAAAATAATAATAACTTATATCTAGGTAGCTTAATTGCTTAAACTTTGAACCTTTTGGAGTGTTTCCCTAGGCTTTGGTGTTAGAATAAAAAGTGTATTTAAAAAACGATAAGAAAAATACATTTTCTTAAAACAAAATTACGTTAAAACATTAAAGAACTGGTTGGCAAGGGTTTTATAGTTCCTGATACTTTCTTAGCTTTTTTTTCTTCTTTTTTTTTTTAAGCTGACACGAGCACATCTCTAACTGCAACTTCGATTCTTATTTTCGAGAATTTTCGCTGTCTGCATTGGCGCATTGAACTTTGTCTTAATTATGCTGGAAGATAGCAAAAATGTGAGCTGGGGCACAGTGGACATCGACATTGTTTGCGCTTTACTTGGCTTGGCCCTTGGCTTAATAAATTGCAATTGTTTGCAAGCTAACTTTGCACCCACGCCCACTTTTTCGCCCAGTTTTGTTTGTTCCCTTGCTGCGGCTGTTGATTTTGTAATTGGTTTTGGCTTTGCGCACTGCATTTGACCAAAAATAAAAAAATATAAAAAAAAAGTTTAGCATAATGCGCAGCGAGAAGGAGCAAACAAAGTTTTACAAACATTCAGTCGCAGAATAGATTTTTATATGTGCGGTTAACGAAGCAAATAGAAAAATTTACCAGAGAAAAATTGTAATTTTTTTTTGGTTTCCACAGCAGTTAAAGCAACTGAACTCAAATATTGGACCAAAGTTTCATAAACGTAATTGTTGTCGACGCGCCAGATAGTCAGCAAGCACTTTTAAAGTTCTCCAAACTCAATTGGACCTTTTGGATATTTCAGAAGCAAACTGGCAGCATGCAAACTTAATTAAAAGCCAAACAATATACCGAAAAGTAAGACAACTATTTAAATATTACAGTGCAGTGTCAGAACAATGCTCAACTGAACCAAAACAGACAGCCCAGACAGACAGACAGACTGTAACAAAAGCCCGACTGAAGCGAACACAAAATTGTTAAAATTATAGCATATATAACGATACTCATGCACTTTTGTATGGCACTGTTATGTAAAAGACAGACAGACAAGTTAACAAACCGTCCGAGGGGGGTAACAACTATTTCATGTGACTCCCATAAGTGGTTGCATATTATACCCTTTGACTATTAAAATGTGTTTGGCATGGCAAGTTAGAATTTGCCAAGCAATATTAAAAAATAATTACCTAAAATTTAAAGAATCTCTTGAAAATCTAAGTTCAAAGATGTTTCATAGATTTAAATAAAAAAAAATATCTCGAATTTTAAGTTTGCATTTAATTTAAGCCCTTTAGGACACACATTATCAATTGGAATAATTACAGAAAATTAAAAAAAAAAACTTTATGATTTATTATGTCATTATCTCGCCTCTCTCCTTCATACCTTTTATTGATAAGAAAGTTAAAATAAATTTTGCTTAATAAATTACTTTTCGTGATTAGTTTCAGAGGAAAGAAGCGTTGCCTTTTAAATACAATAAATAAAAGTTCTTTTTAAGGAAATTATTCATAATTTGATATGAATTTAGATAGTTTTTTTTAAAGCACATTTAAAGGATATATCATGGTCGTATCTATTTTATTTTCGTCTTTGCATGCAACTGACCACAATTGAAAAACGTTCTGCTTTATAAAAATAAAAAATAAAAAAAAACACACAAGCAACAGATCTGGGCAGCAGTAACAAAAGCAAAACCGTAAATATAACAAACAACAAGTGAGCAGTTTTTTGTAATCTTTGCATATAAAATTGTTTAAATAATTTGTTGATGCTACAGAATGAAATCAGACACTTGCTGCTATGGCAACTCCAACTAGTTCTGGAGCAGAGGCAAATGATGCAAGAACTCTTTCAAAAATTGTATCCTAGTCCTGTTAGGACTCATGTGGGGCCAAGTGTTGGGTATATTATGGCCAGCACGTAGTACAACTGACTGAGTAACTGTAAATGTAACTGCAACTGTAAGTAAAACTGTTACTGTACTGCCAGTCATACTTCATAACTTTTCTCTTCCTTTTCTCTCTTCATCCTATGCATTCCTTTTGTGCTAGCAAATTTTAATTATTAGCATACGTTCTGCCGGATAGAAGCAGAAGCAGCAGCAGAGACGCCGCCTGAGTTTTACGAGTTTCATTGTTTTGTGCTCACATTGCGTATGCGTAACGCGTGCGCGTTTGTGAGTCTAATTGAAAAAATATCAAGCATACATCATGCTGTACAATTGTTCTGACGGACGCTGGTCGCACGCAAAGCGCATATAACACGCAGCTGTTGCATGTGCACTGTCCAATAAAACTTTAAAATCTGTAGAATTTGATTTGAAATTCATTAAAATTGTTGTTTTTTTTATCTATATTTTTTTTATTTGTTATCAAAAAATGCAATTAGTTTTACTTCAAATAACTTGGCAATATCTGACAACATTTGATGCAAATTAATTTAATAAATCATCTCAGCATGCACCTTATTTCTTTGCTAACTACTTACAGCCTCAAGCATATGCCCTAGAAAACTTTAATCCAGGCACATTGACTTTTGCATTCTTCAGCCAACTAAATTGTGAGTTTACTCGTGAATTTAGCGCATGTCTATAACAAAAGTTTATCGTTTAATTAGGAAGCTTAGTGGGTGGCAGCCACTCAGCAAAGTCATTCAGACTGTGAGCTAGTCGCATTTGCCAAGAATGCTCTTCATTTTCAATGGAAAACTACAAAGTAAGCTTGTTAATTAAATACGCATTACCGCGCCTCTAATTGCCTGCGATGTGCTGGTTGGAAATTACAACAGCAATGCCACAAAAAACAAACACAAATTGTTAAAGTCAGGTGCAAAGTTCTGGCTACCGCTTGTTGCAGTCAATAAAATATGGCGCAAAATAAGCGCACATTAAATTTAATTATCGGCTGACACTTTGGCCTCTGACTAACTGACAGATTGACAAACTAAAGCAAAAAAAAAATAATTAAAAAATTCAATGGATGAATATACTACACACCGATAAATGTCGCTGGGTAAATCACATTTAATTAGTGCACATTTCAATGCAAGCCGTAGAAGGCAACCTGAAATTGAGCGTGGCATGCCACAGGCTAATTCAGCTGCACAAATCATCAATCAGTGCGGCTGAAATAACTTGGCCAAGTGCTCGGAGAATGCATCAAGCTCAGCACAAAAAGGTTAATGGCTTAAAAAATCAACTTGGCCGTCGTTGGCGCCATTTGACGTTGCTTATTGTTCGCATTGTTTGTTGTTTTTTTTTCCCCTTTCTTATTTTGATGGCTAAAAAGGGCGACAGTGTCTGGCTAAAATATGCGCACACCGTAGGTAAATGTTGGTAATTTGTGACTTCAAATGTTTTTCTGCTGCATTGCCAATGCATAAATTTAACATTTTTTTTATTATTGTTTTTTCTCCTTGTTGCCCATTTGAGTTTCGACAAAGTTTTTGCTTGCAAATTTATGTAAAAATGATGTGGCAATATGCAGTTGCATGTCTAATGCTTTGGGGAGGAATACAATTTAGCACAGGAACATGAAAATAAAGCTAAGTTGTTTGGTGTGATTAAAAGTGGACATTAGGTTGATTGGTAGCAAGGCATTAAGGTTAAAGGGGAACTATGAATATAAAAAGGGTTTTAATATATTTAAATTGAATAGTTTTTATAAGTGTTAATCAACAATACATTTTTCTTTGATTTGGTTTGGAAAAATAAATTAAATTACAAGGAATTTATTTAAAGTAGATTTTGCAATTAAAAATTATATTTATTTGTTTATATTAAAGTTATATATAATAAAATTAACACTTACTTAAGTTAACTAAAGCAGTAGCTGCTTAGACCTATGTCTTGGTTGTGTAGTAGCTAATAAATTATTAACAACAATTATACAAATTTATCTTATTCAATATGCAAATTTAAATAAGAAAATTGTGGCAAAACATGACTTAAGCGAAAACTGGCTTAAATTTGTGACTTCATTATACCATTTATGTGCCTTAAAGCCATTTATTCACCTTGTGAACACTTAAAGTCAACGAACAAGTTTTCAACTTTATTTACGTTCTCGATGCTCTTAAACTTTCACACTTTAATCATATCTACGCTTATTGTTTTTACCTGTTACTGTTGTTATTGTTATTGTTGTGCATGTTGTTTTTGTTGTTGTTGTTGTTGTTTTTGTTGTTCATGCACACAGCTTTGCTGGAAGCTGCCCAGCGCAGAGTTGCGCTCTTATTTACCCCTTTGGCGCACAGTTTGGCTTATTCAAGTGTGGCTTTTTCATGTGCACACTGCGGAGTCACTTTGACCTGCATGTTATTCATGGCTAAACACACACACACACACACACATGCACACAACATCCTCTGACACACCACAGTAAACCGAATCCCAACTGCCAAGCCAACAATTTTCTAAACTTGCGCGCTGCGCACATAGTAAAAAGAAGGCGTCTGGGCATGGGCATGGGCATGAGCATGAATGTTAGCTTGGGCGCAGATGTGTGGTGTGCAGCGCGCTAAGCTGTGCTAAACATTCCCTAAATATATTTTGCAACAGCTCCTTCACACACACACACACACACATACGCTCACACATGAGATAAGCGGCGCAAATGCCAGCCAGGACGACAAGGACACGCAGCGATGCCTAAGTGTGCGCGCTGCAATGAAACTTTTTGCACCTGAATATTTTTCCAAACCTATTCACAGTTGATTTTTCACCTGATGCTTTTCACGAAGCTTTCTCTGTAACTATGTATGTATCTGTGTGTGTGTGTATGTGCCTATATACCGTGCGGATGTGAGTGTGTGTGTGTAAGTGCTTAAAATATTTGTCTGCCAGGCTACCTCGCTGCCTGTAAAGTTGTGGTATGCCATGTAGCCTGTCCGACTGTCTGAATTGCCAACGAACGGCTCGCTTTATAACATTCGAGTTAAATGCAGTGTCGCTGCTTTGGCTGCCTCATGAAGTTCTCCAGTGCCCAATTCAAATTGGCGCCTAATTTTTAGGGGAATTCATCAAATTTAATTTTTTTAACTTTTTACGAGTTTTTTGACTATTTATGTCAATTTATCAATAATAGAACGTTTGGTAATCAGTTTTTAAATATAATTATTTACCACCAACGCGATTTATAGTGCCGAATCTTGTGAAAACCTATTCAAGAAACTCTTACTTTTTTTATTTTCTTATTCGATCAGAACTTAAATTTTTAGGTTAAAAAAAAAGGAGAATAAAGTCTATAGATGAATTTGAACCGCCTACCTTCAATATTTACGAAACTATTTAAGATGAGCTTTATATTTATTATATTTTGTTCAAAATGGTAATGTTTGGTAATGTTTATTTTTCTCAATAAATTTTATGAAAGACAAATAAAATTAAAACTGAGTTTTATGTGCTACGAAAGAATAAAAGAATTAAAACTCAGTTATAATCATTATTATTTAGGAACTTTATAGAAGTTAAGAATAAATATAAAAGATTTTTTTTTTTAGATCACGAATTATTGTTATATATGATAGATAATTATAAAGTTCTTCAATATATAATAAAAGCGATTTAATAGTTGACCAATGATTTTTTTAATCCCTCCATATTTGTTATTATTGGGCGCACTCGCAACTTAAGCCGCTCCTGCATTCTTAGCTACATATATAGATACTTATATGTAAATATATATCTGCATGTGTGCAGTTTTATCTATATGCATTTTATTATATAAGCTACAGTCTGAAATTGTCCAATTCACCGCTCACCTCTCTTGCAGCTATGGTCTCCTGGGCGCCTCCGGCTGTGGCAAGACAACGCTGCTCAGCTGCATCGTTGGACGACGGCGTCTCAATTCGGGAGAGATTTGGGTGCTCGGCGGAAGGCCGGGCTCGCGCGGTTCCGGCGTACCTGGTCCGCGAATTGGCTACATGCCACAGGTGAGTTCAACTATACGGCAGCTGGTTGAATATTTCATGCGCTTTTTATTGCCGTTGCCGCAGTTTGGCATCGTTGCTCGTAACTAAATTAAATAAATGCAATAAAACGTTAAATTCTGCATAAGAGAACACACAATGCTCAACAAATAAACTTTTTGCACTGCAGCATAGCATGAAAGTTTTAATTTCAACACAGCGCAATAATATTTTTAGTCCCAGCGGATTATACGCCAACAAAGCACATTGAGTGCTGTGAAGTAGACAATAGTATTTCCATTTTCTGTGTCTCTAATATAATTTCTTCAACAGGAGATAGCTCTTTATGGGGAGTTCACCATGCGCGAGACTTTAATCTACTTTGGAATAATTGCGGCAATGCCTCGCAGCGACATCGAGGATCGCACCGAATTCCTGCTCAAATTGCTTAATTTGCCAAATGGCTCCAAATTCGTAAAGAATTTGAGTGGTGGACAGCAGCGACGAATGAGTTTGGCAGTTGCTCTACTCCATGAACCGGAGCTTCTGATATTAGATGAGCCAACGGTGGGCGTGGATCCAGTACTGCGACACAGGTGCGTATAGATACTGAAGTCTACTCTCTCTTATGCTCTAATGCTTATGCTCTTTATAAATTTAATTCGAAATTAATTTATCCTGTTCGTTTAAATATTAATACAATTAAGATTTGCCAAAACGAAATCTTTAAAGTAAATTTTGTTAAAGAAAAATATTTGAAATATTTGGCTAATTTTAGGAAAGGCCTGAACTTTAGATACAAAAAATAATCAAAAGAGTTCCAGCTTTCACATGGAACATCGATTTAATGACTGCCAATTAACTTTTTATCATTTTTCTTCACTTTTATTTGCAGCATTTGGGATCATTTGGTGGATATAACAAAAAATGGTCATACAACTGTGATAATCACAACGCATTATATCGATGAATGTGCTCAGGCGCATATGGTAAGTTCGATTAGAGGGTTGAGAAGGACGAGATGAAGGGGGAGGCAGCCAAGTGTCAATGGCTTTTTGGCGCCCACGCATTGTTTGCCTGCTTGATTTATAGTCAATGCTTGCACGACCATTTGTAATATGCGGCGTATGAGCAATATTATGCGCTTCTGCTGCTGATTGTCGGGCTGTGGCAAAGGTGAAAGCTCAGCTGTCCTGGGAGTAGACCATAAGTCTCTACCCAGGGCCCGACGCTTATCAGCTCAAACTCAAGTGTACGCTGTCAACACGCGGCGCTAAGTGCTTCCTTCTCCCGTCCAGTGGGGGCATGACTGGGTCGTATCATGTGGAATGGGGCAACTTGGCAAATTTGTATCCTGCGCGGGCTGCAACAAATCTGTGTCCTCTCGAAAAAGTACAATATTACTGGCAGGCCAGTCCGGCTGTCTTTGTTGACCCATGGCCATGGCACGATTTACGAGGCATTTCCGAGCGAGACACATTGCAAAATTTACTTCAGATTTATTTATGTTGGCAATGCGAAGCGTAATAATCAGCTTGAGTTGGAAAGAGATAGTGATAGCATGGGAATGTGTGTACGTGTGTGTGTTAGTGTGTTTATGTGTGTGTTAGTCATTTACTGCCCCATGCCAATGTGTGTGGCAGACAATGAACTGACAGAGCAACAAAAATATGAAAAACAAAAACAAAAGTAAAATAAAAAAAAAAAATCGGGAAAAATACAGAAATAAAGCGTGACAAAGCGCACAAAGCAAACGCCCGTCACAATGGACACTTAGATAGACAGATATATAGATACAGCTACATATACCCATGCGACACGCACAGGATATGCGCACACACACACATCCACACACATGGGCACACAAAACAAACAAATCCTTACACAGACACGCACTTATGCTGGTCAGGTCCGAACGGAAGCTGGGCAAAGCGAGTCTATAGCATACATCAGACGGAACACAATCAAACACAAAAAGATTGATGCAAAAAAAGACCTCAAAGAGGTGGCGGGATTTAAGGTAGTAGTATAAGCAAAGACAACGACTCTTCTATACCCTATGTCTTGGCCAATAAAATCGATTGATTGATCGAAAAGCGATTTATAAAATTGCTAAACACGAATTTACTTAGGCTCTCTTATCAAAACTTAAATGTGAAAATTTGTCAGAACATCAACAAAGCCCTTTTAAGTTTTTGTTTATACATGAAGATTTTTGTTTTCTTTTAGTAAAACTTCTGTGGCGCAACTGGCTCTAAATCTCGATACTCTTAACAAAAAAATACAAAAATATTGTATGATTAACTGAGATATTTTTTACATATTTAGAAAGAGATTTTCTGGAAATAGGTATTTTTTAAAATTATATTTAAGCCTATTTAAACCAAATATGATTAAATTCTGTTAAGCGGCTTACTTTATATTTATTTAAAAATATGCTTTTGAGCTCGTTAGCTTCTTCCCGGTATCAAGCTTCACCTGCAACTTAACCATTATTCGAAAATATCCTAAATCCATCGTTTTTGGCTCCGCCAACAGCTGGCACCCTCGCAGAGTGTCATTGTGGTAAAGAGTTATGGGCCATAAACAAAATCACTGACGGCAATAGAAAGTAGAATTTGGTTTGCCACAAAACGTGCTGGCAACCTGAAGGGGCAACCCAAACATCGACTGAATCCCAGGTCCATAAAACAATGAGCAGAGGTTTAAGGTTCAGTTAATCTAACAACAACGCGACATCCATTGAAATGTGAATTTAATGCCAATTGTTATACTGAATTTATAGTCTTGAAACAAACTTCAGAAGCCTTTGCTCCTATATGGTTCAGAGCTTTGTCTGTTTGGCAACTTTGGTGACAGTGTTTAATTGCTCATATTGAACACGTGTTGTCTCTTCCTAGCATAACAACAATATCAGCAACAACAACACACAGTCCGCTTAGATTCTGCACGCTTGAGTTGACTACTCGTATTATGGCCGACAGCAAATTGCTTTTTCAGCTTTGTCACTTTTTCGTGCCACGTTTTTGTTTTGCCGCAGGTTTTCGAATACTCACAGGAGGCGAGTCCTGCAGTGGATTGTCCTGTGCACATATTTTTCGCCAATTCTGCACGTCACTTGGACTTCAGTTTTCGTGAGACTTACTTTTCCGACTGCCCAGTGGACGTTGTTCAGTTGTTTTTATCCATTTTATTTTTGTTTTGGTTTTTTTTTGTTTTTTTGTTTGGTGTCCTTTTATTGTTGACTCAACAGAATTGCGTGCTGGCAGCATAAGAGCACATTCATGCACACTAAAACACTTGGTTGGATATTTGTGTAGACCACGCATACAGAGACACAAATAGAAATTTAACTTGTCCAAACTCGTGCTGATTGAGTAAGATATATCCATGGATACCTTTTAGACACTTTACCTGTAAATTTAAAAATGAATACTCTCGACATCTTGGCGTTTAAGGTTATAATAAACATATTAGTTAATTTCTAACTCATCTCATCAAAGATTCTTATTGCTGCAGAGAAATTTCAAATGAGAAAACTGTTTCGATTTTTGCTGCAATTTTCAATAAAACTTTATGGATAAACATAAAAATATTGCACAATAGTTTGTTTTTATATTATTCTAGAGTTTTTGTGCTTAAACTATGCCATAAAAAAGCTATTAAATAAAAGGAATAAATGCTTAGCGAAATATAAATGGGTTCGTCTTGGCGATGTGAGACTATAAATGTGAAAGTTCACCGCAAATTAAAGTTTTATTATTTGATTCATGTTTATTATTTTAAATTTCAAGGTTCATTTAAATTTGCTTGTCTTGTATCTTAGACAAAATCATTTGTCAAACCTGCTTTCTAAACTGCAGCATATATTATATTTCGCTATAAATTATATTAGTCTGTTGTTAAAATAATATTGGCTTGTATTCAAAATTGCTTTCATTGATTTTAACTAAAAAGAATTAATAAAAATATTCTTAATGTGGCATTTTGATATGTCAAGTTTTTAACTACTTAAATCAACTTTTGTATAACAAATTCTATAAATTCACATTAAAATTGACAGTGAAAAAACAAACATACATTGTTTGATTTAAAATTAAACAGAGATTTTACTTTATTTGTAATTCACTAGCATCAACAATTAATTCCCTTTGCATTTTTGGTCCTTGTCACAAAAATGTTTCTTCTCTATTTGTTGTTGTTGTATTTTTGTCTTTTCTTTTTGCTATTAAAAGGCAACATGCGGAAAATTACGCGACAAAAAGGAAATGCAACACAGAAGAGACAGCATAAACTATTAAGGACACTAGGCAAAAACCAGAAACAGAGGGACTATATCGCTGCAGAGCCTGTCTGAAGGTGTGAGGGGGAGGAATGGTAGTACTGTAGTCGTAACAATATATCCATCAAATAATGTTACGCTCCCTGATTTTATTATTAGAGCAGAAAGTGCTGCATATACAATTGTGTGAAGCCAAAGAGCCTCCAGTCCCATCTCTGTGTGGCCACGCGGCGTATACGCGATGTACATACTGTTCCCTCTTTTTCTGTGTTGGCCAACAATTTCCCATGAGCCAAGTTACGCTGATATTAAATTTAGGGAGCAATGTCTGTCAAAAAAACGAAAAACGCAAAAAAAAAATAACAAAAATAACAAAAATAACAAAAATGTAAAGAAAAAACTGAAACGAAACTCTGCGACAGGCAACGAGACAAAGAGCACTGAAAATGGCAATTTGGATTTCCTGACCCCCAGCTACAGTGTTAGTTGCAAGTAGAAATATGAGAAGGAAGCTTGTGTAGGATTGGGACTGGCTGCCTGGCTAATAATGACGCAATTGCAGGCGTTGATGTTGTGTCATAATGTGGTGTTAGCCTTTGATGTGGGTCGACCTTATTATCTGTATGTGTAATGTGTTCATATATCTGCTATAAAATGTTGCAAAAAGTCCTCAAATGTGTACTGACAAATGGACATTAGAGGCAGACAATTTATAAAGCAAGTGTTCTTAGGATAAGTCAACAAATGATCGAAAAAAAAAATGGACACAAATTTCTTTACAACTTTTTGCATTAAAATTCAACAATTTAAGAATAACTTTAACTCATGACCTTCGCTGCTGTGTTAAAGAAAATCCAAAAAAAATAATATTTTGCTCTTAAAGTGAAATTCTTTCTATGAGTATGCAAATAAGTTTCAACCCTTCTCTGCAATGTCTGGTAATATGTAAACAGAGCTTTGAAATGCGTCCATTCGCCCACTCGTATATCATTTTTCAATTTCCTTTTGAATAAAAAATGCAATAAAAATGAAAAAATTATTTATAGCATGTGTTATTGTATGCTATATTAAATGCTGATCACATAGTTGGCCATAAAAAAGCAATTGGCTTGTTGTAGGCCAGTCGCAGGCCAGAGCTTGTTTGTGCCTTAGTTTTGCATTGTCATTCAATTAGGAACTTAATTGGCCGCTCCAAAGACGAGTTACCAAATATAATAGCCAATGGACAAGCCCTAGGAAACAACCGATTTCCGCCAGACCGAAGACAAAATCAAATCAAGCAGCAAAACTTTTCTAACTGGCGAGTGTGTGGGTGTGCACGTTGTGTGTGTGTGTGTAGCATATTTAGCAAAGAATTTCCATGTGCAGTCAACGCACAGACAGACAGGATCAACCGAGGCAGCAGTAGGAGCAGGAGCAGGAGCAGGAACAGGCGTTGGAGCCACTCATGTGCATGCCTAATGAAGCTATCCAGGGCACTGGAATTGATGAACAAGCAGTTGGCTATGAAGATGCCTGCGAAGTTTTGTGAAGGTGGCAAAGTTTTGCCAGCCAGTTTGGCTGGTCAGTTCATCTATGAAGTGAGGCAGTCGGCAGGACCCATGTCCTGAACTTGCTTTTGCCGAATATATTGCTCAGTATGCCTGGCCATGTGCGGCACAGAAATCAATTAGGTTAATTTCCGCACGTTTCGACAACGAGACAACGACAGGGGGATTAGCTGGCTTTAGGGGCGTGTTTAAAGGCAGGACAGTCAATAAAACTTTTCAACGACAACAACAGGATGTGCATATAATTCTACCATTGACCAAACACTAAGAAACTTTGCCCTAACAGTCCACAAACTGACAATGTGCTTCGAACCTGAACGAGAACAAGAACTTGTCGATGTCAAAGTCAAAAGTTTAATTGACTTGGCGACACTTTTGCCTCAAATCCAAATCAATTTTCCTAACAAAGTGCTGTCCTTACAGATTGGTCTATTGCGTGGTGGCAAAATGTTGGCCGAGGAGTCACCGGATTATTTGCGGCAGCAATACAACGCTGATTCGCTGGAGGATGTCTTCCTGAAACTCTCAGTGATGCAGAACATGGGCAAACGACGTCGCTCCTCGATTGCCCAGGAGATTGTCGAGCAGGTCACAGTGCCGGCCATATCCAATCCAGCCCTGGACATGTCCGATGAGCAGCATGCCGCTGAGATTTCTGGTGAATTCGGTGATAATATATCAATGTCATCGGCAGTCCGTGATCCGATCAGCAGCACCACGCCCGCTGCTCCACCCCTGCCGCCGGCACAGGAGATACCCACATCCTTTTGGTATAACCTGCATGTGATGCAGTCGCATCATTTGCATGCCCTAATTTGGAAAAACTTTTTGTGGATGATGCGCAATGTGGGGTAAGTAGTTAGTACTTAGCTAAGCAATCAAAAACTGACTAACTGTGCTTTGTTGCAACTTGCAGCATTATGCTGTTCATTGTCGGGCTGCCCGTGGTGCAAATATTACTGTTCTGTTATGCGATTGGCCATGATCCGACTGGCCTCAAATTGGCCGTGGCAAATCACGAGATGTCCGAGGAAATGATTATGCAACAATTCTGTCCACTGCACACCGGATGCAATCAGACCATGCTCAGTTGCCGTTATCTCGATATGCTGGTCAAGAACAAGAGCATGGTTGTGGTGAGTATGCAATGCAAATTACCTTGATGTTAGGGTATAGAGGGAGTGGGGAGCAAGAGAAAAGAGTGGCTTTTCTATACTGTCAATGCTTAAATTGTACACTGAGAGCCAGCTACAATATCCACTCATGTTGCTGCTGCTGTTGCTGTTGCTGTTGCTGCTGCTTTTGCTGTTGCTGTTGCTTATTGAAGGACCTAAAAACGACGATTCGACCCTGCCGGCCATTCGAGTAATTTATTTCAATTTGTGTGGACAGCAAAGCTGGTCAGCCACCGTGTGCATGCTCTTCAATCTACTGCACACAACGCCCGCTGGCCAAGGCCTGTACACCCTTGCTCCACCCTGACGCAATCCTAAATCAACTGACTCCGTCCCAGTCCCAGTTTCAGTCCCAGTTTCTGCCCCTTGGAGTTGGCACCGTCTTGGCTGCTGTTGATGTTGATGTTGATGTTGCTGTTGCTGTTGCCTTTGGTGTTGGCGCACACAAATTACAGCTGCTTATCTTTGGCAACAGCAATAACAGCAACAATATCAACAACAACAACAGCAACAACAACAACAACAAGAGCCACAGTGTGTGGCATTCGGGCAGCTGGGCAGTTCAAGCAGTCCGGTCGAGATCATCAATAAATTTACTTGCTGTGGGGCAAAAATAGTAGTTGAAAGCCGCCCAGTACAGAAGACCTGCCCCTCGTGGCAATTTATTGCAAATTACGCTTCAAAAACAATGCCTCTTGTTGGCTAATTTAGGCACAAGTGCTTCGGGTCTTTCAAGTTATTCAAGTTGCTGCAAGTCTGTTTAGCTGTTGGCTAAAATTTCATTCATTTTGCATTAGACACCCCAATAACAGTAAAACACCTCAGGAAACACACAATCCACACAATTTTGATAACCAGCTTAGAATAGTTTATTATTATTAGGAAAAATTCTACATTATTATTTAATTTTTAATTTTCAACAATATTTTCACATTTCAAAATAATAACCGTCCACAAAAACTTCATTTATTTGCAACTTTGATAATTTAAAGAAAAATCTGTGAAGTTTAATATTTCAGAACGCAATATATTATTGCTTTGAAGCAGCCAAATACCTGTCAACATATCAAATCAATCAAAAACAAAGTACACCATTTTATGACATCAAAATTAAACTTGCCTTTGCATAGTGGCATAAGCATGACCTTCTTTGAGCAGCTTCCACAAATTTTGCTTTTTAAAAAAACAATACATTAACAATAACAATAAAGCTGCCAACAACAATCCGCACGCTTCAACTGCCAATTTGCGAAGGCAGCCCGAGGATAAACTTTTAGCATCAAAATTGAAAAGCACCTCGGCCAACCGCCAACTCTCCCTTATCGCTCTTAATTTGTGCAAATTCAAAATAAGATAAAAAATAAAATACAAAAAAATATACATGCCCACAAAAAAATATAAAAAAAAGAACGTTAGCAGCGGAAGATCCCGATTACGGTATACTCTACTCCCTGCCTACCTCCTTTTGCTAATTTTTGGGGTGGTAAAAATCTGATTCAATCTTTTGGAAAAATTTGTGTCTTTAGATATAGATTTTTCCCCTTTTCCCCACACAAAGTGGTCAATAGATAGATAAATGCAAACTATGGTAACTCTAGATATAAAAATAAAGATATAGAATTTTTTTTGCTTATCGAATTTGATTGCATTAGGTCAAGCACTGTTAAAAAAAAAAAGGCATACGAGCTAACATGAATTTTCCCTTTTAGAAACAGAGTATAAATACGCGGCTCGCGTATCTTTGTAACGCATCTGATTCTGGTCCTAAAAATTTGCTGCTCCTTTTTGTGTCTGCGTGCGTCCCCACCTTGTGGGGGCCGAAAGTTAATTTTGGTCAATGAACAGCATATCAAGGACCCATCAGCACATGGCCAGCAGCCCCAACAATCCCACGCAATGTCCTGCACTCCACTTTTCCCTCGCCGCAGGCGACTTTGGCAATTGCTGAATTTTGAATATTTTCTGTATATTTTTTTTGTTATTTTTTGTTCGTTTTAACCGCTTCGTGTATTGACAGCTTTTCAATAGCCACCTTACTTTTTGGGCTGCCTGAAGCAACCTCAACTTCAACAGCAAGTCCTGCTTGTTCCTGTACCTCAGGCTACAAGGTTAACAAAGAGAGAAAAAAAAAGGAAAAATGTAGAGAGAATTATATTTATATTCTTAAATTTTTATTTAAAGGCTCTGTGTTTTGTGGTTTTAGCTAGATCAAAGGCATTTTGTTTGCCCCCCTTATCTAAGTGCTATAAAAATTGTATTTTGTTTTGGCGACCCTTTTAGGTGCTTGATGGCCGGGGGCTATAAACGAAAAAACTTGGAATTTTTGGCTTTTAATTTATGCTCAAAATTTCAAACATATTGTGGACAGGGGGACTGTTGTTGTTACTTTTAATTAAAAGTTCATTAGGCGTGACAACGCTGCTCATTAGGCGAATTTTGTTGCGCAATTTGGTTGTGGTATATAGGGAGGGGTAAACAGGTAAAGGGGAACTAAGTGCAGCACGTTTATTGTTGCAGTTGATTAGCGACAAGCTGTTAGTTTAAATAGACGTTTATCTTTGTGGTCGTTTCTATTATAAGGAAAAGTTGCTACTCTGGAGCTAAAAACAAAAATTGCAAAAATAACGCAAAGTTTTACTCACTGGTCTCCAGCTCATTTGTGTAAAGTTTGAACTCTCTACTTTACCTCTATTCTCAGTTTATGCTGGCCATTTCATATATTTTCCAAGTTTACTTCATTTGCGCATAGTTTGTGGCTCAAGTTTGTCATAAACAATGTTGAAGTTTTGGTTAAGCTTAAGCATAAAAGTTGTCTGGATTGCTGAATTGATTGCCTCTTGTTGCTATAGTTATGTTTGCAAATGATGAGCTATGATAAATTAGTAATCATTTCATAGTATTATGCCGATGTGTTTGTTAATTTTTATGTAGTATTTTCAAAAAGTTTTTTGGCCAATAAATGAGCTGAAAATCAAGTTATAGGGATTTTGGCATTGCAGCTTAAATTTACGGAAATTATGTAAGTAAAGTTTTCAGCTAACAAATTCGATTAACTATTAAATCTAATGGAGCTTATCGAAGTGTCGAACCATTAAGCCACATACATGTACCATGTGGCATCATCCTTATGCACCATGTAGCAAGTCTATATATATATATATGTGTGTGTAGCCACAGAACCAGACGTGAATGACTTCATTTGTCTAAACATTAATGCGGCAATTGCGTAAATTTCACGCCTGTTGTCCCGTATGCCCTTTCAGTTTAAATATCAACAGACACACACTGGCACACACACACACACACACACACACATACTTTGAAAGCCACAAAATTGGTAAAGCTTAGCCCAAATACAAATGCCAATACATGCGTTGGCAGTTATTGTTGTTGCTCTTGTCTATGGGTTATTGTATGTACATAAGTGGCTGCCAAAAGTTTAGGCAAAGTTCTAGACCAAAGTTGTAGCAGCCAACTTAATCAATGTATGAGCACTTACAAGGACTAGCTTAGGCCCAAGGATATGCGGGCCGAACACTGTCTAAGGAAATAAGAAAGTGCTCGACTCAACTCGGCTTGACTCGGCTCGGGGCTTGTTTTCCCTGAGCTTACACTTCATTATTTATTTTTTTCATAATACGCAAAAGCTGAGCCTAAAAAAAAAATATGTATATATAAAAAAAGAAATCAGCGCAATGAAATTGTAAAAGATAACATAAACATATTGTTGACAACAAAGCCACAGCAACAGCAGCAATGTTGGCAACAAAGAAGCAAAAAGCACAACGCACAAAAGTAGGCAATGCATATTGTACTGGGGCGCTTCCTTAAGGATCTGCCGCTCGCGTTGTTCCTGAATTTATCGCTTGGCGCAAAGTACGCACATTAATTACGCGGAGTTACTTTTATTGTGTTGCTACAACGCCCAACATGCAACAAACAATGCGACAGGAAATGAAGCGAAACACTGTAACAGTTACAATAACTGTGGCAGTAACTGTAACCGTTACAAAGATACAGACACAGAGAGAGTGGAAGAGACTTATGTACAGCCGTAGACCCAGAAAGGAAGCGCCCAAAGGACCGCCATCTCCCTGACATGCGTTGCTCAATAATTCAGATCCTTTGACGCTTTTAATTGCACAATACACAACAACAAACAGCGCATCTCTACACTCTATATATATAAGAATATTTACTAACTTCGAACGACATCCTGTGCTCTCACTGTACGGCACTCTGCAGCACTGTCCGGACTCTTGCACTGACTTTTTAAGCTAATTAAATGAACATTTGATTGACTGTTGCTATTTACTGTCAATGAATTTATTCTCTGTCCTTACCCGTAGAAATATGTGAACGACGATGAAGCCGCCTACGAAGAGGTTCGACGTGGATATGCCTGGGCTGCCCTTGTCATACAGCCCAACTATACAAATGCCCTAGTTGAACGCGTCGAGGATGGCCGGTATGCCGAAGATGGTACCATAGAAGCATCCGATTTGGGAGTACGCATGGACTGGTCCAGTAAGTAAAATAATCTGAAACATTTTAAAAAAATAGTAATAACTTTAGCTATTATTTTACAAATTATGATAAATCTTGTTCTGTAAAAAATTCAATTAAGTGTAAGACTAAATTCGATAATAACATATTTCTTATTTACATTTACAAATTCTCATCCACAGATCAACAAATATCCACGCTGCTTTATCGCGATCTGCAATATACATTCTTCAGCTTTGTGGAGAGCATGCTGAGCGATTGTGATCTGAATCCCAAGTTGGGTCGTGTGCCCATAGAGTGGGAGCAACCCATTTATGGCTATAGGAATCCCAATTTTACAGACTTTGCGGCACCCGGCGTTATACTGACCATCATATTCTTTTTATCTGTGGCCATCACATCCGGAGCAATGCTGATTGAACGGAACGAGGGCATGCTGGAGCGTTACCTGGTAGCAGGGATAACGGGTCCAGAGATCTTGCTCTCCCAGGTGGTCACACAGTTCACGGTGATGCTCAGTCAGACAGTGTTTGTGCTGATTGTAAGCTTCTATTTCTTCGAGCTGACGCTGGTGGGTGACATTTGGCTGGTGGTGGCACTGTGCATCCTCAATGGACTTTGTGGCATGACATTTGGCTTTGTTATCTCGTGTGCGGTGGATACTGAGCGAACGGCAACATATGTTGCCATGGGCTCATTTCTGCCCATTGTGATGCTGTGTGGCATCATTTGGCCCATCGAGGGCATGTTTCCGTTGCTGCAGTTCGTCACCGCCTTTCTGCCACTGACCAAACCAACAGAATCGATGCGCTCCATACTTCAACGTGGCTGGGGCATTGATAATCCTACAGTATACAACGGATTTATTTCGATATCCTCGTGGGTGCTTGTCTTTCTGGTACTGACCATACTTCTGCTCAAGTTCAAGAAGGGCTAAAACTGTCGGCTCCTAGTGTTAAACCTATGATTTTACTAGGTTATAAGGGTAGTCCTTAGTCCTTGCTTAAGCTTTGCGAGTGTATGTCTCTCGTACAATGTGTTAGTCCACAAAATGTACAATTTAAATATGTGTATAACAAATTAATCACCTTAAGGTTCCGGATGTCACATATTCATCGAAATGTTGTGCCTTTTATTTATAAGAATTCATATCAGTTATAATCATACACTATAACACTGGTCGATATAAGTCCATACATGTGTACATCTACGATAAAAATGTGAATGTAAAAATAAATAATAATTTTATTTACTTAATGCATAATTCAATTTATATTAATTCAATGTACGAAGCGTGTAATAAATTCTTTCAAATAGGGTGAGTATTAAATGTAATTAAATTGGTTTATCTGCATGCGAACTTTTCTCAATTATAAACATTTAAAGAATTACAGTTGCAATTTATTTCCTAAGAGATTTTTGTCATAAACAATGAGTACATTTACCTTTAGAAATTGCTGATGTTTGCAATCAGTAAAAGTTAATTTAAAATTTCAATGGCCACTGCTTTTCATTAGAAGCTAAATTGAGGTACTCTTGGCCCTTTCAATCAGTGTTTGATTTTGCCAATATTTATTTACCGAGCAACTGCAATCAATGGTTGCCCAACCAAGGTATCTGCAATTGGGTTTTCCTGCTGCAGCTCCTTCTTAAACATGCGCATTATTTGTGGCCCGATTAAGGCAACGCCCCCAGTCAGAGGGGGGCAACAGCTGAGGTTGTCATGCAGCTCGTTTTCGACACTTTTCAAATTTTGCGGCAAAATCAATTAAACCGAAAATACACATGTTGCAAGTGCCTGAGTGAGCAACGTTGCTCGTGCAGCAACCCCTTAGCACTAGAAATTAACTTAACAAGTGGACAAAGTGCCACGCCAGCAAAGGGAAAGAAATTTTTAGCTTTTGTTGCCGCATATCCTGCTGAGGATACTCTACGGGGGACACACACACTCACTATTGGTTGCAACATGTGCATGTAGGTCAGGAGGAACTATTCAGAGAGCATTGCTGGAACTTGCAACGGGATTCACATGTCATCCGTTTCCATGTCTACGATTTGGACTATGAGTGGAACTGTGATTGTGTCACGTTGCATTGATGTTCCAGGTTCAGTATCCATTTCATTATCAATCTCTGCCTTTATCTGCAGCTTGCAACTTGCAACTTACATCATCTCAATGAGCAAATCAGTCAGGCCATGTGAATACTAGCCTCTGTTTATGTACATTTAATTATTCTTTAGAAATCGATAGAGTCGAGAGCTGTATCATTTGCTATTGGCTTTCACATTTATTTTGAATTGATTTCATGTTGTTCTTTGGGTGCCATCATTGATTACTCGACTGTAGCTGACGGCGCCACTCGTGCACATAAATTGAAAAGTTGAACATTGTAGTTAAACTCATTTTCATTTTCATTTTCATTTTCGCTGCTCGCCCGCTTTTCACATAATTGAAAGTTCAAACTTTTCGACTTGCCGCTGAATTAATTTCTCAACTTAATAATTTCACGAGCTCTGTGAAGCCTTAATAACATTCAGACAACCAGCCAGCTATTGAGTCCGTCAGTCAGTCCGTCCGTCAGTCAGTCAGTCAGACTGACTCCTCAGCCAGTTGTCTTCAATGCTTCTTTGTTTGTGATTGTTCCTTTTGCTGCAATCGCATTTGAGTTCGCTGCTCCTTTTTGGTCCTTGGGCTCAAGCGCCGTCTACGTTCTTCGCCATGTCGAGTGTTGTCGCTCCGCCAACTCGATGGCGTCTTAATTAATTGCTCAATTAATTTAATGTTCAGCATCTGCCTACCCCCAGACAATTGTTTAGCGTTTCTTCCATTTGGCTTGCTGCTTTAAATGTCAATTGTCTGTTCTTTTCAATGGGCTTCAGTTTCACAAATGTCAACGCGCAAATGTGTTGTGTTTCTGTTACATATATCCTTCTGTGACCCGAAACATACCCTTTCTTGATTAAATTTATAGACCTTCATTTGCCATATTTGTGGTGGAATTTTTTATTAAATTAAATCTGCGCTGGAATGCGGCTTAAACAAAATTTCTGGAAATTTCAAAAGTTTCAGATGTTTGCTTATAATAAACAAAGTGAAAGTTTATTTAATGATGCAAAGTATTAGCATATATACAAAGGATAAACTTTACGGTCGCATCTCGAAGATAAGATATCTACCAATCATTAAATATCGATATGTTAAAATTACTGAGGCACTATAATTAAAAAGACATTTTCAATAAAAATAAAATAAATCAACCCTAAAAGGCTTAATTTTTTTTGGGACGCGTTTATAAACTCGTTATCATGTCTCAGGTTGTTTATACAATCAAGTTGAATATATTGCCCAAAACATTAGGTAGTCTTAAAGAAAGTTTAAATTTAATACATTTATTTTACAAATAATCAAAATAAAGTTTTTTGTATTTTATATTTTTTTATATTTTATAAATATAGATGTGTGTCAATAAAGGTTTCATATGACAAATATATTTGGTCTATTGCAAAAATTTAGTTTTATACACCAATAACTGCTAATAGTTGAAAATACATAGCTATAAAAGAATTTATGCTCTTATTCCCATTAAAATATGCGTGGTATGTATATTCAAAAATTCCATTAAATTATCACTTTTTTTTTCTTTAAATTTTCCAATTGTTTTTTTGCAAAATATATTTGAATATTTGTTAACATAAGTATCATATTTTTGGATTGACCCTTAATTGTTGCCACTTGATCAGGCTGTGAGTGTCAGCTGCAAATTGTTCACAACGCGTTGATTGGGCAATCAATTTGCAATTGGCTTGAATGTATGCAATTTCATTATGCTTGTTATTGCATTATTTATGTGCATTAATTGCCACTTAATCAGTTTGTATATCAGTCTGTTGTTTTTCCCTTTTTTTTGCCATTTACTACTGACAAATTGCCAAATTCGAAGAAAGCTTTAATTATTTAAGCAATTAAGAGAAATTTGCCCAAACGCAAAAAGTACGCTCATATGCATTCACTTTATTGTTTTAATGGCTGGCATTAATTATTTGCGGTACATTATGAGCAATTTGTTTAATTTGCAGCCACCACAACAACAACAATAACAACAACAACACACATTCAGCAATCAGAACATCATGAACACAGATCGGCATTTTCTGTTTCCTGACTTCAGTTTGCTTGTTTTGCTTTTGCCTGGCAAATTGTATAATGAAAATGTCAATCAATTTTCCCACGATTTGCCACCAAAGTGTATGTCATGATGTCCTGCCGCCCAGCAGCCACGCCCACACTCACACTTATACACACACACACAGTTATATATATACATACATATATATTTACACAGATGCCTGTCACACTCAATGCCAATTGCAAATTGAGTTCATCTGCTGGCGGCAAATATTGACATGACAGACACATTTTTATTTTATTTTATTTGCATTTTTATTTTACTCTTTGCTTATGGTATGTATATACTTCCCCTCTGCTTTATTTCACGTTTATATTTTTTTTTCAATTTTTATACGGCTTCATCTTTACTGCTATGGCTGGGGCCAACCCCTAAACATTTGCTAACCATGTTTTTGCTTTTATTTCTTTATCTTCTCTCTGCTTCCTGTGCCTGACGTGTCTCTCACTCACTTACCACATTGCTTGCCCCCTCCTTGCTCTGTGTCTGTGTTTTTGTCTGTGTCTATGTAGGCGGCTCAAATGACATATTAATTTCCAAAGGGGAAACGAAATAATATAAATGAAGTTGTCGCCTGAGGCTAAAGCTGCCGAGGTGTCATCCAGCAGCCAGAAATCCACTTAGAAACACAATCTAATGGCTAAAAAAAAAAACTGACGGAATCTAAATAAATATGATCAGGAAAAAATCAACGTTTTGTATGGCCTTTGGGGCGTGGCTGGCTTGTAATTGCATGCACATGAGAATACTCATACGCCGCGTATGTCATGTTTTCTCTTCACTTCATCTTAATGGCAATGAAATTAATATATTTGAAATTTTTCGCGAACTTGATGAAGTTGTTGCCAGGCAGATACTCAAGAATAATAATGCTGTCAGCATACCACACCCCCAGGTTCCACAGGGCCCTCATCAATCATTCTTCGATACGCGCCCCCGCATGGTCGCGCCCCGAAGGCAAAAGGCAGCCAAACCTGCCAAATGGCTGTCGAAATGGTCGTCAGTCTTTGGTCTGTCCATACCTCAATTGAAAAGCACTTTCAAAGGCATAATAACGATAAATATTTTATTGTAATGTGTTTTGCAATGTGTCTTCCATACAAGTAAGCTTATATGTCTAAGGGCAATTCAAGAAGTTATGGAACAATTTTTAAAGCTGAATAACTTCTTATAAATATTTCATGATTTCTTTATTTAGCTTACTTCATTTGATTTTTAATTTATAAAAACTCCTTAATTTAGCTGCTGCTGTAAATGCTTAAACAGTGTATATTACTCTTATATTTTCCAAGACCTGCGGATGCTTTTGCCTCTTGCCTCTTGCCACTTGCCTCTTGTTTCCTCGAATGCACGGATCTCAATTTGCAGTCGCTGCCGCAGTTGGCAGCGGCGTCGCTTTCACGCTGTTGCGCGCGCTTACGGGTAACACTTAATCGGCTTCCGGGGATATTTGGGATTTAGGGCGGAAACCTATTTGTGTCAAGACGCAGCGAGCGCTACTTTCCCTTTTTTTTTTGCTTTTCACTTCAGCTACGTTTTTGTTGGATGCTTTTCATTTTGGGCATTTTCCTTTGGCAGCCCTTGTAGTCTTTTGTTTTGCGACAATTTGCAGCTTGCTTTTTTACTTAGCCATACTTAAAATTTATAACAAAGGCAGCCATCTCAAAATGAACTACTTAGTTGTGTTCTTTTTTTTTTATTTTCCTTTTCGTGTTGCAGCTGCTGGAGGCAAACATAACAACAATGAAGCCAATTCAGACAACCCATAGCCGCCGGGCTAACACATAAATATGTATATATAATATATATATTTTCTTATTTTCCTTTCTTTCTTTGCTTGGCAGGAAGTCCGTGCTAATGGCTCAAAAGCGAATGACACAAACCACAAACATTAAATGCGCCAAAAGTCAGCTGAGAACTGGCCAGTATTCTTATAAATATATATATATAAATATATGGTTGTGTTCTTTTTTTGAGTGTATATATGTGTTAGCCAAAGCCGCGCCCCCTACTAATAAAAGCCGCAGGCTGTTGCTTTCCAGTATATGACCGGCTGGCCTATTGAAAAATGTCGAGTATCTGGCATAATTCACAGAAGGAACAGCAGCCTCCATACTTGAGTTCCTTTATCTGGTAATATGCTGCTAATGGCTCTTTTGTGTGCACTCCTACAATTGCCTTTTTGTAAAAATATGAGCAGCATTCATTCAACTGACTACAAGTCCACCAGTCGTTTCATATCAGTAATTTCTTTCTAATATTTATGTTCTTTGAAATGCCAAAGCGCAATTTTCATTACACTCTGAAAGTAACTCGATAAAAAAGGAAAATCCTTACAGCTCTTAAAAGCAAAGGTTAAAAGGTTATTTTCAATTTAATATGGAAAATATATATTAGAAAACTGTTTCTGAATTTAGTTCAAATGAATATAATTAGGTTAATAGAGAGAAATTACAATATTCATAATTTTAAAGCGACATAAAATATTTAAATTATTATTATTATATTATTATTATAAATATATTATTACAGCTTTAAAAATTTTACAAAAAACTAAATTTCTTGCACTGGTTAGAGCATTTCATCGTCGGCTAGTCAAGTCGTATTTACTTTTATGTACTGTCCTTTTAGTGAAGCCTCAAGATGTTGTTTCTCCAAAAATATTCTCATTATAAGGTATTTAGTACACATGGAAACACAGTAAGTCGCAAATTACAATAATCGTAGTAGCTTGAGGCTAACACGTGCCATTTTTCGATATGCAACGGGTCGTTTATAGGCTTACGTGACAATAAATAATATTTTAAATTAAATAAAATCATGCATTTAAAGAATGCACTCAACATATTGGCATAATCAATTCCATAACACCAATAAAATGATGCTTGCGTTGCTGTTATATATCAATAAGTAATTCTGAGAAGAGAAAAAGGGTTGAGTTTCCATTCTCCAGTTATATAAATACGCAACCACAAGAAACTGAATAAAACAAAAATTTCAATTAATTTATTCAGAATACAGCAATTTGTAGTAGATGCTCATCAATTTAAATACACATAAAAGACATAGCATTTGCATATGAATCAAGCTGTTGGCAATAGATATGTTACTATAATACAGAAGCATTTCAAACAGGCTAGTAGGCACTAATTGATATAAATAAATAAAATATAAAATAAATATTTAAAATCGATAAAATTCAATGTACCTCAGCTATTCTCTACCCATTGTTGAGCTCACAAACACTACCTGCTCGACATGTATTTTAATTTAATATGTAATTTATAAATGCATTTTAATTGCCACTGTTAAACATCAAGCAGGAAGAGGAGTAGAGGAGTTGGAGCAGGGATGGAAACGCAATCCGGTGAAATGTTGGCGCTTATCGATGCACATGATGCGCATGCAAAGCACTTTTAAATTATCATCACGAATTAATATATAAAGGCCTGCACACATGCTTCCACTATACACACGTTTTCAATCAGACACTCTCAACACACTTTTGAACGTTGAAGGACGTGCCAACGAGCTAACCACTTAAAAAAAAAATTTTGATTATTAAAATGTAATCAAAAATTAACTTAATTAACGACAAAAAATTGTGTTGAAAATTTTAATGAAAATTATATTGTTGGCAGACGGCAACAAACAGGCGTATGACATAACAAATGATAATAAAAATCAAATATAACGCATACGCAATGTGTGCCACACATACATGACAATCAAGGACAGTTGACGACAAGCGTCGACGCTTGTGTGTTCGTGTGTGTGTTATCTGTGTATGTCTGCGAGTCATGCATAAAAATTACATATAACAAGATATTAGTGTGAAAATTGATATAAAAATCAATGAAGCAACGAGAACGACAACGACAACGATAGCGATGGCGATGGCGATGGCGATGGCGACAATTTTAAAGGGTCACAGCCAGTGTTGTAAAGCGACCTGGCCGTGTGTATTGTAAGTGTTGACATAAACATTAAATTTGATGGCCAGCCGTGTGTTGTCATGTTTGTTGTTGTTGTTGTTGTTTATTTCCGTATTCCGTTCCACATACTTTGCACTTTAGTTTTCATGCTGCGAATTAACGAGCAGGTTGCCACGCCCACTCCCATACGCTCAATATAAATTAGTTGCCATTCGCATACACGCACACACACACACACACACACACACAGTACTATAAAGTGACTGTGAGGACATGTCTTGAGGCACATCCTCTTGAGCAATAAAACGTATTTTTATGATCCTGCCATTCGAGTGGCGCACTTTGCATGCAAGACCCATAAAGGGAGTCATCTCTACGACAAATAGCGCCACTAAATGGGCACGGATTATAATGACGCACACAAGCATACACACAAACAGACAGACAGACAGACAGACAGGCAGTTAGATAGTTGTAGAAGGAGACAGCTGTAGACACAGCCATGCCGTTAAAAGTAAGCCAAACTAGCAGTGAAGTAGGCGCAACTATACAGGCAACCAAAGTCAACATCGGCCGCACCAATAAATGTTAGTTTTTATGACCCAGAGCCTGAAGCTGGAGGCTGAAGGCAGGAGATGCATTGAAACAAGCTACAGGACCTTGCCGTGGTACATCAGACCAGCAGACCAGCCGACCAGCCGACCCACTAGACCAGCAGTCCGTCAGTCTGTCTCTCTGTCAGTCCGGTCAGGTTTCCCCAGCTGGGCATTGAAATAGTTTTTGGTCTGGCACACATTAATGTCAATTGATTGCAACCCTTTGGAGCCACAGCAACAACACTCCACTCCGCATTTAGTAAAGCACCTCTGTTCCACTTCCAGTTCGAGCAGACTCGGCTAAGTGTTTTGTGTGTTGACCAGGATCGTTGTTGCTCTCATTTCCCATTTCCCCATTTCATTTCAAAGCAAGTCGAGCATGTGGCACTGCCGCTGATTTTTAGCTCTGCGCCACGGGATGCTTAAATAATTGAGCAGTTAATCGCACCAAATTGCTCGAATAGAATTCTCTGGCTTTCATTTGAGTGTCCTGGAATTTCTACTCTTATACAACGTGAGCTAATAATTTGATTTGTCTGTTCATTGAATTATGCAAATGTTGAATAAATTGTCAATGCAGATGTGTTCTGCATAAGCCACAAATATTTTGTCCCAAAATTATCTTAAGTGAATGTCAATTGATTGGCCTCTATTCAGCAGTTTTAGTTTACTGAGAAAATCCAGTCGTGTTCTTTATCGTCTAAGGCCGATTAGTCAACACATTTAACTATGATTGCCATTGGGCTGAATATCTATTGGATTTGGCTTGTCAAACATGGATTTGACAACATTATGTAAGCATGTGTCTGCTGATGTGGTTGATTTTATTGAAAGCCATTGAATTTATTTGGCATTAAAGTGAAATTCACATTTGGTTAAATAATAATTTTGGATTTTATCCAAAAAGGTTTTTAACTTAAATTATAGAAAATAACAATCAGGAATTGTTAAGAATTTAACAAAAAAATGTAAAATGTATAGTATATTTTTTGATAGTCTTTTCTCTATTTTTGCTATGAGCTTATTTATTTATTAAATTTTTTTAATATTTTTGTACATTCTACTTCACTGTACTTTAACCTATATATTCACTATTTAATGAATTTACTGTAAGCAGTTCAAATTCTCAGTAGCCAAGGCTATATTTTCATACTAGTTTTTAAGTTACGCTTAAGACTTTCTATATTAATAATAATAATAATTATATTTTTTGATAATCATACATTTGATGTACACTTCAAATTTATTAGGTAACTTTCATATACTCACATTTTGCTTACGGGTGTAGGTTTTACGTATACGGCTATTCACCTGCACACTCACAGTTTACGCATTCATCGAGGCCAATCACGTTCTATGTACAAAATCCCAAAAAATGGCATAACGCCCTTTTGAACAGTACGTACAGCAATTCAATTGAAGCTGAAAATCCAGCGCGTATTTGTTTTTCAATGATGGCTGATTATTGAAAATCTAAATTCCGATGGCTGCTGCTTTTGATGATGATGCCGATGCTGATGCTGTTGCAGACCGGAGTTGCAGGCAGCTGTGTGTGCTGCTGGTTGATCCCGGGACCATTCATTTTTCGGTCATAAAGCTGAGCTCAGCTTAAATGCGAGAGGATTTTGTTGGTAGTAGTCAAACGTTGTCGCTTGATTGGAAAATACCTGCAGGTGATTGCGTGGCTTTTTCATTTATGTACCATGCTTGTGAAATGTCATCTATCAATGAGCAAATGGTACACACACACACACACACACCCAAACACACACATACATATGGTTGCACTTTCCTTATGCATTTTTAATTAAACACTACTTGGAAGAAAATATGATACACTTCCTTTAGCTGCTGCTTTGCTGCTCCTTTCACTGATTTGCAGCTGTGACATTCTTCTGTCTAGATGCCTTTTCAAAACTCAAGCCCGGGCTATAAAACAATGTTATTATTTCATTCAGCGCAGCGCGTGAATAAAACTTGAGCTCTGGCACATAATTTGAAATTCGTGTCATTTATGAGGCAGTCTATGAGCGTACGTTGAGCTTACAGCGCCTAAGTTCAGTTGTAAAGTGTAAAGTGCCAGAGATGTTGCATTCTTATAGTCACATATATTCAGTACGTAATGAAATTGCATTTACACTGCAAAAAAATTGAATTCTAAGAGAAATAGTTAGTGAAAAATATCAAATTACCATAAATACTAATAAATACCAATAAATACCATAAAACCAACTTGATTGGCCAAGCAATTTAATGTTTATTAAATTTATATTTATACTTCTATTTCAATTTGCCATGCTCATAAAATGTTAGTTATATTTTTGCATTTTTGTTAATAATGCCGTTGGGTTTAATTTTTAATAAATGTTATTTTACCAAATTGCGAAAACACAAGCAAGAACATGAAATTGGCTCACAAAAATAAATACACATAAAAAAGTTGTTAACAAATATCTTAACAAGTATAGTTTATGTCGCTTTAAATTATATTTGCATCTTTTCTGCAAAAATACTCTACTATAATTATTTTTTCAGTTGTAAACTTAACGTAAATAAATGTTGAAAACATTTTTCCAAGTGTTTTAATATTGTCAGCACTTGGTCTGGCCAGAGTCTCCCGCTGTTCATATATTGCTATGATGAACTGCACAAGACAATGTTGGAATTTTTATTAACCATCAAAAATCCGCGTACTTTCTTCCTTTCTCTTGCTCTCTCTCTCTCTTTTTCTCTCTCTCTTTGTTTCAGCCTCTCTCTCTTCACCTACCAGCAGCAGGATGTGTGTGCTTTTACCGCTTTCACCCACCCAGATGAACCGAGTAGCGGTAGTTAAGTAGCGACCACAACCAGGACGATGGTTGGTTGGCGTGCAGCACGCACATTGCAGGAGATTATCCCATGCAACGCGCATTCCAAACACAACACAACACACAACATACACACCCAGAGACAGAGACAGAGACAGAGAGCAGGAACAGCAGCTCAGAGGCACTGCAGCAATCAACGTGCCTTGGTAGTCATCATAATGGCAACAAAGCGGCGGCCGGGACATTACTGGAGATGGAAATGGAGATGGAGATGGTGATGGGTTCGGAGGTGGATGCAGCCACTTGTGGTCTTAATATAAAAATCACTTTGTGTGTTGTGTTTGCCGCGCTGCTGCGTTGTGCACTGCTTTGCATTTCTAAGCAGCCTCAGCCCTCCAGGCAGCCAGGCAAGCCAGGGACTCGGGGATGGATTTAGGCAGGAATGGCTGGATGGCTGGATAGCTGGCAGGGAAACAGTCAGAAGGCAGTCAGGCACCTCGCCTGCCAGTGAACAACATTGTTGACGTTGTGGCAAATGTGTACGGGATGCGGATATGAGCGAAGGGTAAAAAGTGCATTGCAGTTGCTTTTGTTTTGCGCCGCAACGGAAACGGAAGTGGCGTACAGCTACAACTAACTGCAGCAACAACAACAACAACAACAACTGTGACAGCAACTTGTTCATCAGTCGAGTAGGCCAGCATATGTTTGAGTACAAGTACAAGCCGACTTGCACTTCAACTGCTACTACTGCCCCTCAGACAATAGTGTCAGAAAAGAGAGAAAAAATTGGGGCTGGGTTTAGCTCACCCTCTGACAATACCAAAGGTCAACGAGGCGTATGAGTAATGTCATAAACAGCTGCCGCAATCAGAATCACAGCAGCAATCCGAAACCGAAAACCGTCCGAAACATTTTAAGCCATGTGCACTCAACCAAAAATGTCGCCAGGCCACAGACAATACAAAAGACATAGCTACCACTCTTTTCTTTATATATCTATATTTCTCTACCTCTCTCTCTCTTTTTCCCTGTCTCTGTCTCTCTCTCTCTGACTTGCCAGCCTTTTCTTTTACTTTGCCATTTGTTTTCCGCTGCCTGCCTGCGTTGATGGCTTAAATGGATAAAAGTTAAGTAGCTTTGAAGTTGGCAAGATTAGCGCGCATATCGCCTTGACTTACATCTCAAAAAATAAACTTAAGGAAACAAGCACAAAAAAAAGCTTAAATATGCGGCTAAAAGCAGATATAATGCCATTGTATTATACTCTCTGTTCGATAAAATATGAATTCAAATGATTTTAAAAAAGTATGCAGCATGCACTAGATAAAAATCTATTAAATAAATATTTATTTTCAAGCTGAACAGTTTTTTTTTCATTTGTGAAATCCTTTAAAATAAGACCCAAGTTTTTATATTGGCTTTTACAGTTTGTATTTAAATTCACGGACTCCGTTTTATATTTTTAAGCTACATAAACTCATTTTAATCATATTGATAAAAGCATTTATTCATTTATTTCGACTTTTACCAGTGGCTCTAGAAAGCGTAATGCAAGTTCAAATGCAAAATTTAATATCAATTCTCGTTTTTATAAATATAAATGTACAAAATCTTTTCAAATGGGGACAATAAATATATATCAAGGCAAAATTCAACCCAAGCACTCCGTCCCCAAGTTATTCAACTCTCTAGATAGTCTGTCTGTTGGTCAGTTAGTTGAATTGAGTTGGCATTCTTTTGTTAGCCATTTTGTTGTCGCCATGGCTTCATGGAATTTTTTTTGAAATGTTTTCATCAGCTTTCGAAGTTTCCATAAGCTGCTGGCCAAACAATAAACAATGCCACTGAACATTGTGTGAAGCGGTAAAAACTAACTGAATTTTTAATTATTCGTTACTTTCAAACAATGCAGCGGCAACGAACCATTTTGAAAGGTTTTTGAGTAAGAAGCACAGAAAAACTGTCGCCTTAGAGCCAACACAATGGCTAAAAGGAAAGTTTAGTGGCGACCAATGTTTAGTATATGTTTTTAAACATGCTGTATATATATTTTATTTATTTTCTTAAATGATTATTAATACTGTTAATCCAAGCATTAAAATTCATATTTTATGTAGCTGTTCTTTCAGCCATTACTGGGCAATATCCGCCTATCAAAATAATTTGTTTTTTTTTCTTTCACAAAACACTCAAAAGCAAACACAAAGGCAATAATCCCGTGGCAAAAAAAAGGAGTCCTTTTGTTTGTCAAATCCTCTTGAAATTTTTAACGCCTTTAACAAAACGTTGCTGGATTTACACCTGAATCCCTTCACACATATCAATTCATTCGGCTGCGTTCCGGCATATGGCAGCCGTAGCCATTAATGTCATGCTAAGCCGCAACCCATTTTCATTTTCCCTTTTCCCCCATTTCCTTCTGTGTCCCCTTTTTTGTTCAACAGTGTGAAAAGCTTTGATGCTGTTTGTTGTTATTGTTATTGTTGTTGTTGATCTGAATACTGGCGGCAATGATTTAGCACAAATTAGCAACAATTTATTTATGTGTGCAATTAGGCGGGCATTTAAAATGCCAAACATGCGCTGACAAGGCGACAAAACACTGACATTATTCGCATATTTAGATGCCAACAGAACTTAATGATTGCACCAGAAGGTACCAGGGCTGTGGTATATTCAAAACTTTAATTTACACATTATTTATAAAATTAATTACCATCGGAATACTAGGTCAACTAGAATAGCGCATAAAATTGCACAAAATGCAAACATTTCGTATTGGTTATTTTAGTTAGCTTAATTATAATATATTTAAATTAAAAATTTCTTTCCGATTTTATGTTTAGTGGAGGTTCTTTTAAGACAAAAAATTAATAACGGTATAGCACAATTATATTTATTAATATAAAAATATATTTACATTACAGTGTAAAGAAGTATTGTTTGTTTCAGTCAACTGAATTATAATATATTTAATTTAAAAACTATTCTCTGATCTGTAGTATTGTGGTGGTTCATTTAAAGCATAAAATGTATACCCAAATAATAAAATTATATTTATTAATATTTAATTATATTTTTGCGATCGAAACAGGAAACAGTCTAACATTTTGATACTTTGAAAATTCATTAAACTATTTTATTTAAATTTGCTGACATTTTTTCCATACTTGTTGACACTGTTCGATTTAATTTCACAAAATGCCAACATAAAAATAAATATTTTTTAAATTTATAATGCACAGATTTGCTTACTAGCCAGCTGATATGATTTTCAATAGTTTCGCTAATTTTAATTTATATCAGAAAATGCACATTACTTTCTCTTAATACATATTCTTATCTATTTAATACACACTCCAGTGCTTAAGACAACAAAGCTTTGCTTTTAATTTATACAAATGTTTTGCTAGTTAAGCCAAACGGCAGTTAAATGTTATAATTCATTAAGCCACACACCTTTGCAGTTGACACACACGCACACACACGCACACACACGCACAACAACAACATCGATAACTAATGAAGTTGGCCTACAAAGTAGCAGCACGAATTAGCCAACATTTTGTGTATTTCGTTAACGTTTTTGTGGCACATAGTTGTTTGGCCTTTTAGTTTTTGGCAGCTTTATAATTGCACTGTAAATTGGAACACCTGCTGTGAACTGTGTGTGCGAGTGTGTGTGTGTGTGTGTATGGCATTAAAAATGTGAATATCACACGAGAGCGGAAGTAAATATTTTATATTTGCATATTCGACACTAGTTTTTCATAGCAGCAACAAATTTGCATATTATTTTTTTATTTCCAGATTTACGTTTTTATTTGGTGCGCTTAATGAACTCGACAAAGCCAAAAGAGAAAATATACAAATAAAAAAAAAAATAAAATAAAAGTAAAATTGTCGCAACGGAAATGTTTAAGCCAAACGTCAGGCAGACTGACCCATTGCCTTTTGCAATTGTGTCCCAGTTGTTTGCCCGGCAACTAAATATTTGTTATAAATTATGTTCTTAATTAAGTGACTGTGTGTTTCGTGAGCGGTCCTCAAAACACACGTGTTGTATCCCGGCGACCTAAGCGCCCCACAGCAATTTCAGCTGTGGCAACACGAAAAACCCTAGGAAAATGGGGGCCAGGATAAAGGACAACGCACGTGAAGCTACACAAACGCATGACAGTCACACGAAGCGACAGGAAACGGAAATAAAATTGCAGCCAGCCTGTGGTTGTTGTGCCACACTGATGAGACCCAGGAAAATAGGCAATGTTTTGTTATATGAGGTCGTAACATTTTAATATATTCTGTGGCAAAATTAAATAATAACTAGAATGCGAATTAATTGGATAAGAAATATCGTTTATAAAGAAGATCTAAAGTAATATTTTATACTTCAAGGAAACAGCAAGTCATGTAAATCTTTGCCATATATTTTATGCTCAAAATCAGTTCCAAGTTTTTGTCTAGGGCATTAGAGCATCGGTTATTTCTAGCATACTTCTAAGGAAACGCGAACATGGCACGTGCTTTAATGACTGTAGTCACTGTGTTCTCTCTGGGTTCACTGTGCAGGTAACCTCCAATTAAGCTCATCAGTTTAATGTGTTCTCTGTCGCCGGGCTCGTTGCTCGTTGGTTGCCAGTTCCTGGGCATTAATATGAGTCACCCTTGGCAGCAGGGGGGGGCAGCAACTGGGCCACCAGCCAGGCAGGTAAAGAGGCATGTCGTCGGGCCGTGGTACGTGCTTGTGAAATTCGGCAGGACACACAGGATATAAGGCGTGGTGTGATAGTGGAGTGGCTTAAATTTCAGTGCTCGACTTGGACTTGCAGTTGGCTACTATTGACACGTTTCATTGTAAAGTTGGCAGCGTTCATAAGCTAGCGCATGGAACAAGCATAATCCTAGTATATCCTTGCGCACACATTTGCTTATGACTCCGGAATACACACACACACACACACACACACACATGCTATGCTAGGCCATCGACAGCTCAAATGCTGTCGGCATACGGAGCGTATGTATAATGCCAGCAAAGCTTGTCGCCCGGACAACCGGGGCATTGCCTCAGCATCTGCTCCTGTTGCTGCTTACTTCGATGTTTATTTACTGCCATTTTAGTTGCTTTAAAATTTTGGAGCTTAACGGCAATTCTGCTCTTGGCCATCCGATGCCCAGTGCACCACTTGACTTGTTTGTCCTTCGTCCACTCGCACCACACGGACATCGATTGAGCTACGAGTGCCCTGTTAACCGTTACGCTTGTTGCCTTTGACAGTTGTCTAGGATAATATTGAGTGCTACATTTGAGCCAGTTAAAAAAATTTGTACTACAAATGTACATCAACCAAGTAATCAGCTTTTGACAACTGTGAGTAGCTTTTACTTAGGTTTTTGGATTGATTACTCACAATAACTAAGCGAAAAAAGTGTGATATATTAACAAGAAAAAGATATATCAATATTTTTGATTGTAAAATAAATAAATATTTAGCCTCTTAATTTTAACCTTAAATTACACTGTGTAAATATTTTTAAAATATGGAAAAAATATCTTGGGTTGGTCAAGCTACCTTTTTTTTAAATAATTTCAATTTTTTGACTATGATTGGCATTCAGTCCAAAAGTTTCGTTCGCACGAATTTGTTTTAAAAATTGTTTTATTAATTTTCTACCAATTGTAATAATACAGTCCGTTGCACAATGTTCATCAGAACTGAAACTGTTTTAAATATAATAAATTGTAATAATTATCTTGCCTCATTTTATAAATATATTTATTTTCTTATTATTATTAAAAAACATTAAAATTATAAACATATCAAGAGCACTCTTTAAAAAAAAAGGATTCAAGTTTCCTAACCTCATTAATCATTATAAATTATTGCATTTTCAATGTTAAAGTAAGATTCACTTAATAGCTCATTTCTCAGCCCAAACCGGGAGTCTTAACACGTTCGTTAGAGACAACCGCAACGAGATGTGCCTCTAACATAATAGACCACAATTGAAAAATGTTTCGAAAGCATGCCACAAAATTCTTTGAGAAGGACAAACACTTGAACTCATGTGATTTGTATGCGGCAAGGGTTTATGGGGCATTCAGGATAAGGGATAAAGGATAAGGCATAAGGGATAAGGCTAAAGGGATAGGGGATAAGCAACTGTCGCACATTATCGCTTTGACTCCATTTGTGTTTTTTGCTTTGTTTGAGCCAAAAAATAAATATGCCATTGCCCCGCAACTAGCACCGTTTACGAATGGTCCCCAGGGGCAGTTGTAGCCCGCAAGGACGACAAGGACAAAGCACGTTCTGGTTTAAAGCCGCGTAATTTGTTTGCCCACTGAGCGTCCCCTTTGTGGCTGTACTCGTATTTGTATTTGTATTTGTATTTGTCTGCCTCTACAAATGTCTGTGTGTGTGTGTCCTTTTGGCCAACAGACTGCGCCAGCGATTGGCAATTAAAGCCAGGGCCATTGACATTAGTTGTACCCCCCACCCCGAGTTGACTCTTTAACCTAATTAAACCGGCAAAGATCGAGCATATCTAGTAACAACAGCGACAGCAACAGCAGCTGCGGCTGTTTTGTGTCTTTGTAATTTAGTAAACATTGGTTTATAATTTTCTAAAATATTTTCACTTTCGCTGCATAAATTTTAAAACGCCGACTCGCAGCGTCGAAAATTTAAATTTACTGAGAATGAGAATTTATGCCATTTTATGTTCAGAAATTCTCCTGTTGCCTCTGTTACATTGTGTGGCATTTTCTTTTCGTGTTTTCCTGTTTTCCCGTTTTGTTTTTTTTCTGCTATTTTTCTTATTTTTGCGTGCTTGTCCTAATTGTTATCTATGCTTAGCTCTGGCTTCCATCTCTGTAGCTGGCAATTTTCTGCGTACAGCGAAAACATTTCCAGAGCCTTTTATTAGAATTTTAAATATGCTTTTCGTTGGAAATGTGAATGAAATTTTAATGAATTTAATGCTTGACAGAAAGGCTCGCAGATTTCTAAAGACATTTGAAAAGGGCTACTGCATGTAAAAAAAAAGAAGAAAACTTTGTTATTTCGAAGAAAATGGGAATTAAATTCGCACAATTTGCTAATTAAGATTGTTTTGGGCGAACAGAAAAATCTGTCAATGTCATTTTGCAGTCAAAACTTACAGAAAATAATAATAATAATTATTAAGTTAAGTTATGTTTAACAAGACCGCAGAATTCATTTTAAATAATGAAATACTTTGCGAAAAATAGCTTTAATGCTTAAATAAATACATTCATCAAATTGCCAATTTGTCATTTATACAAAAGTGTAATATAAAATTGACTTAGCTCTGATATTTCATATTTGATTTAAAGATTTAAATTCCTTAAGATAAACCAGTTTAAATAAGTTCAATTATTTGCAAATGTGCATAATAAACTACAATTACTTTAACTATATGCATTTCCAATTCAATAAGCACAATTAAGCAATCTATGCACTTAATTTTCACCCCTGGCAAAAACCGTTGAATGTGCTAACAACCTCAAACACCGCCATAGCACCACCACCAACCCCCACATTCCAACCACACCCTACACCCCTCTCCCCTCTCTTTACACCCCTGTGGACCATTTACGGCATCTCAACAATTTGAAATAGTTGCCTGCGTCGCGCTGCCCATTTTTGTTTATGCTTGTAAACACATTCCAAAGGAGACAACAAAGCTTCAAAAAATATAAAAATGAAGAAAACAAGATGAAATGCAAAATATAGTAAATGAGTGATGGACTACGAGATATCCTATTTTAAAGTAATAAGTTATACTAATTTAGCCAGTTTCGATTGCCAATCTCTTGAATATTATAGATTTTTTTAATTTTAAGCTACAACATTTAAAATTCATTTAAAAAAATTATATTAATATATAAAATGTCTTAAGTGTAATTTAGAAATTAGTATAACAAATATAGCATTGACTACTGACGCCCTGAGCTAATTACAGTAAATTCCTTACGGAATTAAGATATATACTAACATAAAGTGAAGTAGAATTCACAAAAATATTAGAAAATGTTAAATAAATAATATGCTAACACAAAAAATATAATTCTCCTTTTTTTACATTTATAGTAAACATAGTAAAGCTACAATTATTTTAAATTTATCCTAGATAACCGCATATCTAAGAAATCTTAAGAAAATTTGTAGATTAGTGTGATTATGGTAATGTAAGTAGTGTAATTAAAAAAATTAAAAAAAATACACAGAAAATTATAAAAATCTATGGAATTTAAGGTAATTTTAAAATGTTAGCAACATATTTAATTTTGCACATCAATCAACAATAAAGTAGATATAATCAACAATTTTGTGCGACTGATATCAGGATTATATTCAAGTTATATTAATAAGATTATTTATCTTATAAGCTCTCCAAGCTATTTATTTAATTTAAATTAACATTTTAATTTTTTTGTGATAAATTCCCATCTAAAGCAGTCCAATATACCCACTTTTGAGTGTAATAAAAAAATTAAAAAGGTAAAGCAAAGGAATTGTCCCTTGTCAATGGCAGTGCCAACATACGCATAAAGTCTCCAGCTCAGGGCTCATTGTAGTCCTCTTTCCCACAACCTGAACACCCTGTATCAACCTTACCCAAAAGGCGTTGGCGTTGACTACGGGAATAGCGACCCAAGTGTGCTAGTAGCATTTTGGCACATCTGCGTTTTATAATCGAGCCAGAGCGTTACCTAGTAGAGCCCTAGCACTGGGGAAACTATTCAGCAACAGCGACCTCACACACACACACAGAGAGATACTTTGAGTGAGAAAAAAGTAAATTAGTGTTTTGGCACTTTCGGCAAACAAAGCGATCCCCAAACCCCGCCAAACCCGCCAAGCCCGCCGACCCTCAATCCCCAATGCCATCTGGCATTCAGTCCTGACCCAAGCAGGTGGCATTTTACTGCTACGGGGCTCGACTGGGCGACTGAGCTATAGTCCTGGCTGTTCAGTCTGTTCAGTGAGTTAGTTTTGTGTCCTTCAGTTTTTTGTGCTTCCCCGTCGTGTCCAGCGTTTGCTTTGTGCTGTACTTTTTGTTTGGCTTTGGTTTTTTTTTTGTTTTTTGCTCTCTTTTTTGGCTTTTGTTTTTATTTGCCTTTTGGCGCCCTTATTATTTTGTTGCACTTTGCCAGCAAACAACAAAGCCGACGACACCAACAGCAACACCAACACCAAGAGCAGCAGCGACAGTGACACCGACACTCAAGTTAAATAAATTTAAAAAATTTGTCAAAGGTAAACCAGCCTCGGGACGTATACATAATGCAAAAGTTATGAATTTATAACTAATACGCATTAGCGTGCCCATACCCATGCCCATGCCTATGCCAAGAATTTACTCTGCATAAATTAATTAGCCAGATAAAGAAAACCCAATTCTCGTTGGTTAGAGCAGACAAAAGCAAAAATTAATTTCAAATTAGGCGAACGCCAACAAAACTGAAAACCAAAACCAAAACCAAACACGAATTCTGAATTCGCAAATCTGTAAACTGAAGCGTTGCCGAGTGCATAATATTTTGGACCGCAAGTAGCTGCGCAAGGAGAGCAATTAGCATGAAAGGTCCTTAGACCTTTCGTGCGCCATAATTAGCGATAAGCCACGCCCCTCAAATATGTGGAGATACACTTAAGCGCCAAGGACTTCAAGGAAACAGCAGCTGCTCTAATTTTAGGGGCCAAGTGCGCATTGTCCAAAGCATTCGCGATTTTATTGCTACATATATGCTTAGAAAAGTGTTGGTAACTTGTGCGTCCTGGAAATGTGGGTTTACTAGGAAGACAACACATTTTCAGACTAAGGACTTTTAGATGATATCACTGTGAAATATAAGCTCTTAATTTCGGTGAAACTCTGACATAAAATAACTATTAATTTACGCTCTAAAACGGACCAGTATTCTATCTGAATTTGTTAAAATATATTTTAATTAAATATGCTGCACAATGAGGCCGCTGCGTCCTGTTGACTGGGTCTCGCATTGAGCCCAACCGCTTGACAAATGCCATTTTAATCCATTTGGCCAACAATTACATGAAGCTGTCAGCTATATATATATGTATATATATGGTATATATGTATAGGCAAAAAATAGACAAAACTACGAGTTGTATGCACAAACATAAACATAAATCCATGCATGACAAATCTGTGTGCCACACAACTGACAGCCGAGATGTATGTGTGTGTGTGAGTGTGTGTGTTCGCTTGTATATGTGTGTGATAAGCAAATGGCACAAATTTAAGTTGCCGGCGCCATTTCGTATTTTTTTCTTCTCTACAGCTGCAGCATCCCAGTATAGCATGTGAGTTTGTCTGTTTACATATATATATATAAAATATATTCATATATAAATGGCGTGGTTTTGGTGACTGTATGACAGACTGTTAAAATGTCAAAATGACACATTTGCCTAGCGTGTCATTAATATGCGACAGCTTCAGTCCCAACAACAACAGAAACAACAACACCAAGCAATAGGGGCTTGTATCATTTTAATTTGCTGGCAAGAGGCAACGTCGACGTCGCCGCCGACGTCAGCGTCGACAGCATCGACCAACAGCCGACAAACGACAGCCGCGCACATTGACTGCTAACCGACTGACACAGAAACCAGGAAGAGCAACATTAATCGAAGACAGACCACGAGCCAAAAAATAATATTGGGAAATTGTGGCAAGCGGAGCGAATTGTGTCACGGCGCTCTTAACTAAAATTCCCCTTATTTTCAACTCGTTTGTTGAGTGAATCTCTCTCAGCTAATTAGAGAGTGCAACTTCATCAGCAGACAATGCAATTGAATCGGCCTTCAGACTTTAATTTGTACAGGCCCCCAAAAGCATGCCACAAAAATTTAGTTCAAAATTTTTCATAAATATTTTGTATTGCATACTATTGGGAGTTGGTATTTTACACCCTGTGGTTATTAAACATTGGTAAAAGGAAGTTATTAAATTGAGCATATGTATGTCACAGGCAGTAGTAAAGTAAATATATTCTTTAACGCACAGATCTTGGAAACTGTTAGAGATAGAATACAAAATTTTTGCTATATAGTTTCCTGTATATAAAACGCAGATCAAGCTTTTTTTCAAATAGTTTGATTTCTGGCATTCGGAATTGTTCTACTAATTTAAAAGTATATTCGGATCTCCAACTGGGTACAGGGTATCCAGTTATTGGTTATACTCAATTAGAGCATTCTTACTTGCTTTTTATCCAACAGATACACGCTCCTTGCTAAATACTGTGTAGATACATATTTTAAAATGCATGCAATTTGCTTTCAAACTGGAAATTATGTAGAGCAACAAGCAAAAGATTCTACACTTGTGTATGCGTGTAAGTTTGGCAAGTGTTTGTGTGTGTGTGTGTTCGCGAATTTTGTTAAATTTCAATTTAGTAAATTACATCATCAGTATTTTCATTTGTTTCTGTCAAAAATTTTAACATTATTGTACATGATATGCCACTGAAGGTAAAAAGAAACTTTCTTTATTGTACGCTACAATTGGTCTGTAAACAAAAGGTGTTTCCAATTTGCTGTTTGGTTGATGTTTTCAAAAAGTTTTGTTGGTAAGCTGTTTTTGAACTCATGTTGCAGTTAAATTTAAACTATTAAAAATGTGTTCTTACTTTAAATATGTTTGGAAAACCGAAAAAAATGTTTTAATATAAGTATATATCTTTTTAGAACAGGTATGAAAAACAATCACAATTCATATAAAATTCATAAGTACATACATTAATAATTATGTAAGGTTTTCACATTTTGTTTCCTTTAGAACTTCCATGAAATTCTATAATGTTGCAACATGTGCTAGAATTTTTGTAGAGCATTTGCCGCGGCGCATTAAACCCAAACTGAAAACAGCTAAATATTCATTTCTCATAGCCATAATTCTTAACAAAGAGCAAAAAAAAGATTGTTTTGGCTGGAATGGTTGGTTGGATGGTTATTTGGCATTTTTTTTTGTATTTTTTGTATTTTTTATTTCTTGATGCAATTTAAGCAAACGGCCATTTTTCATTTCATACTTTGAGCGCTAATAATTCATTTTTAGCGCAATTTGCTTAGTACACTCCCCTGCCAGCCTTTGATCTTAGTTCCACCTTTGACTGGGCGCAAATATGGGATTACTTACCCAAGCAATTGCGACTGCTACCTGTTCACACGTTTCACAAATTTAGCAGTGTACAGACAAGAGTTCATGAAATTTTTAAAAAGCAAAACAAAACGAAACAAATGAAAACAATGCGCGCGAGTTTTTAAGTGCGTAAGTAACATAAAGCTTAAGTATAATGTGTGGCATAAGTGCTGGTGTCAGGGTTACGAACCCACACTGTGCTACACTGAGCGAAAATGAGAGACAGCCGCAAACAATGTTACAAATTACTTGCGTATTTGTGTTGCCGTAGTTTCAGCGCCGTTTGCTTTGCGCCATTACAATTTTCATAACAATACCTGTCATTATTATGATTATTTTTCAAAATCATTCACACACACACACACATACACACACAGCTTGGATACAGGTGACGCCATTTTGAGCTCAAGTTGCTGTTGTCTTCACCGTTGACGGCACTAATCAACAATTTAAATCCATTTTCCGGCGCAGCCTACTTGCTTTTGTCGGCGTTGGTAATTTGCTTGGCTCCTCATCATTCAAAAGCCTACACACACACACGCACACACACACACACACAGAGTGAGACATGCATACACACTCATGTGGACTCTTTGCTCAACCGGATATGCCGCTTTAATGGCTCCAAAAGGAAGTCACGCGTATTTTGTTTAGAGCCTGAGCCTTGGCTCTCGTTTCCAACTACGTCTAATGTTTAAACTTAATGCCTTTAGCATTTTTTATTGTTGTTGTTGTTGTTGCTGTTGGTGTTCGTGTTGTAGCTGCTTAGGCATCAGCACCTATGCCATCCCCTGTGGCAGATAGCGGATGTGTCGAGTAAAATCCAAACAACTCCTGGCGCGTAAATCACGAACGGATGTGCTACGTGCCTGCCTGCCAAGATGCTGGAGATGCGGAGCCAGAGTGCTACACTCTCGCTCTATTGGGCATAATTAGTTTCAAATATTTGCGCTAAAGGAAATTTAATTTTTCCTACGCACTTTCCTAATTTTCATTTTAAGCTAACCCCCCCTTAAACTTAATATGCAAAGAGTAAAGGGCAAGCTGAGTACAATATTCATATATGTACGTGTATTCATGTGTTTTAAATCTTGCATGTGTCTGTTGAATTTTCATTTACATATATGTAAAAATTTGGTAAATGGAAATTTCATGGAATGTATTTAATTAGCTACATAAACTTTCTTGTTTCTGAAACTTTCAAAAATTGCTTTAAATTTTTGGTATTTAAATATCAATATTTATCCTTATTGCAATTTAAATCTCATAAACGCGTTGTTTTCAGAGACTAAAATATCATTTCAAATTAAAATTATTGTGTAGGCTTTGTTCTATTGTCATAAACATAGAAAAACTAAGTTTCATATTATGTTACCTAAATATAATTGAAATAGGTTTTAGATCTGCTAAAACTTTTAAATATTTTACAATTGTCATTACGGCTTGTTGACGAAAAACTTTTACATGCCAAAGCCGAAACTCTCAGTCTCTTCCAAGCACATAAATATTCAATCAAAGACACAAAACTTGGTTTTAGCTGCCAATGCGCTAGCACAAACTAAACTGCAAACAACAATAAAAACTCTATTAAATATGCATAAATTAAAACATTTATCTGGCACACATTCATCCAATCTCAACCCCAGTTCACCTGCTGAATTTACGGCTAGCTCTTTTTCAAACTCCAACCAAAATACATGGATAAACTTTTATGCCGTATTCTGGATGTGGCATTGGCTCTGTGATTGTCTCATTCACATTCAAATCGAGTGAACACATCCACGACTCAGGCCACAAAATGCAATGAATTCAAGGCAAAAGTTTCGACCTGAATTAAGCTGCAGAAATCCAACAGTTTTTATTTGTCTAATCTCTAGAGCTATAGTTATTTCTCGGGTATTAAGCTGACCGCCTTGGTCATATAAAAGTTCAGACAAATTATGCATTAAGCAGTTAGTTATCCAAGCTCTCACTCAAATTTGTGGCTATGCCATAAAAAACCTCATATATTTAGCCAAGTTGTCAAATTGCATGTGCCAATCTCAACTCAATCTCACCTGGACGTGGCCCCTGCATCCGGATAAAATAACGATGACACTCTGAAGGACGCTCAACTTCACAGTACACAAGTGACGAGTGTTGAATGATATTGGCAGCTTTCATATATAGATGTATTAGTTGCTGCCTGACTGAATGAATGACTGACTGACAACTTGTAAAATGGTTTTACGTGAACAACTTGCAAAGTTGTATTAATATTATTCTAGCCAAACTTATGAAAGCATAGGGACCACGTCAGTTGAAGCATTTGCAATAGCTTTTTTTATAGTTTAAAGACTAATTTTATTATAGCCGGACAAAGTTTTGAAGCTCAAATTGAACTAAGATGGATTTATTAATAAATGCAATTTTGTTACTCTGATTTGTTAGTACTTGATTCAATTTAAACTAGACAAAGTAAAGCCCTTTGAAGTAAAATTGGGTTTATGTCTATTGAATACAAAAAAATGTTGCTTTTTAATAAGCATTAAATAAAGGGATCGAAAAGGAGTTCAGAAGGTATTTAAAATCAATTTTTATTATTTAACATTTTAAATAAAAATTTAAAAATTTCTTTTATATTAAACTTTAATTAAATTTTTAAATAAAAGTTAGAAAATAATTTTTTTATTAATTTTTATTTTTGGGCTAAACAAAAGAGTTGTTGAAAAAATCCTTAAATATTTCTGACTCATAATTTTTTATACAAAAAATTATAAGAGTTGCGATTTCTGATGGCTTCAATAGTTTTCCGACTGCAAAATATATATAACATTGCTAAAATCCTGAGCTTCGATACTTAAAAAATTCATTGACACTAGTTTGTTAACACTAAAGCTGTCAAAATTCGAAATTTGTAAGAAATTTAAAATGTCCATATTTAAATTTTATATTTTTTCACAGCTCCGCACCATCACGGATATAAAATTCAAAGCTAAAGTACCATATAAAACTTAAGACACACTTTAAAACATATTTAAGATGCTCTTTTGATAGCCAAATAAAATTCAAAACTTGCTGAAATAAATATGTGTGTGCACGAGAACTCATAAAATATTTTATGGCTGTTAACTCTTTTTTTTTTTTTGAAGTCAGACAGTAGAGGAAATTGTACTGTTAGCAGTCATCAGTCAAATCACATATCATAACCGGTATGAATTTGTTAGGGTAAGCAACAACAAACATACAATATAACAAGTGATATAAATTTTAATTTATCCTAAACCCCTCAAGCGAACAACTACAAAATATTAGACACTAAAAACTTATCAAGAAGTTGTGTGCCATTGAAAGGATTTATTACGCTTGTCCTCTTAACAAATTTTGCGCATTATTTACGGGTTTTTTTGCCAGCTAACCGCAAACACACACACACACAAACACACTCAAGCCAAGCATTTATTTATGCCCCACTCAGAGTTTCATTTCACTTTTTGTGCAGCTTAAACATTTTTTAAAAGTCACCAGCACTCACGCATTTGTCAATCTCTATGAAAAGGGGATTGTGTATGGTGCCATGGCCAAAGAAATAAAAAAAAACCAAAACCAAAAACCAAATATAAAAAAAAAAAGAAAAAACTTACGGTAGCAAACGAAAACTGAGCCGTGTGTGCCCAGCCCAACCCGCATGCTGGCTGCCAATCCTTATTGACAGCAGCACTTCCGCTTTGGCAGCCAAAATAGCTGCGAGCGCCATAAATTAAACTCATGTGCCACAAATTTATTTCAACCAATAGTATATATATATATATATATATATACATGTGTGTGTGTGTGTGCGATTGTGTCGAAAACTTCAAAGTGAAAAGAGACTATTATATCGAAGCGAGAAGGCAGGCGCCATAGCCAGAGAACGCACTTGGCGTAAGCGTTCTTACAGTTTAGTATACGGTAATTGACATGTAATGCGGTTACGATTGACAACAGCAACAACAACAACTGCTGAGTCTTACAACTGGCAACAATGTTGCCCACATCCGGTCGCCATTTTGATTTGCCCTTGCGCCAATGTTGCTGTGCGACAATTTCTCAGACATTCACCGAGCGCTGCGACCAAAGAACATACGCCCAGTAAAACTTGACTTGAGAACACTGTAACGAGAACTAAGATTTTGAGTAAATTAAATATATAATAAAAAAAAATAATATGTAAAAAAAAAAAAAATTTAATAGCTTAATAAAATTGCGAAACATTTGAAAGAGTTTTCTATAGTTGGAGAAAATCTTGAATACTTTTAAAAATACAAGTTTTTCTTTAAAAAAAAAAAATTCACCATAAACATGCATTGTCAAGGGAACTTATATTTTGAGAAAATTAAATATTAGAGTCCAATAAAATTAACTATAAAAATAAAGACAAATTTAATAGCTAAATAAAATTTCCAAAAATTTAATCAAATATTTTGCATTTGCACAAAATCTTGAATACTTTTAAAAATACAACTTTTCCCTTTTTTAAAAATAATTCACCTGTTTACCTCAATACTTGGCACCACTGTAAGCCCAGGGCTGCCTGACTTACAACATAAAGCAACTCAAATCAAATGAACCCTATGAAAAATGGCAAAGTGTTTGCCAAGAAATGTTTGGTTAGGTTTTTGCCGGCCAACCACCTGACCATTGAGGCGTGCACTTGGGCCTGAGCCTGGCAATCGAACATTGGCGCGAAAGAGCAACAGCAAAAGCGAGAACAAGAACAAGAGCAACCACAGGATGTCAGCATAAATCAAAAGGCAAATGGCAACCAAAAACTGGGGCTGGCTGGAGTAAAAGGAAACCATAAGAAATCATTTCTAATCCCAAAAGTTTTGTAAGCGCATCGCAGACATAGTATTCCAATGTTATATGGAAGCTATCAGCATGCTGGCCATGAGAAATGTTGCTTACTTGTTACCAATTCAATAGGGGGCAACTAGCCAATATCACTACAAGCATTTTGCAGCTACTCTTTCATTTGGAACTACTTCAGTCTGGTCTCTATTCCCTGGTTGTCTCGAGTCGCCTTGTCTCGTCTCGTCTGACCTTTACCCGAGGGAACGCATAAATTGGACAACCAATTTAACGCCTAAAAACCACTTTTGCGTTTATATTCATGTGCTCTACTTTTTGCGCAACTTAAATGCCAGGACATTGGCCGCTATATTCTGTCGCCATCGCAATCGCCTGTTGGGGATTTGTGTGTGGTCTTCCTGCTGCTCCTGCTACTCGTGTTTGCCATCTCTCTTGTCTCTTGTCTCTTCGGCTCTGGTTTATGGCGCAAGGTAAGCACGTGCAAACATTTGTCGTGGTTATTTCGTTTGGATTTGAATCGCTCTCCCTCGTAGTTTACAACCTGCTGATGGGCCAGGACTCTTGCTGATAATGCCGACAGTCAGCAGCATTGGCCACGTGTTCGCTCACTTGGCCTTAAGTTGGCTTTTTGGATTGTTGCGTTAATAGTCTGACGATAAGAATTGCTTCCCACTGACAGACTGCTCTTATATTTGGCTTTAGGCGGGGGAGCTGAGGTAGGAGAAAGTTGATGTCACACTGGCTTTTTGTATGGGCATGATGTGATGTATGTAAGGCTATTTGTAAGTGTCCTCTTAAACGGTTATACTAAGAATTCAAAGTTAAAAATATATGTTGAATGAATAATGCTAAAAATATTATCCAATTTAGATTCACTAAATATTTAATAACTTAATAATATTTACTTAAATAACTTGGCACTGCTAAGCGCATTTCGAGAGATTAATATCAAGCATATCTTGTGGTTAGTAAAATATATACCTAAAATATTCCCAACGCAAAAGTAGTTGGCATCAAAAATGCATATATCTAGCACACTCTAGGAAAGACCAAGTTATTTATTTACGAGTAGCTTACTAAGCCCATTTAACCCCGTAACCTCGAAGAGGGTCAAGTATTCGACTGTATTCTCGCAGCACACATAAAACAAAGACCCTACAAAATAGTTGCCAAAACAAGTTAAGCAGAAAGAGAAATTTAGAATGACTTAAAGCTGATACGCCGTCTCAAGGATCCTGTGCAACAATTTGCAGGATATAAATCTTCGAAATGCCGTGCGTTAAACAGCTGATGTTTTATGGCGCTCTGGACACTTGGAAAAGGCCGTCGAACTGACTGCTAGAGTAAATTGCATTCCTCTTTTTTTTATATATTTTTTTTTTTGCCTTTGCTCACTCAACTTTGCTAGTTGGAATTTCAAATTTTCCTTTGGCACTTGCTATATTTTTTTTCGCTGGGCAGGGCACGGCCAACCTTCGTGAACATATTCGTATTCATGAATGCCCCGAAAACGGTGCCTTAATTTGAGCATAATAAGTGCTCTGCTCGGTCACGCTGGCGTATGATGAATATTCATAATGCAAACGCCGCAGCAGCAGCATCTTTATGGCAAAACTCAGAACTTTGAACAAACAAATGAAAAATGAATTTCCTGCTTATGCTTATGCTTGGCATATGTTGAATGCTTCGCTCGACTTGGCTGCACTTGGCTGTCTCTCTGTCTCCCTGTGTGTTAGAGTGTTTGTAACAAGGCAGACAAAAGCAGAGCGTGAATAAATATTACTCATACGAGCTGTTGTGCAATATTGTGAGATGCCAGAGGCAAGTATTTACACCTACAATGCAGCTGGCAGTACAATCAAAAGCTACAAAAATGTGTGAAAATGCATAATATGCATAAATATGTATGTGAAATTGTGTATGTGTATATGTGTAGATGTGTTTCTGTGTACAGTCTGCAACAAAATGGCATCTGCCATAGCAGCAACAATGGCCTCAGCTAGTGCCGTCTGCAGTTACACTCATAATGATTATCCATTGAAATGGAAATGTCAGCCAAGGATTTAATATAATTCCCAATGCGTGAAGTGCGCTGTGAAAACTTTTCACACAGAAGAAGCAGCAGCAGCAGCAGAATCAGTAGCAGATACAGAAGAAGCATCCTTAGACTCAGTCAAGAATGCATCTTCTCAGCATGAATTGCCAGCCGAAGAATAGAATTCAATTTAAATAGATTTCCGCTCAGAGGAAATTTAAAAAGTGCAGCAAAAGGCAATTGTTAACTCAAACTAGGTGTGTGTGTGTGTGTGCGGGTGTGTGTGGCACGTTGATTGAAAAACTACTAACTACAATCACTTAGTATACGTACATATAACGCACAAACACAAACCGATATCAGCATACACACACAAACACAATCTTATGAGAGAATTGCAACAGTCATGCATTGAAATGAGACTACGAGTAAACGGGATAAGGATGGAAACTGATGTCTTGAAGTAAGTAAGACTAAATTTAGATTCCCTTTCCTAAAGAGGTCTCTGTAAAAAGGATAAAACTGGCTTCATTGCGGACATACGATCTAGTTACCTGTAGTTTAAACCTAAATATAGAAATTTAACTGAAATATTTTTAATATTTTCCAAATATTGTAGTTTACTTAAGGACTACTCGAGTCTTATTTAAATGCAATAATTAATTAGCCATTACTTTTAATAAACCAAAATGTAAATTCATCTCAGGTCTTTTCGCTCAAGTTCTTACTTTTTCATCTTAATCCTTGCGATTGAGAAAAGTGCATAGAAAAGTGCCCATTACTAGGCTGGCATTGGCAAACGGAAGTCTTGTACAAAGGTAAAATACTAAGCAAACGTGCGTGCGAAAAAGGTAATTGAAAAATAGTTTCCGTTTCCTATTGCCATTGCCAATTCCACAGCACTTTTTCTTCGGCAATTGCAATTGCTTACTTTGCCATCTCAAATTGCCAATTGCAATTGAAATACGCTCTAGCACGCTGCATCGCGCGAACTCAATTTAAGAAAAGAAAATATTTAAATCTTCTTTACGCGGAAAAAAGTGTAATTATGTTAAATACATAAATTCATGTTTAAGCTGCCTTAAATTGTAGATCAAATGCTTAACTATTTTGGAACTTGTGATATGCTAAACTATAAATTCAAATAAAGTTTTTTAATATAAATAATGTTGAATATCATATTTATTGTAAAATCAAATATATTTATATAAAAGAAATAATTATATTTAAAACTTTCTTAAAATGAATAAATTCGCGTTTAAGCTGCCAGAAATTGTAGATCAAATGATTAACTACACTGGTATTTAAGATATTCAAATAAAGAATTCCAAAATTTAGAAATTTGTGTATCATATTAACTAGTACACATTTGACTACATTGTTATTTATTATTAGATTTAATTTATTATTATAAAAGAAATAATTATATTGTTAGTTTGTGCAATTCTATGGGCCACATGCTGTGCCCATATTTCAGTGTCGGTAAAATCACAGCGAACAGGAATACAAATCTTTGCCCGGCTGGAGCAATAAAACAAAATAATTAACATTTGCGACGCCCGTCCGAGTTTGATAAATGACGATGAGGCGTTTCATTAAAGTGTTGCATACTTTCAAGCGTTATGCTAATGGCCAAACGAAAGCGAAGCGAACCAGCAGCAGCAGCAGCAACAGAAGCGGAAACGGAAATGGAGACTGAGACCGAGACGGAGACGAACATGAAAATGAAAACGAAAACTCAACCGCAGACTTGCATGGCAACTTTTAATTACATTTTACAAGTGTGTGTGTGTGTGTGTGTAGCATGCGTAGGTGTGTATGCGTATGCGTGTGAGCTGCATTTGCATGTGTATGACACAACCAAGAGACTGACAACTGAGCAAAGGGCCGAGGGGACACTGGGGCTGTGTACCGTGCCCGCAGAGCCAGCTAAATGTGTAAGTAATGACTAAATGCGCACTCTGACAGTTTAACATGACAAAAATGTTCCCTTTTTTTTCGCTGAGCTTGATAAATTATACGGTCGACAAGAACAACAAGAGAGCCAACAACAAAGTCGACAGCACGTCCCTGAAAAGTTGCTGGACCCTACTTTGTTGCTGGCCATAGTTTTTGTTGCGTTTGTGTAACACTTTCACTGCGTTTCTTTTTCAGTTTCGCCGCTCTGCTTTGGCAGAGAAATATTTGAGTGAATAAAAGGGATTTCCGGCATAAATTCTCCAACACCTCCAAACACAAAATGCACAATGAATATGAATATGAATACAACTTTGAATGCGCAAAAGTAAAAGGCAAAGCGAAAGCGAGAAAAAACCCCGACAAAGTCGCTAGCTGAAGACCGAAAAAAAATAAAATGCAGATAAATAAAGCACAAAACAAAATACTAAATATTTTTAAAAATATATAAAAAGCCAGAATTATTATTTATATCTTCATGTCTGGGGTAACTTTTAAATATGTTTTCTGTGCCAAATTAATAGACATACACGCCATAGAAATTACAAACTCTTTATATGAGCATAAAAAGAAAAACTAATTTCGTAGCTTCTATTAAACTAAATAATTTAATTCTTCAATCCATTTTCAGTAGTTTTCTATAAGACCTTAAGTGCTTTAGGCCATCAGCCAAAAAGCAAATGCTCATTTTGTGGCAATTAAATAAATTAATCATTGTGCTTGGTGACCAAAATGAGCTCAAAAGACTAAATAATGTGTTCATTTTTCTGTGTTTGCTCCTTGGACCAATTCAATTGTATGGTGTATTTTAAATATTTAATATATTTTTCCCCAAAACACAGCAAATGAAATTCTTATTAAGCCTGCAACTAGGCGAGTGCCAAGTGCTCAATGGAGAGCAGGAGCATGAAGTATACGGAATGAAGTCATTGCAACCTCTGGCAGGCTGTGCAAATTGTAAGTTTCATTGATTTTCGTCTCACACTTGGACAGTGGCATCCTTATCCGCATCCTTGGCACGACAGCATGCCATCGCTGCATTTTTAATGCGCATTGCAGTCACCCGGGTCAACCAAATATTTAATAAAAATTTAAAAATGCGAATACTCTACTATCATGTACCCTGGGAATGCAGCATAAAATAATTTTAAATATTTTACAAATTGTTTATACTTGAATTTTGAAAATAATAAAAGAGAAATGTTGTTTAGGTAACATAGTTTAATATTGTATACCATTTTGGCTATTCGAAAGGATATTTCTAAGCTGAAATTATTTAAGATGAGAAATCATCGACATACATGCAGATATAATTGATATACCTGCGCTATTTCCGATTCTTCTCAATTTCTACTAAACAACTTTTGAAAATTACTGAAACAACAGCTATTATTAATATTGTCCGCTCCTTTTGGCAGGCTACCAATTACGCATGAATTGACTTATCCCTGGGCGCCATCAGTGCAGTGTTGGCAGCTCGCATTGTAAAGTAGTAGATAAGTTCGATGCCACTCAGGATGCTGGCGCCAAGAAAGAGGCCCAGTATGCCCCCAATGGATACAACGATATCCAATTTGGTGCGCAATACCTGGCGGCGATATTGATCTGTGGGCCAAACTGGCATCACAATAGTCACATTGGTATCCCTTCTTTTGTAAAGTACGCTGCAAATAGTAAGAAACACTTCATAACACACATTTAGGGTTATTACACAATTGAGCTCACCTAGTTTGCTCCTCATAGACGGACTTCAAGTCACCCTCTGTGCAGGACGGCAGACAATTGCACTGCAGCGTCGGGGATTGGTAGTACAAAAGCCTTTTAGCATTTGGTTGAATCATAGAATGGCCCTCCAGGCACAAGTAACCATTATAGTCACAGTCGGGATGGAGTTTATTATTAAAAGGACTCATGTTGTAGGCCGAACAGTTGCATAACTCTAATTGAATCATCCTGGTACAGTCACTAATGCAAACACTAAAACTGTACGCCTTGTAGATGCTCCACGGCATTAATTCATCGGGAAAGTAGCAATCGCGAGCGGCTAATGGAATATCCTCCATATCTGGATCATTTACCATATCTTCCTTGTTAAACTGTAAAGTCTTGTGTAAACCTTCCATAACAATAACGTGCACTCCTGGCAGCGACAAATTTGGAATATCTTCCTCATGTAGCACCGTGACAGAAGCGGATCGAGACAAATGCAATCGCAATATCGGTCGACTACTTCGATCTAAAATGTTAGGTAGCCAATGCCTGGAGCCGGGTTTATTATTATGTAGCGAATTTAATAGGAAACAGCGTCCGAAAGGTGTCGTCATTGGCAAAAAATAATTGCAACAGTTAAAAGCCTTATCCGACAAACTGCATTGAATAAATAGATCTGAACAATTGAAACCAAACTGTTAAAAATAAAATCAAATTTAATTCGATACTGATTCTGTATTATTGTGCTCCAGTTGCACTTACCCTTGTGGCAATCTCTCGATAACCACTTTTTGGACATTTCGCGCATTCTTCACAATCTTCATAGGGCTGGCAATTGGATTTCATTGTGCCAAAGGTATACTTATAAGGAAACAATATAAAGGATATATGCGCCTCCACATCAAAGTTGTAATCTTCCCCAATGCCGACGCCTTCACTATGTTCGTATATTTAGATTATAATTTAACTCTTATTAAATATAATTTCCCATACCTCTGCACATAATTCTCCACATCTTCGCCAAGGTCGGATTTAAAGTTCAGTTCGCAAACGCTAATCGATGGAAACCTGACCTTCGCAAATGGTGATAAGCCCTCATAGACGATGCTCACAGCGCGTGTACTATAATCATGTTGATACTCACTGATTAGATGATAGACCCCAAAGACCGAGAGAATTATACAAGCCAGCCAAAAGATGCGTTCCGTTATATGTAAACTATTCCGTAATTGAAAAAATAATCGAATTAATTGAAAACGTTATCAGAACTTTATAATAAAGTTGGAATTTCTCATCTTTTAACAAAGCATAAAAATATCATTGATTCGAGCTATTGAAATTTAAGATGCTTATTAAATATTTTTTTAATCCAAGATAAAATTGTTTAAGTATAGATTAAACTGTCGATAAAAACACCAATCGAAATTAGGTTGATCCACAAATTAAACTAAAACTCAAAATTAAAATTAATATTAGAAAATTATCCCAAACTTACTTGTGATTGGCAATATAAGAAAATCCGGCCAAGCTACAATTTGTACAGTATTCCTTTAAATGGCTTAGGAATCTCCAGCCTATGCCACTATGATGCTCCTTTGGCAATTTCTTTTCCATGGCTATCGTTCAATATGCCGATCGCAGAGCAACTGAAAATAGCCGTACGATTGTTACGGCAATATAAATGAAACTTTCCTGCCTTATCCGGGGCCGGGCACCTCGGCAACACGACACGGTCAAAGTGTATATTTGCTTGTAGCCACTGCAATGTATTTGTGGTGCGGTAACTTAATGGCATGTGGGCCTGATGTTGTTGGTGCTGATATTGTTGCTGTTGTTGGTGTTGGCCTTGGACACCATCTCCTTCATCGCTTCGACTCTGAACGGGCTCTGTTAACTGTTTGTATATATGGCCAGGTCTGGTTCACCTGAAGGCAAGCGCTGCATGCGAAAGCTCTTAATTGGTATTTGCTTTGTGCAGGTGTCGCAATAAGGATTTAAATGCACACACAAGCCCAGCCACAGCACACACACACACACACATGCATATCTATACACAACTATACAAGTACATATATACATATATATATATATATATAGTATATCCGTGTATGCACTCGAAATTCACTGAATTGTTAATTTATGAGTCTGACTGAGTAAAATACAGGCGACACATGAGGCAACTTCTATTTAATTATTATAAACGTAAAGCAAAATGAAAATCTTTTAATTTTTTACAGATTTCCCAATAAAGGTAAAAATGTACCAAAGAGTAGGAGGAGAATTTTTAATAAATAATAAAAATTTATTAAAATTGAAGCGCAATCGCAAAAATATAAACAAGACCAAAATTAAAGGGGCCCAAAAATAAATACAAATCCATTTAAGTAAATTTTCATTTCAAGTCTAGTATTTTAAATTTTATAAGTTAAGTTTCATAACATCTTAATTTACACATTAAATATGTAAATAGGCAAAAAAAAAAGTATCATAAGTTCTTCAATTTATGTACAAAAATGGTTAGAAAATTAAAAAAAAATTATTCCAAAGAATTTTAAAAATTTGTAACAATTTTACTTATTTATATATAAACATATAGAATTGCACAAATATCACAATATGTAAATAGGAATTTTCTTATAATATTTCATAGCAAAAATTTAAAATCTCAAAATTTTATTTTTAATCGATTGTGGGCATTAATATTGGTATAAAACTATTATTCAAAACATAATATGAGAGTTATTTTAGCTGTAAGGCCGAAAAAACCCCAAAAATTTTAAAAACCCCAAATTCCACACTAAAAACTCTCATAACTTGCTCAAAATTCAACCGATTTTCATGTCGAATTTCTTTTTAATTATGGTTTACCTTCTAGGTTAATTTGTCATTTAAATTTTAGAAAATAATTTTTTTCGATTTTTTGCATTTTTTTGCATACCTACCCCTATCAAATTTTGAAAATTTTTTGAAAAATTTAAAATTTCAAAATTTTATTTTTAATCGATTGTGGGCATTAATATTGGTATAAAACCATTATTCAAAACATATTATGAGAGTTATTTTTAGCTGTAAGGCCGAAAAAACTCAAAAAATTTGACTTCAAACTCAAATTTTCAGACTCTTATAACTTGCTCAAAATTCAACCGATTTTCATGTCGAATGTCTTTTAAATTATGGTTTACCCTCTAGGTTAATTTGACAATTAAATTTTAGAAAATAATTTTTTTCGATTTTTTGCATTTTTTTGCATACCTACCCCTATCAAATTTTGAAAATTTTTTGAATAATTTAAAATCTCATAATTTTATTTTTAATCGATTGTGGGCATTAATATTGGTATAAAACTATTATTCAAAACATAATGTGAGAGTTATTTTAGTTGTAAGGCCGAAAAAACTCAAAAAATTTGACTTTAAACTCAAAATTTCAGACTAAAAACTCTCATAGCTTGCTCAAAATTGAACCGATTTTTTCATAGTTCATCAGCAAACAAAATATGTCAATCTCATTTTTTAAAAACTAATCTCCCAATTTAAAAGCTATTCTGTTTAGACTTAACACAAATACCTTTCTTTTTGGAAACACGTACAACATACATACATATGTTGGAACTAGCCAGATGGAACCACGAAATTTTGTAGCTCATTTAAGTACAATTGTTCGTTCTGCTAGCACATTTGAAAATTCCCAAATTATTGTTAGCCAAAATGCATCTGCATTTTCTGCCACCTGTGCCACATTTAGCGCCATAATTCGTAAACTTTTTAGCGCCAGTAGCGACACCCAGCTCCAACTACAACTTCAACTGCAGCTCAATTACAGCAGTTAGGCAGGTGGGCTGGCAGTTGGGGTAAATGCAACAGCACATGCACTTAGTTATTAGGCAAACTGAGTGAATAAGCGACCTATTCACATAAACAGCCAGAACACAGAACACCCACATAATATAACGTACTCGTATAATAACTCAAACTCAAATACTCACCATGGAGTGGAGTGTGCATAAAATGTAGTCAACGTGTTTTTGGTGCTTAGAACTCGACGCTAAATTAGAATTATGCAATTACGCTTCATTTTGGCTGTGTGTGCTGGCTCTGGAAAACACTTAAAAACAATTAGAGTGCTTATTGAAATTTGAAACGCCGTCTGACCAACAACATGAGAGTTCCATGCAACACTAATGTCAGCATTTTAATTATTTATGCGCCCAAACATGCAGCTAAATTGTTTTGACAATCACAGTCCACCCATAACAATGAGGCTAACCCGTTAGAAACGCTACTGGTCATGTTATTATACAATTTAAATTTGTTACAAGAAAAAAAAAAATTTTTTAATTTATTGTACTTTGTGTGATTTATTTAAAGCATTCGGTAGACACTCGTGACCTGTGAAAGTTTTGATTATTACAGTGTGTGATTTGAGAGCTAATATGTAAAATATTTTTTTGATTAGAATTTTAGTTAGTTTTTATATTTAACTATTGAGAAAATAATATTTAATTCATTGATTCAGTAAGGGCAATTTAGTTGATGAAGCTCTAAAATTAAAAAAACGCTTACTCGCACTGAATAATATGAATTTTGACAACAGAGTATATAGAATAGCGGAACCTTTTACATCATAATTTTATTATTGCTTTTAATGAATCAGTTTTAATAAAATCAGTTTTAATAATTATGGAGATTTATATTTACCACATCAATTAGTTTATCATTTTAGTGGGCTGTAAACATTTAAACATTATTTTTATTCTCAACTAAATTCCTTTAAACGAACACGCAAATAAAATTCCCTATTGGGAACCGAGTATTCAAATCGTATACGTAATCTAATAAATTTTTTGTGCACTCAAATTAAAAGGTTTTGATTTTTTGTAAGTGTGACACAAATCGCGATGAGTGTCCAATAAAGTTGTTAACCATTTTTTTACTTTTTTATTGAAATTGTTTTGAAAATAAATAAATATTGATTGAAATGCAAAAAATTAAGTTTATAAAAAATAATAAAAAAGCAGTGTACTGCAAACATTTCTGGATTGTGTTTTTAATATTTTCTCGTTTTTTTGACGCTTTAAATGAAACACGTTGAAAGTCGAAGTATAAATACACTTATAAACAATTTCAAAAGGCGAGCAAAATTTTTAGCTATTTAATATTAACCATATTAAGTCATCATGGTTTTATGATCAAACATATTGAACCTGAGCTTGAAACAAGTTTGCTAAACAAAAATGCATCAAAGAAAACTAAAGGCAAACTGCTTGACTAACAATGTTATAGGTAAAATTGTTCTGAATAAAGTGAAATAATTCCAGGTTGGTTTATTGTTGCCGGTTGTTGTTGTTGTTGTTGCGGGTTGTTGTTGCAGGTTGTTGTTCCTGTTGTGGCCACCTATGCTGCCAGATGAAAGTCGAGAGAATTTCGTTGCACTTTCCGGTCTGTGGAAACGGGTCACATATCTGCTGTTGTTTGAAATCAGTTTTATTTTGTTTATTTGCATTTGAGCTCTGTGCGTATGTAGCACCAAAAATTTGCAGGTGTATCGATAAAATGTCAAACGCAATAGCAGCCATAACAACATTGACAACAAAAACAACAACAAAAGCAAAACAAACGACAAGGCAATTTAAATACTAACATGTGTATGAATAGAGGTAGCTATTGGCCAAGAGAGGGGGGATTTTGTGGGGGGTAACTGTGCTGTGGACATTGTGGCTGTTGCTGATGTCGACACACAATTAACTTGAAAATACTCCAAGCCATGTTAAGTGTCAATTAGTTGGCATCAGCTAAGCGCCATGCATATATGAAACTAACCAGTTGAAATAAACAAATATTATTTACATTTAACATATCATTAAACAAGCAGATATTTGCTGAGAAAGTGTAAAATTAAATAATTATGGGAAAGCATTTAATATATTTTTTAAATATCTATTTGTATATCAAATAAAGTCCATATTAAATTTGTTAATTTCGTGAGATTTATTAAATTAAAAAAATATTTTGTATATTTATGTATATCAAATAAAGTCAGCATTAAATTCATTAATTTCATGAGATTTATTAAATTTAAATAGAATAAGTCAAAGTCTTTCAGACGCATAACTTTTTATTAATGCAATACTTTAAAAAGTTTCAAAAAATTATGGTTAAAGTTATATACATAAATGGCAATCGTTAATTTCCATACGTGCGTTAAGCCTTAAAAGCCAATACAGCCTGTGCGTTGTTCTATAGAAATTATTAAAAAACTTTTTGAAAATAATATAAAAACCAGAATCCTTTAACTCATGGCCATTAAAACAAATGCTTGTTATGTGCCCTCGGCGCTGAACTCACATAATTTGCAAACATATCATCTAATAAATGAAATTCATTTTGGCAACCAAACCAACCAAAAAAGGGCAGCCGCAATAAACAAAATCGAAAATCAATAAAAATCAAAATGATATAGGTAAAACATGAATGCCCAAATATAATATGCAGCCACAAACAATAAATGTGGCCAACAAAAATGACAAAAAAACCAAAACAAAAACCAAACACAAACAAAACCAAATGAAATATCTATAGAAAAAACAACAAAAAATCGTGTTCAAGTGCCACGTTTCGCCATCTAAGCGACGGGGCGGCAGCTGCGGCTGTGGCAGCTTGGTAGGGCCATGCCCCTTGATACCGTATATACCGAAATACCCCCTCATCCCCTCTTAACCATTAGCACTGCTGCCCAACACGCTTGTGCAAACAAAATGTTGTTGTTGCTTGTGTTTTTACATGCGCTGACAATATTGCAACAATGTCGTTCAACGTTCAAAGAACAACAAACAAGCGCCAAAAAACCAAAAACAAAAACAACAGCAGCAAACACAACAAAAACAACAACAAAAAATACAACAAAAACAACAACAAATATAACCAAAACCAAATGGCAAACAAAATCCATGATGAACATTTGTAGGGCCTGCTGTCAACGGCACGTAAACAATTGCCAACCCGGGATGTTGTTTTGGATGCGGGTGAGTGTACGGGTGGAGGGGTAAGTTAACCATTTGCATGTCACTGCGGCCAGCGATGGTTGGCTTAAAGCATTTAAGCCTTTTGAGGCAGTTCTTTGGGGCAAGGCAAGCGAAGAGTAGACAAGAAAGTAACGCAGTTGCAATAAAGGGCCAATAAGAATGCAATAATCATAACAATAACAACTTCAACCCAAAAGGCAGCCCACAATGTTGCTGTGGCCACAGTGGCAGCGGCAACAGTTGCTCGCAATATCAGCGATAAAAGTTGTAACAATTATCATTTGAAAGTGCATTGTTACAGTTGTCAGAAGCGGCGCTCAAGTGGCTGCCACAGCAGCAGCAACCGACAACAACAAATACAAAACTTGGGCCACGACAACAATTGCAGCAGCTCGTGCCACCAGCAACAGCAGCAGCAACAACAGCAGCAACAACAACTACAACAAAGTTGTCGATGTCAGCAACATGAAAATTAATATGCAGAAACTGCTGCAATTGCAATTTGTTGTAAGCGCTTGAAGAAACAATGAGGATGACGCCAACGAAAGAAATATTTAACATATTGTGGCATAAATTTCCATGATTATCGCTAGAAGAATATCAATTAGATGCGAGTTTGCCCAAGTCATTGTTTAATATGGAGCAAGCCAACATAATGAGTTATAGAATTGTCATTCACATGCGATTATATTGAATGAATTATTTGCTAAGCTAACGATTCATTTTCAAATTGCGTTTTGAATAAATAATGCGGATTAGACTTTATGAAAATTCAATTGATAAACGACAATTGCTTTTTCACGCTGAAAAAACTAGTTAATAATTTTGCTTACTAAATTTAAATATTTAATAAACCTTAGACACAATTAAAAGCTTTCATTTCATTTCAAGGCACATTAATTTAATACGATTCTAATATCAATTTAAACTGTATGTCGCCTAGTTACTTTCACAATTTCAGACTCGGTTTTATTGCCAGAGTTGTCAGTGCAATTATTGCAATTAGCACGATCCCTTAAGCCGACACATTTGTGCGTTTTAATATTGCAGGCACATAAATCTTTTCATTAAAGTTCAATTAATCAAGAGCATCCTGTCATAGCGCATAAATCTCATAACGCACAAAATGCTACACTACAGAGCCCTTGCCGTTTAGCTCCTGGGTATAGCTGCAATTGTCAATGCAGTCAAGGACGCACACACACACGCACATAATCACACCCAAGCACACACACACACACACACAGAGCCAGGGAAGCCATTCAAGTTATTTGTCACTATTTTGGTCGGCAAACACGGCAAACAAATGTGCAATGTGTTGTACTTACAACGAAATTTGCCACGCCTACAGCTTTTAGCACAGCCCCCACACACAGGTAATAACAGCGTCAGAAAGCAAATATTTGCATTAGAGATGTGCACGTGAGCTAGAAAGTTGCGAATATTTAACTGGAAATGTGAAATGATAAATAAAAAAAATAAAACATTTATTTTTACAAAAATATTAATTACTTTTTTAGATTAAATACTTATTTAATTTAAAGTACACTTGTCACGCTCTCATCTCCAATTTTGCACAAACTACAGATAGCCACAACAGGGACTGCAACTGAGGAATCAGGTGCTGAAGCTGCTGGAGCTGCTATATTCGCATCCTTGCTGAGCCTGACCACCAAGTGCTTCCACTCTGATTACATTTTCAGCCAAGCCAAACAGATCTGACCCAAGTTCGTGGTCGTGCGGCAGGTGGGCAGGTGGGTACAGGTAGCCTGGTGCATGGCATAGGCGTGGCAATGGACTGTGGGCGGCACACTCTGTTTGTGTTTCTGCTGGGCAATTAACAAGCAATAAAAGCAAGCACAAGAGCAGCGTTGATAAATGTTTTGTCGCTTAACAAAAGTGCCCAGGTATGGCAATTAACAAAATAGATTTCGTAACGCCCAATTGAATTTACCTACAGTTAGAATTGTATGCCTGATTGAGATTGGGGTTACAGCACGTCTTTCACCTGAACTTTTGCCAAAAAAAAAAAAACAAAAAATAAAAAACTTCGATTGCATTTTGAATGTCAAATGCAGCAATCAACTCCTGCGCAACTTATCGCTACTTGTTCTGAGTTTATGAATGGAAAACTGACTCAGCAGCAGCCAAAGACTATGTGGTGTGTGGGTGGTCGCCAACACGAAATGCAAATTAAAAAGCCAAAGCTGAATGCAAGTGCTATAAAGTGTTACACGACTTACTAGCACCTTCATTGACTGCAAATCGAAACGTGTGCCGGCCACGCCAACGTTGACTTTGGCAGTGACTGCGACAGCGACGGCGACAGCGACGGCGACAGCGACTGCGACGTCAACGCCAACATCATTGACAATTACCAGCCGTTGACTGCCAGAGTTGGCTTTGACTGGCAAGGTTATGGTTCAGATCAGAGCCGCGCAAATATTTGGCATGCCAAACATATAAAATTCCATTGCATTACGCATACGCAGTGTACGCCCAGGCAAAAGCCAAAACAAAGGAAATAACTGAGTGTGAAAAATAAATTGAAATATGCAGGCCAAGCAGCTTATGTACTTGCGAAGCATCCATGGCGCACAGTGGTTATAAATATCATTTAATTTAATTTGTTGGGCCGAAGCTTATACTAAATCATTTCAAGAAATTTTTTAAATTTTTTAGAAAGTTGGTAAACTTGTCTTAAAATTCTTAAATTCTAAATTGTGCAATAAAAACTTATTGAAAAAGATTTAGTTATGTCTATTAAAAATGACTGTCCATTAATTTAAAAAAGAGCAAACAATTGCTATTAAAATTCAATAAAAAAATAAATTGTTTTTTTTTAGCCACTGTACATAAGTGGCGATACCATTTTGTTTACAGACACCCCACAGTTTAAAATAATTGCCACCGGGTGGGCATACCATGCTCAACGTATCACCCCATAAATGTTGTGCTCCAGTGCGCCCCGATGTGAATCTTGAATGGCCATCGCCGCTAAATGTCACACGCATATAAGCGGAATTATGACAAGCATTTTAACGACTGCTACCGATATGCGCCTCTGGGCCTGGAGATATGGCAACGCTGGCTGCCCCGTAAACCCATAAAAAGCCGCACAAAATTGAAACCCGGGAAACGGAGCCACCAAGCCACGGATCCCCTGGTGAAACGAAAGCGCGACAAACGCATGGCCGATGTACGTGAGATTGCGCTTCTGTTAATTGGCAAAAATTGGCCAAGCTCCACAACGGAGCAAACTCTCAGGCATATTCATAAGTATTTATGCGATAATGCGTAAATTTTAATGAAAAAAACTGAAAGCAAAATAAGAAAGAAGCAAAACATTTGCTTTGCGGCTCGTAAAGTTTGCAGGCGCCCGAGCAGAGGCGCACTCAACGCTTCTGTGCAATCGCCCGAAAGTTGATTTAATGGAGATTTCACAAAATGGCGTCGACGTCAGTGTCTGACATGTGGCAATCTGTGAATTTATGTGGCACGCACGTGCGGTCCTGTCTAGTCATGTGGTTGCAAATTTCTTTCTTTTTGGGTGCTTTAATTGAGTGTTTTTGTATCTGACATCTATTTGAAGTACAGAGTTTCATAAAAAGTTTTCCGATATATATCTCAGCTTTGCAACTGTACTATTAAGTGTTACTAACAAGTGTTATAAATAAGTATTTATTGGCAAAATACCGAAAGGGTCATAAGTAATAACTAATGCATAAGACACATCAAGTCACTTGATAAACAGCTGCTGTAGGCAAATACAATTTCAATGAGCTTGTTGTGGGTCTGTATAATTGAGTCAATAGCATCCTCGGGGCGATGCTTAAAACGGACACAGTCTCAAAATCGTTGGTACCAAAGCAAAAGTTCCCAAAAGCCGCCGGCTGCATGAAATTCCTGACTTCAGGCCGCATACGCCGCTGATCATATCCATTTTGGATGCGGCTTTAACCAGATTCATTTGCATGATGACAAATTGGATATACGGCTAGCAATGAGCACGTATTCATTATGTTTCAAGGCTTGTGGCTCCATTCCGACAAACTTCAACAGATACGAGTCATGGCTGCATATTCTGGAATAATTCTCAGTCGCATATATCAAATTGCTGCCGGCTATTGTATTTTAGACCCCAAACGGGATTTTGACTGTCGATTAAATGTGGTTTTCTCTAAATCCTTTTTATTTTTATTTAAAGTCTAACAATTTTTGATCATCCTCAGAAAATGTACATTACCGAAAAAAATGTAGTAGCTTAATAATTTGTTCAATAGTTCCAGACATACCCCTGATTGCCATCATTATAAACTTTAATCGCTTGCAGATCTTTCTCAATAAATGAATGGAACCCATCAGTACTCTAATTTTTGAATATTATAGTTTGTTACCTCTCCTAGACCGAGATATACAAATAAAATCGTATAAATTATAGGTCGATTTTCAATTTTCCAATATATCGATAATTAAAAAAATACTATGTTATTTTTAATTTGCATTTATGTACAAAAAACACATTGCTAGGTCCTTTTAAGTTTTGAATCCAATTAATAACAGTTAACTCATCTGCATATATCTCATTCGTCTGCATCAAAATAAAGTACGTGTGTTTGGATCATTGCAAGAAAACACCTCATCTGCATATCCATAGAATAACAATGAACAATGCATTGTTACAACATGACCACACACAAGCCTTTTCGCGCCAAGACATGCCAAAACAAACACCCGAAACAACAAACAACATTGCATAATTATGCAATATGGTTATGAGTTGCTTAGCCTGCCATCCCGCGGATTGTGCAGCCAATCTTTGTCGATTTATCGGCTGATTTGGCTCTTTTTTCGATTGGCGCATATCCTTTTTTAGTCAAATTAAGCGCAAAAGCAACGCCAAGCGAAAAATAAAAATTACAACAAAAAAAATTATGAACAGTGAACACAACACAACACGACGCAAAATTATGAACGTGATTAATTCATAGATGGTGGCGCTTAGCCATTGTTTTGGCCATGTTCCGTGAATTGCACGACGTGAAACCACGACGAGGGGCCAACCTCGAGGGGCCATGTCGAGCTGGCCCCCTGTCTACTGTGGACATCGACAAACTGAACTCTGGCCAAAAGCTAAATATGATTATGTGCGCTCGATTTAATCTCAGTCGATTTATAAGCACATCCAGCACTCCCCCCATTAGACCAGCCTCAAGACGGTTGCCAGGCATCGTAGACTGACTTCTATCTTTTCGTTTTTTTATTTTGATTTTTTTTAATAATTTTTTTATTGATTTTACAAACGACAACGCAATAGCCAGCCAACATATGTGACCAGTTGCTGAGGCTGCCAAGCGCATTAAAAATGAAGAGATTTTCCTTGAAAATTATGCCACCGTATATGTACGCGTATGTGAGTGTATGAGTATGTATTATTTTGGTCAAAACGACTTTGTGCTCAAAATTGGAAACCAAAATCGTAAAAAAAATGCCACGCAGCAACAGCGTGAGTTAGTCAGACAAACACCCACTTTTATGATACTCGCACTTCAGCCGGTTGCAAGTAGCAAGTAGTTGGCGGATTACGAGTATGAGTACCAGTCGAAGCACATAAGCCCCAATATACGCAGAAAATGTACAGACAACGGTCAGACAACGGACAGCCAACAGCCTGATAAAGAGTCGACAAAAAATTGGCTACTTAATTTGGTAATAACAATAATTACGCCTGACTGACTAAACGTTGACCAGCAGCATCATTGGCTGACCAAACAGCAGCTCCAACAAAAGCCGCGCCAATTTGATATTGCACTAAAGAATTTACCAACTGACGGTTCATTTAATACCCTGAAAAGTACCAGAGAGTGCAAATTTTAGGAGCTGAAACTAGTTAAATAAAAAATTTCTATTATTTTTATCGATAGAATATTATAATTGTAACCAGGCTTCTTAACCCTTATAATTTTTATGAATAAAAATAATGAGTAAAAGTAATTTATGGATATAATTTTTTTTAAATTGACAATAACTCTTTATTTTGATTAGAAAATAAAAATTGATAATAGAAAATTATTTGACAACTTTTATTTAATAGTTGAATATAAAAGCTATTTTTTCAATATTTATTTTAAATATTAAATAACAAAAATATAATCAAAATATTTTGTGAACCACGCTGTGTATTTCCAAAGTTGAGATACCAATGTAAAGGTATTCAGATAAAGATCATTTACATATATTAATTATAACAAATTTATAAGTCATATATAACATTTGGGTAGCTGCAAAGCAACACAAAATAAAAAAATAAAAAATTGTATCTATTTTTATTACTTAGTAATAATTATATATAGTAAAATATCAATTCAATTATATCCGATAAAAATCAGATATTATCAGATGTAAATTAGCAATATATTTATTATATTAACGGAGACTTATGCAGGTTAGCTATTAAAGAGTATTCAAATGTCACCCATTCAGTTTCCTCTCTTCTTTTTTTTTTGTGTGCTCAACGCTTTTCAATTAAAACGTTTAGAGATAATCAATTAATAATTTTAAAGCTACTTTGACAGTGCTGCCAACGTCGCTGCTGAGTCAGAGCTATGCTCAATTAGGTGCAAAGACATTTTGAGCCGCCATCGAGTTTGCTGAGAAGATTTGCAGTAGATTTATTGGCTATGCGATTTGGCCAATACGGCTAGTTAGCCACTGCCACTGGCGGTCTGTCTGGCCTAATTGGCGCCCCTCTCTGCTCTGAGCTTGAATATTGATGCGGCTGCCTCTGACAAGCTCTACTGAAAATGCACTCATACATGAGCTTCCAATCGGATTGGATGCAATCCACTTGGAGTGCACATTGTTGCTGTCTGATATTTATCGATTTTAATTTCGTTGCTGCCTGACGCAGACGCTGACTATTTTTGGCAAATTTTTCACATTCGAGACTCATAATTCGTGCGATAATTTACACAAAATTAGGCAAGTGTCTCGCCAGCGATCCTTTTAAAGCAGCAAATAGTTTAACAAATTCAGTTTCACAAAATAAAAACTCTGAAGAAAATGTTTAAAAAAAAATAAGAGCACTCGATATGATTCCCACGCCAATTAGAATTATAGCCGAACAAATGATATTTTCTTTGTAGCAGCAAAATAATTGGACTGTGCACAAACTTTCGAAAAGTGTGTTTTAAAATTTAATTTATGCACTGCAAATTGCCCAACGATACTTGCCAATAATTTTCATGACCAACTTAGAGCAGCAACAGCCTGTTTCAAGATACCAAATACCATAGATTGGCAACGCGTCTGCGTATAAATTTTGTTAACAAAACTTTGGTCATAAAATGTGTGTAAAAGCCATAAAACAAGGCAGAAACGAAATTTTCTTTGTGGCTAAAATATAATTAATTTGATGCAAGTTTATCCTGGTTTTCTCCTTGTGTCCAGCGTGCTTTCTAATCTGATGCTATTGAATAATATTTTAAATGGCAAGCTGACCCCGCGCTATAATAAGGAAAGCAATTAAAAGTCCAATTAGAATGTCATTAAGCTGCTGCCGAGGCGGTCAACGATTAAGAAGTGATAAGTACAGGTAAATTTAAAGGTCATAAATTGAGCCGAATTTAGAAAAGATTTAGAAGATTTACAATGCTCTTATAATAAACTGTTAGGTTCAAAGAAGGCAACCGCAATAAATTGCGGCTAAATTTCGTAAAATTTATAAGTTTATCTAAAAGTTTTAACTGGGCTTAACAAAAGACATTATCGATATAATCAAATATTTAAGCCCTTGGTTTCAGAGGCTTGAGTATCATTTCATTTTTATATATATAATATATAATATATAAATTAATTTAAAAATTACCTTCTTTAAGCACGTAGTATATGTAGAAAAATTCTATTTCTTTATTTAAATTGCATTAGCTTTTATAATTATGTCAGATTTATATTAAATATGTTTTTTAAATTTCTAGTACTTCGTGAGAGATATTTTCAAAATTTATAGTTGGAAAAATGGCATATTTTTTCTATCCGAATAGGGAACTGCAGGAGGAACTGTCCTGCATTGCCAAGGCACTTGTGGCACCAGGAAAGGGTATTCTCACAACTGACGAATCGGTGGCGACAATTGGCAAACGTTTCCAATTAGTTGGCGTAGAAAACACCGAGGAGAATCGTCGCCTCTATCGCCAACTGCTCTATACAACTGATCCAAAAATATCGGAGAATATATCTGGAGTTACCATGTTTCACGAGGCGCTATACCAGAAGACCGACGGTGGCACACTCTTTGCCGAGGTGCTACGTAAGAAGGGCATTATACCTGGTATTAAGGTGGACAAGAATCCGGTGCCACTGTTCTGCGCTATCGATGAGTTCACCACACAGGGCCTGGACGATCTGCATCTTCGCTGTGCCCAATACAAAAAGGATGGATGCGACTTTGCCAAATGGCGTTGTGTGATAAAAATTGATAAGAATACTCCTTCAACTCAGGCCATCAAAGAGAATGCCAATGTACTTGCCCGGTTTGCGTCCATCTGTCAGTCGCAACGTATGGTTCCCCTTATGGAACCCGAAGTGTTGCAACACGGTGATCATGATTTGGATAGATGTCAGAAAGTTACCGAAGCCCTGTTGTCAGCCGTCTACAGTGCCTTGAATGAACACCATGTCTATCTAGAAGGCACCCTGTTAAGAGCCAACATGGTCACTGCCGGACAGACTAGTAATAAAAATAATACGCCCGGTGAAATCGGTTTGGCCACAATTCTAGCCCTCCGTCGTACTGTGCCTCCTGCTGTGCCCGGTAATATTCTCAGCTAAGAGCGTTAGTATGATCTTGTATATCTATTTTTTTCTATGTGCAGGTATATTGTTTTTGTCGGGCGGCATGGCCGAGGAGGAGGCATCCGTCAATCTAAATGCCACCAATAATGTGCCACTGTGCAAGCCCTGGGCTCTAAGCTTCTCCTTCGGACGCGCCCTGCAGGTTTCCGCCATGCGCTCCTGGGGTGGCAAAAAGGATAATGTATTTACAGCCCAAAGTGAGCTGATTAAACGTGCCAAGGTAAAATATTAATACAAATAATAATTATTCGGGTTTCCTCATGCTAGAAATAATTCATAATGAAAGTTAGAAAATTTTCTTTTTTCTTGCAATATTAAAATGAGTAGCATTTCTGAATAGTTTCTAGATTAGTAATTAAATTCCAAATATATGTTAGGGTCTAAGAAGTCTACAACAGGCTTAGTTATTTCTAAGTGCATATTATTTAATTGCCAAATTTGTACACATTTCAAATTATAATAACAGAAAGACAAAAATGCATTTATTTAAAATATTTAAATTTTTATATAGATCCATAAAATATAATTTACAATTTATAAACTTTTAACAACCAAAATTATTTCTAATTGCAACATTTTATTCAACAGGCTAATAGTTTGGCCAGCATTGGCAAGTACGTTCCTGGTTCAATTGAAGGATCCGCTGGCGGTGAAAAATTAACGCTCGATGTGTTTGACTTGACATAATGGAAAGCAAGTGCCTCAAGCTGCCACAATATTCTAGAAATTAACATTTAATAAACTGAATTTTAATAAATTTATATTTAACAACATTTCAGCCAATTGTTGGTCAACTGCTCCACTGTGGCAACTATATGGCTGACACATGGCCACTGGCCGCATGTTCGATGCTCGTCAGCGTGCAACAACTCGAAATATTGTTAACAAGCCTGCAAAGGAGCAAAGAGTTGTGGCAGCAGCAACAACAACAACACAAACAAGAACAACAGCTCAACACGACTTCTGTTAACTGCAAAGTGTCGCATTAATCCGCGGAGATTACCAGACAGCCACATGGCCAACACGCTGCTGCTGCCACTGCTGCTGCTGCACTGCAGCTTAATTAACGCAAACGCATGCCAAAAGCCAGTCCGGCCAATTGAGCCATTGGCTATAAGCATGTAAAGCAGGCGGCCAAGTGTTCGACTTAATCAGCCGCTTCACTGAGGCTTGAAGTGTGTGTTTGGTAACTCGGCTCTGGCGTCAGTGTCATGTTCCTAGCAAATTAGTCAGACCCATAGCAGCCAACTGACAGCGCGGGGGGCGGGTATAGAGCCTAGCAATAATTAAAATTAAAGCACTGACTAAATTATGGCCAACTAGCAATCACACTCAACCCCAACACCCTGTCACCCAACTCATAGCAGACACGCATAATTTTATGCCACACACTGTAGTAAAATATATGGATATCATTTCAGTTTTCCTGATAATAATGACACATGCAAAGAGGAAGAATTGCATTGCTGAGCTTCAACAAATATTGATTTAGTAATGCATTTCAGAGTTAACGTGTGTATATAAAATTATATAAAAAAAAAATAAAGTTTGACATTATTGAATAAAATAATTAAACGGAAATTATTTAATTTAAAGTTATCCAAATTTTCAGATTGTCTTGCAAATAACTTGTTTAAAAAAAAAGATTTTTAAGGTCGAATTTATTTCAGGGTATATGTTCTTGAGAAATAGATATATCAATAAGAATAATAATATCAACATAACAATTTTAAGAAAATCTTCTTGCAATTTATTTCGAAATTGGTTCAATGTAATATAGTTCCGATTTTATATATTTGAACAGTATATAAAAAGGAAAATAAAAGGTGTTTTAAATTAGGTAGTGTATAAAGAAAATTTTGTTAGTGGAAACCTATTATTTTGTCTAGTAGTAGTCTTTCAGAAAAATATCATATTTTATTTATTAATTTATTACTCATAATATTTATAATACATCAAATATTTCACAAACCTGCCAATTTTATTCACAAAATCGTTACCTTTCATATGTATGTGCAGGGTATTAATTCAGTCGTTCATTAAGTTTCACTTTCTTGCATGTTTTCACCTGCTGCCAGTACTACGACTGCGTTTTGTGGTTAATCCAATCGCCGTAGCCCAATCAGGCTAACGTGAGCAGAATGTCATGTTAATTGCGTCGCTGTGTGAGTGTGTATATAAGCTGTGTGTGTATGATGAGTGAGTTGAAATGTGTGTGTGTACGTATGGGTGTGAGTGTGTATGAGAGAGTGTAAATTGCTATTATGCTCATGTTTGCTTAATATGTGGCACACAACCCATTGAGTTTTAAGCAGCAGCACGCAACGCGTCAAGCCAATTAAAGGCAAATTATAGCAACGATTTTTAATGACATGCAGCATTCTCGACCTGCTTCTCCCCCTCAGTCAGCGAATTTCAATTTGGCGCTGAAGATTTATGGGCGTGCCGCCTGCTAATGTGGCAAGACAAAGCCCAATTGCAATGCAATGATCAAACCCACAGTTTAAGCCGTCGGCACGCGTTTAAAGACACACAAAACGGCCTGTCAGGCGTTACTTGTACTACTTCAAAGCTAAAAATGCCGACAAGTTCGACTTGGACACAGTTAACGAGCTCTCGATCTTGTTGTTGGCGGGCTAATGTTTAAAATGCAAACAAATCGAGCGACAAGTGGGAGTGGGCCATGCCTCTAAATCTTAAACTGTGACTATGACATAATTAGAAATTTCCGACCGGAGTGGCGCCAAAGTTAAATTCAGACGCGGCGTGGCACAAATCACTCAGCTGTCAAACGCTTGTTGATTAATTTGGTGTTAATAACGCTTGGCCGCAAATCCTGTCCAGTTTCTAGCAGCAGTACAAGTCCCAGTCCCAGTTCACGTCCACCAATTAATGTTCAGTCGCTGTATTGGCCAACTGTCGCGACCAAGCTAACGTTCCAAACTTGGGCATGGAGCGTGAAAACGCTTTGCGGCCAACAGCTGAGGATGCGCCGTGTGTTAATTGAAAGTTTTGGCTGACCATATAAGTGGGATGGCCAAAACTGACTCCCGCCACACACTTACACACACACGACTTCGATTTGGTTGTCTGCTGATAGCCAAAAACTTGCTGCCAAACTTCCATAAAAGGCCACACACGCGTCGCCAACTTACCTGCCTGGGAAACTGCCAACGGGTAGACTGCTGAACTACTGAGGATTCGAGCCAACTAACTATGGACCATTCGCTTTCCATGTGCCATATCATTTGCCCAAAGTAAGAGGTGTTTAAAATGCTAATTTGGACAATAGCAAATGGCAGGCCCACCAACTGACGCCACCAGGGGTGAAGTTTTTCTTTTTATTTTTCTGTGACATAATAAGGTTCTAAGGAAACAATTTAGGTTTCACTTTATTTGACCTGATTTTTATTGTGCTACTTTAAAGCCTAGAAAATCCAATATTGGAATTTTAACCAGTAAACGTAGCGGTCATAAATAAAAAATAATTTGTATTTAATGATTTTTATCAACAAATTTAAAAAAAAAACTCTAATTTTGAAGTTAAAATTAGAGAGTTTTTTGATTAGCCTTTACATTTTCTACAATATTAAATAATTCTTGTAACTATGTTTTATCCAGCCTCAGTTTAAAAGTCTCTTAAATTAGTTCATGTAAAAAATGAACTGCACAAAGGTAAATGTTAAATATTGAATTCTTTATATAAAATTTTATTTATATTGACCAAGTTAAAGCATGGCGAGCTTTATAGAAAACAAATACAAAACAAATAATTTAAAAAAGATATAGGACTAATGCTAGTCTCTTAATAGTTGCATATCAACTTTATTCTAAATATGCATAAAATAACATTGTTGAATTCGCCTAAAGTTTTTGAATTATTTTTAATATGCCAACTGACGCTGGAGTATGTAAATAATATTGCGTGCCATCTGCTGCCATTCCATCAACGCGCTTGGTCAGCTGTCAATGGATCAGCTTCCTGGCCAGGCCCAGACACAACTGCAAAAATGTCAAAATGTCAATTTGAAAACGTTTAGGAAAAATCATTTGGCTGCCTGCCCGCCCGTCTAACTGCCTGCCAAATGTTTGTTGTTTGCTTGAGAAATAAAACAAAATTTTGAAAAAACAAAAAAATAATAGAAAACCGTAGCTATAGTTGGGGGCTAGGAGTGGGCAGGCAGACAGGCGTGTCTCTATCCATCTGGCAGTCGGTCAGTCAGTCAGTCTGTTGGGGGACAGTCACCACAGTCCTAGCTTGTTTGGTCAGGTGTAGGCTCGTTTGTCTGTCACTCGTTACATTTGCTTACTTTCCTTTATGCAAATGCCAAATTCGCAGCGCAGCGTATTTTTTATTTTTTTTTTTTTTGTTAGTAAATTGTGCAAAATACTGAAAGTGGGGCGCAGCTTTGTTAAAAACGCTTTAATAACTTGCATTTTTTTTTGCAGCAGCAGTAGCTCGAAACTCAAATCTTTACAACTGAGCTTTAGCTGTCAGGGTAAGATTGAGCAAAGACCTCACCCGTGGTCTCTTCCTTGAGATGCGTTTGCTTGACAATCGCACGACATTTGTGACAAATGCTGCTGACAAAAAATAATTTTTTTTTGTTTGTTTTTTTGGTTGACAAGACTCTCAGACAGTGGATAGGCAAAGCATGTTGACAGCTCAAGAAACCACGCCGACATGTTGCAATTTTATGCAATTTTTCTTAAGCATTGTACGGTAGCCAAAAAAAAATATACAAAAAATAAAATAACAGAAATGTATACAAATACAAAGAGTTGAAAAAAAAATAAATAAAATAAATTATAGTCGCACAGCTTTTCGACAAATTCAATGAAATATTTGCAATTTAAATAATGTTAACTGGCATTTTTAAATGTAAATGTGGCTTAAAATCAAGCATCTTGGACAGCTGCCGCAGTTGCATCATATTGTCCGCCCCCAATGGTGAGGGGGGTACTGCATAATTATCGAGCCAATGTGGCGTATGCTTAATGGAAGTGGTGTATTAAAGGCCATACCAGTGTATATATTAAAAGCAGTATCATATCATTTATTATAGTAATTTCAATAATAAATGATTATTATTTTTATAGGATTTTTCATTTTTCTTTCATCTTATTTATCAAGAAATTTCGTATAAAATAAGTGGAGATCAAAAATCTCGCTTTTGATCCGGCAGGAGCATAAAAATATTGAAAAATAAAATATAAATATAAATAACAAGAAGTCGCCACGTACAGCGAATGAAATTGAGGTCGTACCTGGGGGAGAGCTTAAAGTCCACAAAAGAATCTCACACACAGCGAATAAATTCAATTTACAATGAAAAATGGCATCTGATGATGAAGATGGCGACGCCAACACCGCAGACAGGTGCGGGAAAAACTTTATTAACATTTTTACATTTTTCGCATGCTGCACGTGCGCATTGACAACGTGGGCCGCGTATTTCGCGCTTTTTAATGAAGTTTCATAAATTGTGAAAATCGAACGTTAATCAAATAAGGTGCGAGAGAAATAAAATGCCTTGTCCAGGCGCCTTAAATGGCCGCTGTGAAGCGACAAACTGCAGACGCTGTCGTCGCAATTGGCCAAAAGAATCTGTCAATAAATCAATTAGTGTAATATAAATCAACAACGGCTGCCAGAGGGCGCCCAATGTGACATTATGATGTTTCTATTTCATTTGGCGACTTCTGCGGCTTTAATTAATTGCAACAAATTTATGTTGGCCTGTCAAAAAAGGTGGCCTACGGGCACAATTAGCCAAATGACAAAACCAACACAACACAACGGCTCATAATTCATAACTCATGCCACATCGCGTTCGTCAAAGCCAGCTCACACTGTGCCGTTTTCCAATTGTTCACTGACAGCACCAGCAGTATATATTTTTTACCCCATAGCCCATAAATTCAGCGCTTCCTCTGCTGCTTCCGGCACTTGCATGACCAGCAATGGCAGCGAGTGCAACGGGGCGTATGCAAAATGCGACCAAATGAGCCAAAACGCAGGCAAACTCTATAGCAAATATCAAGCAAATCGAACTCTCAAGTAACTTTAAGAGCTAAACCAATTCAAAACTTCATCTATAGCACACTACAACAAAATACATGAAATATTGACATACTTAAATTTTAAGCTAAGTTTTACTTAAATTAAACTTACAAAGCCAAAGCCAAATTTGTATACCATTTTTTTTCATATTTAAAATCATTTTACTATTAAATATAATTTTTACAATTTTTATATTAAATTAAATAGGTATTTTTTTAAATAAAAAATTTTCGATATTTCTTCTTTTTTATATATATTTATTTATTAGCAATAAAGTTAATAACACTAGGTAACACACAAATTGTATATTTGACCAAACCTACTTTTTCTGATACATATGGTACCCCAGATGACGAAAAACCACTTTAAAAATTTATCTATGGTGAGACTTTTTTTTAAAAAATTTTGGAAATCTGGTATTTATTTTTTAGCTTCTTTTCAGAGGCAAGCCTACAGATTTTAGCATTACTCGAGAATCTTACAGCCGATTTTATTTAATAAATAATTTGTATACCATTTTTTTTATATTTATTTATCATTTTAATTTTAAATTAAATAGGTTTTTTATTAATTAAATATTGTCGACATTTCTTAACTCTCGATTCAAATGTTTTCCAAAGAATTTAAAGTATAAACACTCTCCAAATATTTGCAACAAAGAAAACGCCTATTGGACAGTGTAATTTCTTAACTTTTACTTCCTTTTGAAATTGTTTTCTACCCCAAATAATTTTGACATTTGACTAATGCGCCGCATTAGTTCTGCCAAAAATTTCTTAATTTAGCTTTACCGTTGCCATTGCTCTAACGGTACACGTTTCTGCCACAACCGACATGAAACTTGGTACTGCTGGTAGGTGAGAGGTAAGCGGGGGGGTTGGGAGCTGCTCGGTCTGCATGCTGAATTTTATTTTGGCCACAACCCCATGGCAGAAGTTCTTGAGTTTTATCTGCTCAAAATTTGTCACAGCAAATAAAAAAGTTTTGCTTTTTCATTTTGCGCTTTGCACTTCGCCTTGACGCTATTTCTTTTCCACCTTGTATTTTTTTTTTCTTTTTCACCATTTGTTTTTTAATCCACAGAGCAGGAAATAAAGATAAAACTTAAGCCAAAATAAGTTTCTATAAAAGTGTGCAATACAGCGCAAGAAAGGCTAAGACTAAACAGCTCGAACAACAATTTTGAAGTGCAGCTAACTGCAGTAATAATGCAATAAATGCAATAATTACAATGCAATTAAAAAGCAGCTTTTGCTGATTTGGCAGATTAGGGAAACACTCGCTAAAACACACCCTAACACCAGGCCAAAAGATGCATTGTCGAATTGAGTGTCCTGATAACCTTGGGGCGAATAAACGCGTAAAAACTTTTAACTATAGTTAAGACTTTGTTGTCAAATTACGTTAATGTTAACGTCAACCACTTAAAAAGAAACTTAATTTCTTAAAAATTTTCAAGAAAGGTCTTTTTTATCGAACTGGGAAACAAGCTAGTCAGAAGTTTGTTACCTATTTTAATGTGTTTTATTAAGGGTCAAAAGTAACACATTTTAATTCTTGATTAAGCTAAAAAACGGCATACAGAATAAGTGTTATTTTTTAATATTTTATGGCAGAATACGGCAAAAATAATATATAAATTTTCCACTTTTATTTCAGTTAAAATTCTAGCGCAAAGAGCAACGTTTCATGTGACAAGCATTGCATAGAATATTTCATTAAAACTCCTAAACTTTATTGATTGTCACAACTTTCAGAAAATTCTAAAGATACGAAGAAGACTTCTGCTTTTATTAATATACAAGCCACAAGTGGCATAATTTGAATATTCACACTTAGTGCACGTTTCGGTGAACAATTCAATATTCATCAACATCGGCATCTAAGTAAACGTCCAATTTGTGGGGAATGTCGCGATGCCCCGAAAATTTTGGCAACCAGAAGTTTAGAATACACACAACCGCATACACACACACAAACACATATATATATATATATATATAGAGATTGAGATACATCGTTTTTGCATTCATGAAACATATGTTCTATACGGATTTAGTTGTCGTTTTTGGGCGAAGTTTTGCCACAGCGCCCAATGCACGTCACATTAAAAGCATTTGCGATGGAGAAAGAGATAGAGAAAGATGAGTAGAATAAACAGAGACAGCTAGAGAGAGAGAGAGAGAGTTTGACACTATAAAATCCTCTTGGTCTGTCCCCGTCTTATCACTGTTGAAGTATTTGTTTTTGCTCTAGCGGTAAAATTATAATATAATTTCAACTACAACTCGTGCAAATAACTCAAATTAAAGTTTTTGCGCCTTTGGGGCATACACACACACACACACGCAGACACACACACATGGACAAAGAGGAAAACCGCCATCTTGCTTTTAGTTTTTGGAAAAGTTGAATGCACGCTCAGAACAGGCAGACAAACAAATTCGTCAGACACAATCCGGGGACATTCAAAACACAAGAGAGCAAAGTATTTAAAAATATATATATTAGAATTTACAGAAAAAAATATTAAATAAAATAGATAATATTAAAAAATATTTTATTTTACTTTTTGAAATATATATTACTTTGCAAGCATTTGACCAACTAATTAAGAATATATTCTATAAACTTGTAGCATAGTGTAATATGAAACTACATAGTTGTCTGTAAAACCCATTAACGGTAATGCAAAGCATATTAATACCAGAAATGTTGAATGCTTTAAGGGCGCGTTTTAACTATTTGAAACTGGTTTGCGTCGTCAGCAGCATCGATAAACTTTGATGGCAAGCGAAAAGTTGAAGCAAAAGCAGCAGCAGCAACAGCAGCAGCCACAACAGCAACACAGCAGAACAACCAGAAATTATGGCCACACTTTCGTTTTTTGCAACAGGCCGCAGGACAATGCCGAGTCCGATAAGAGTGCGGCATGGCAACATTCAAGAAATGCAGCAACTTAATAGAGAGAGCGAGCTATGTGGGCCATAAACTTGCGACAACGTCTTGCAAAAAGTTTTTGGCCAACAGGAGCTGCCATGCCATTGGCGTTGGCTATCAGTTGGCCAGAACTTTAACGCTTACGTTCGTCATATTTACGCGTGAGTTGCAGTGTTGCACTGTTGCAGCAAGGAGCTGCTGCTGGTATCTCAGCCAGGGCACATGAAAACATGCACCATTGTGGCAACTTCTGTGCCTGACAATTGCAGGCGAGCATGAGGCAGCAACAGCGGCAGTGGCAACGGCAACGGTAACTGCAGTGGCAGCCACTTGTGACAGTTTTAAAATTGTCCTACAAGCCACCATGGACACCGCCGCAACAACTGACTGATAAATGTCGTTGTCCAAGCAGCAAATACTGTTGAAAACATTTCCCTTATTTCCGGCCTGCCTTACTGCCTGGCAGCCAACGTGGCACGGAAAACTTTCAGGCCAAAAGGAAACCCCAAGCGGCGGAAGCATTCGGCCGCATTTTTATGCAAGTCATAGAAATTTACAAGCCCAAGTGACAAGAACGTTAGTTTATGGCATCAGTAATGGCCTCGCATAGCTATTTTTATCCGGAAAAATTAATCATTTTAAATTAAAAAAGCCAAAGACTTTGAGATTATTTTAATTTTGCAAGATCAACAATTTAAAAAAATTTTTTAATTTACAAATTCGTTTACAATTTATTTCGAAAACAACTGCAATTTTGTGTGAAACATTTTTACTTGAAAATACAAATATTCGGATATATTTTAAGTGCAGATTTAATGGTTTTCAAAATACCTCCAATGCTAATTCCTTTGCCAATACTTTCCTTTTTTTAATTAAATGCACTTGAATTTTAGATTATTTTAAATTTCTTAAATAAATTCAGTTCAGATAATTTATTTTCTTTTGACTACAAAAGAATAGCTAAAAGTCTAGCCCTTTTTCTAGGGTTTTCTGTATTCAGTGTTTTCGAAGCAATTGAGTTTTGTTGTCAGCACTGCGGAGGCGGGGTAAATTTTGCTTGGGAAAAACTTTTGCAACATTGGCATATGCAATTGGGTTTGCTGCACATCCTGTCGACAGCTTGGACTTGTAAAAAGTTCCTTTTTACTGCTGTTGCTGTGTTAAATGTTGTAGGTTTTTTAGGCCTTTTTAGTGGCCAAAGTAGTGGAGCAAAGTTTTAATGAATTTTATAGCAGCAGCCATTGAACCGATCAGAGCTTAACTAAGTTCAACTAAGCTCTGAACTGAGGCTGTGAGGCCTTCGATTACGTAAGTCAAAACGTTTAAATTGCCGGTTGATAAGGGGGCCAGAGTGCAGGCATCCAATCACGCTAATCACACCAGACAAACAGATGGACAGACAGCTGGACAGGCGGAGAGACAAACCGCTTTGACTTTGATGCGCTGTCAACACGGTTGCAGTTGCAGTTGCAGCAACTGTTGTTGCTGTTGTTGCTGTTGCTGGTGTCGTGTTGGTGTCGGGTTGATGTTGGTGTTGCTTTCAGTCTGGTCATTAAATGCAGCACATTAAAGCCACAGGAGCTGACGACGACATCAACGCTGTCTGACAAGCGTTGAGTCAATTACATGGTAATAAACTAATGGCCAACGTGGCTCTCTCTCTCTCCCTCTCCCTGTTCCGCTGTCTTTTGGCCAGGCCATCAGCAGCAGCAGCCGCGTGACATGTTCGTTAATTTGCAGCACTTGTTGAACTTTTGGCCAAAAACATTCGCCCACCAGAGTTTGGAACAACAATAATTGGCTCAACGACAACACATTTATTATAAATTGTGAACGTGTATGTTACCCACACGTATAACCGATTTCTAAGCTATATATATTTAAGTACTTGCTGTATTTTCCTAGACACAAAGAGCTACTAATTAAATCAGACTGAATGAAACTGGTACACAATCTTTTAATCAGCACAAAAACACTTGCTAATTTTGATTTTTATTTGACTTTTGTAATTACACATGTACACACTTATTTATGGACAGCTGATAGGTAGATCCGGGCGGGCAGGTGCCATGTACAGGTCGCTCCTTAACGCAAAGGCTTTTTTCGGCATTGAAACCATTGGGGCAACTGGAGCCCCAGGCGCCACCAAGTAGAGCTAGCAACAGCACCAACAGCCAAGCACACTTGCAGTTCATAATTAGATTGCTGTGATTTTGTCTAAGTACGAGTAATTACTTTTAGTTACCGTACTAATTGTAGGTCTCTCGCACCCACACTCACCTGAATTAAACACAAAATGCAACTATTTACAGATGTGCACTTGGCTTGCCGCTTTTATAGAGTCTCTACAGAAGAAACTTATCAGTAGAGCAGCTGTGTTTACTAAAAAGAATTCCACTTCTGACTAAGAAAAGATCAGATTGAGTTTTGTTGGGGTCAGCTGTTCAGTAGGTTAACGTCGCACAAATTGATAATGAAATGTGCAAAAATAAATGGCAATTCAGCTATAAATCAAATAGAAACAACATCTAAATAGATTTCAATTTACATTTTATTTAGTTTTGCTTCTCGCTCACATTATTGTTTGTAAACACATTTGTTGATTGAAACTTTCAATTCAGAGCCCTGTGGGCATTCGCCATGAATTGGGCGTTCTGCAGTGCAGTGGCCTGCTTCGACCTTGTAGGGAGCGGGACACTTTCCGGCCGAGACAACGACGGCAATCAGCGCAAAGATGAGCAGACCAAACCACGAGAAGTTCATATTGTATTTAAATAGCTGCAAATATTTACATAAAATTAATTAATAAGTTTATAAGTTAAGCAAAAGTTAGAAGTTAGCAAATTAAGCAACTATTTCTGTTTATAAGCATGTTTTCTCTAATAAATCAGTATTTGTCTGTTAAATTACACTGGTCATTCCGACAAGTTTCTAATAATGTAATAAATATCTGTTGAATTCAAACATGAATAGTGTTAGTTTATTATAAAAGTACATACATAATTTAAGCAGAAGTTAGACAATTAGGCAGAAATTTCAGACTAGTTTATAAGCATGTTTTCTTTAAACAATTTTATTTTGTTACATTTCGACAAGTTTCTAATAATGTAATAAATATCTGTTGAAATTATAATATTTCTGACTAAGGTGAATTTATTATAAAAGTATATCATATTTGTTAAACCAAAATAATGAATAGTTCTTTCTGAATTTTCAAATTCTTATCAAACATTTACTTTTTGACTTGACACACACAGATAATAATAAATAAAATATTGATCTGTAATTAATATAATTGTTTTATAAATAAAAATTACAGTTTACTAAAGTTATTTAAGCGTTCTTTTTCCCCAAATATATATTACTTTAAATAATTTATATAGTACTGCAGAGAGTAACAATCAACAAATTTTAATTATTTCTACAATCTACAGTCTCTAAGATAGATTATACAATATGCAAAATAATGTAACAAAAATAATTTGCCACACACTTGAAATAACTAACAAATGTGCATATTTGATACCATAGAATATATGTGTCTATTTGTATATAATATAAAGATATTGTTTAAGACACATTAAACTTAAATAATTGCTCATATTATTTTATAAGTAAGAGTGGAATTTTTGTTATTATTAATTACATTATTTTCTATAAGTAAATTTAGCTAACACTTGTCACACAATTAAATATTCTGCTACTAGTAAAAACCTTAATAGCAAACTGCTCTTTTATATTTTAGCAACACTTTTAATAAACTTGCACTTATATTTTTTATATTTATATTTTTTTTTTATATAGTCAACTTTCCAAATTTTTGTTTTTAAAACACTTGTCACTTACTTTTTGACTTTGCTTGGCAAATATTGAAACTAAAATATTTCGATTGCTGTTGGCTTCTTTTATAGGCAGCTGAATGTTGAATATTGAAACGTTATCACGTGACTTGAACCTTTGACACAATCAGCGGCATTGAAGTCAGCGTCCCATACACTTGATAAGTTTTCGGCGCTAAAAAAAACGCTAAATTGAACCGTGCACTGAACACAGCTGAAAACAATGCGACGAATGTGGAAGCTACAATTGTCTACAATTGTAGGGGACAAAGGAAAGGGTATTTGCATGGCCTCAGCGGGAGGCACTTGAGCGCCGAAGTAGGCGTTAAAAATCAGCAGCAACAGAACCAGAAATTTCAATGAAACGACCAAATTGTCAAGGGTAAACGTTAACGGCACAGGTGAATGCAACGGGACGTTGTCCAGGTGAAACAATGGACAGGCAGGCATTCAGGTAGGCGCCTTTTGAGTCCGGTGGTCCGGTGGCCGCTGTCACTGCCACATTCACAATGGATATGTGACATGTGCCACCGTAAGCCGCGCCCCTCCAACCCTGTCATTGCTCCTGCCCCTCCATGCATATGTCATTCAAATACAATTACATTCAGATGCATTCAATGGCTCTGAATGTAAGAAGTGAGCATATGGGCGAGATATGAAATCATTACACCCTGTATCGATGAATTGATTAAACTGGGTATAGTAAATTTGAGCAGATTGCAGATTTACCAAAGAATGTGTTGGTATATAAATATTACAGACTGAAATTTATTTTTCACAGAAAAATTCAATTACTCTCGCCTTTTATTTTTACATATAAAATCTAGGTTTTTCGGCTTACAGATATTTAAATGCCTGCTCTGAAAACTTGCCTTTTGAACGTACAGAGTATATTTTAGTCGATTAGTCAAACTTTCAGCATTTCTGATGGTTTTGTAGTACTTTTCGGCAGCTGGGCATAAATCAAATGGTAACAAGCCATAAAGTTTCATTGTCGGTTTGTCGATTGAAGTGGCAGGCGGGTGAGTTCAATATTTGTATGCTATATAGTTTGATTTTGATGTACGACAAACAGTTCTCTTGAAGGTGGCCACTCGAAACTAAACTGAAGCCTAAACAGTGCGTCATAATTCACTCAACACTTGGGCCAACATTCAATACTCGTCGTATATGGATTGCGTGTCCAAGCATTGGACACAGAAGGCAACTTCAGCATTGGCAGCAAGCACTTTGGACCTGGTCTGGTCTGGTCTGGTCATGCATTGGCTTTGAATTATTGATGGGCGTATTAAGAAGATTAATGTGATGAGCCATGGCATAGAGTTTTGTCGTCGTCGTTGGTCATGTTAATGTCTTCATTGTCGGCTTAAAGCTTTACCTTAACCGTTAGCTGTTAGCTGGCACCTATACTCCCTCGCTCTCGCTCTCTCTCACTCTTTCTCTCTCTTTCTTTATATATAGCATTTTTGGATCGCAGCAATTGAACGCTATAGAAGAACTACAGCAATAACGTTCATCAACGTTTGCCATTTAAGGGTCAGGTCGATTGGTCATTTGGTTGTTTCAAGCCTCCATTCGAGTTGCTTTTAGTTCCTTTCAAATGCTCCATTCATTCGTTTCATTCATTTCATTCGTTTGTTCCGTTGCGCGTCCATAAGCCATTTTTCTTCCTGATGCACATAAGTTTTAAGCTTTGTGTAATTTATTTTTATAGCCTTGTAGCCGACGTAAAGATTGCAAATATGTAGTTGGCGTTTGCTGTATAAAAACCTGGTGTCGTTAGTTGCAAATCAAACGGTTTGTCATGGCGTGAGGCAGCTCCTTTTGTAGCTACCCCATTTGGTTGCTGATATGCAGGATATATGTATAGTATATATGTGTAAAGGATTGCATGACTGTTAGTTGTGAATTTGTTATGCTGCTAAATGGGCTCACCTGAAGGACAATCAATGGAACAGTCCAGGAAAATCAGCAGAAAGGTTTACTTATCAATAATTTAGGGAAATAAGCTAGATTATTCTTTTTTTTCTGTTTAATTTAAGTGAAGATAAAAGTACATATAATTAGCTAAGTCTTTTGATACCCTAAACTTTATCACTGAATTATCTTAAAAGGATATTTTACTCAATTCAAATTCGGGTATACGATTTAATTTTAATCAAGGAGGCTCGACACACTACTAAAATAACCCATAATATATTAAATTTCATAATTGAGTAATTAAAATAATTTTTCCTAAGACAAAAAATAAATTTATGTAGATTTTTAGTCAAATTTTAAACAGCATTTTTTGCAGTATTTTTGTATAAATACCAAATTCTTAAATTACTCTGAGCAAATTAAAATAATTTTAATTTTGTTTTAAAGACAATAAATTGTTTTATTAATATAGACTAATAACTTTCAATTACCTCTAATGGATTAAAATGTATAAGCAATTTAAGATTTTTTCCTTGAATTCTACTTAGCTCATTTCTCAGCTTTTATCGGCTTTTCCTTTTCTATAAGCCTTAATTATCTTCTTCATAATTTATTTATATTAATACACATGTTGCATTTATATTGACTACAGCTTTAAGTTATTTAACATCCAGTTTGCAATCATGGAACACAATAATTTTGTGCAATTGATGCATTTCTCATTACGTTGCTTATGTTGCCGCTGGACGCGGTTTTAGGTCAACCTCAGACATTGACTTTGGCGAAACTGTGGCTATCCATGCGGAGAGCCGACCCAGTCCCGAACCTGGAACTCATCAGTAATACAGTTACATAGTCAAAGCCATGGCCAACACTCACCCCAATAGCAACCCCCAACTGGGGGCTGGGGGCAGGGGACAGGGAACAGGGGCCAGGGGCAACGCTAAATCCAAAGCGAATGTTGGTTTTATTGCTGCCGCAATGTTTTAACTTTTGTGCACCCACCGCCGCCACCACCGACAACCAACTGTCGCGTTGCATGTTGCCGCTATTACTGCAGCATTTAGCCACACAGGCAACCAGACGATCACCCCGCAACGCCATGCCACAGTGGGGCAGCATGGCAAAACGTGCTGAGTTTTCGTAATTAGTGCGCCATAGTGCAGCATGGGCACGTATAGAGCAGAGGGGCGGGAAGCACAGGGGGATAATGGAAACATTGACAAAGAAACAACCAGAAATTCATACCCCCCACCCTCATTTGGCTGCTGCTGCTGCCCTGCTTTGGGCCTTTTGAGTGTGGCATGACAGTGGCCGTGTTGTATGTAGTATATAGTATGTAGTATCTGTGTTTTTCTACAGTTCTTGTTGGTTTAAGTAAGTTGTTAGTTGCGTCGCGTAGCTTCGCGTCGAGTATGACACACAAGTTGTCGCCTTTAAGCAGCCCCTTTGAGTACTTGCTACCAATATTAAGTCCAGGCACATAGCTCGTATGTGATAATGTCTGGACTACTTACATACTTAGTATAAAAAAAGTTAACTACGTTTTTCCATCTCTTTTGTGATAAATTGTAAGCGCCGTTGTTGTGGTTGCTATGAGAAATATTTACATTTAATTTAGCTGCTGCAAGTTCTATTAAATTAGCCTTTACTTATATACGAACAGGGATACAATAGATCTAAGGAAAAAATTATTCAGCAAGGTTAAAGCTGAGATAACATACGAAATAAAGGCTTAGCAGCATTTTAAATAAATTCAAAATTATAGAAAATATAAATAAGATAACTACTTATCAACTTTTTAATATAAATAAAAAAATTTCCTTGTAAATATAGTTTGAAGGTCATAGTAAATATTTAGGGAAAAAAAATGAAACTGGCAAACTACTGTTTATGACTTTTTGTATTGTCCTGGGCAAAAACTAACGACATTGGCAACGAGCAGCCTGCCAGCCTTCAGCTGCCACAACCTTAATTTTACTGATTATGGCAGCAGCAGCAGCAAACTTTTGGCCATTAAAAGGATTCGTTTTAATGAGTTTGGCAGGACAAGCAGGGCGGTTGCCCACTTTATCGATGCCTGTGTAAAAACTGTCGCTGTTTATCTTTTTTTGGCAGCCCAAACTGAAACTGCAACTGCACCGAGAGACAGAGATGAAAGCAAAAAAAATCTGAATTTTAGTGCAATTAACAATTCAATGGGCACAACGTGCTCCGGATTGTGCCGGAGACTGTAAACTGCATAAATCAGAGTAAAAATAATAAAAAATAAAAAAACAGTGCGTAAATAAAGTAATTGTCCAAATGTGCTTCATATTTATGCGACGGTATTCGAAATTGTCCTTTTATGGCTCTTAATTTCTGGGCCAACACCCAGCGTCAATTCGCTACCTGTTCTTGGCCACATTTGGCAGAGGTTTGTGCCTGGTTAAGGGCAACTTTAATGAATTGGATGAGGGCGCTATAAAATCACTTGTACCGCTAATTGAACGGCCGGCACAATTAAAGTTGCCAACTTTCTCGTTACACACTGCTTGCAACTTGCAGATGCATCACTTATTTATTTATTTTTTTTTATATTCGAAAAGCAACTGATTGACAGCTGTCATGGCGATAACCGCACTGGGACTTAAAGTGGAACTGGCTACAGACTCAGGTCTTGGCCTGAAACTACTGTTGGGATTTGTTTTGTGATGCAGTTTTTCTGCATAAAATGCAGATGCAACTGTCGCATTGCTCATTTTCTCGCCGTGATCGTCGTTATTGTTGTCGTCTTGTTAAGGAGAACTGCTTGTATAATTTTAATATTTCACAATAAATGGAAACGCCAACGCAGTTGGAGTTTGGAGTTCAACAGAAGGCCCTCAGACCAGAGATACTTTCTCTGTGGCAGCGCCAAACCATAACGGTTTGACAATTTGCAATCGAAAGCAAAAGCCAAGGATGGTGCCATGAAAAATGCATGTGGCATAAAGGCAAAAAAAATAAATATAAATAAACCTATACAATGATGTTCCAAAAAGTGCCAGAGCACAAATAATACTGCTGACCGATATAACCCTATATGGACTTGTTTACTCTTTATGTTTATTAGTGCACTGTGCCAGCGCCCACTGGCCAAATGACCAAAAGCCGCCAACGCTGACAACAACAACAACAACATCAACTGCAATCATGGAGGAGACAACTTGCAACAAAATGAAGTCATTTTTTTTGCCATAATTGCCGTAAGTGTGGCAAATTAGTTGCAATGAGGAAAAATTGCCAAGTCACCGTAAAGTCACAGCGAAATCAACTGAAATTCAACTTGCAACTTTTGCGGAAGAAAAATGTATGAATTGTACATTAAAAGGCAATTTGATTTAAAATTTTTTATTGAAAAAGTAATAAATCCAAGAGTTTTTAAAGATGTATTTACGGATAATGGCTCTGATGTTATATCAAAAAAAACTTTTTTTTTTTATTATTATTAGCTACAATATATAATATTATGTTCAATATATTTTATCGCTATGGCCTTCGACTCCAATGAATTTTAATATCAATATTACAAACATGTTTACATGTTATTTATTTTAACAAAATTTACAAGATAAAATAACTCAAGCACATAATTTTTTGCAATTTATAAAATTTATTTAATATATTTTTATAAAAAAAATTTAACAAAATAAAATACCTCGAGCACTTAATTTATTGCAATTTCTAAAACTTCTGATATTTATCTTTATCAAAAAAAGTTTAAATCAAACAAGCTGATAAATAACAGAGTAGAGCTCGAACTTTTACAGAATGTATATCTGAAGTTTTAGTTGTTTTTATATTTTCGGTGACTTTTCGATTTAGTCAGTCAGCTAAAATGTTAAATATTTGTTAAATTTAATTTAAGAATATATATTTAAATAATGTAATATAGTACTTAGTGGGCTAATGCCTTGTATTCTTTTGACAGCGATTTATAGCAATGCCACACACTTATTCAATGATACAATAATCATATAAAAATACTAATTTCAATGCTGTTGGCAATTAATTCAAAGCCAAAAGGAGCGTAAACAAAAATGAGAAGGGAAAGTGTTTTCGGCGGGTCAAAAGGTCAACGTCTGTTATAGAAACTGCTTTTGGATTTGACATTGCTTTTGGCTATGCTCGAAATGTTCTCAGTTAATTAATGTGTGCAATTTAATAAAATCATAAACGATATATTTAACCGACAATTCCAAACGCCCTCAAGCAGACACACACACACGCACACGCACACGCACATACAAAATTGAACAAGCAATAAAATTAATCAAATAATTACGGCAAGACAGCAACAGATCTCAAAGCAGAATATGAAATGCCCTTTATACTTATCAGCATCCATAAACGAGACATTAAAAATGGTCAAGAAAACCAAGAAAATGAGCCAATTGCCGCAACCAAGTCAATCCAGCCGGCTAAGAAAACTGGGCCCAGTCAGTGACTCCGTCTGTGGCTTTTTGTTATTTGTTTTTGTTTTCACTTGAGCGCAGTGAGGCATTTATCATTTTTAATCGAATGCGGAAACAATGGAGCGCGTCTAAGTGGAGCAATCGATGTGGGTTGCCGCTCCCGATGCCTCTGCTTGCTACTTGCTACATGCTACTTGGTAGTTGCTGGTCTGGTGGGCGATTTAAGAAGCCAGCAAACAGCAGAAGCAGCAGTTAGCGCTGCAAACAAATCTATAATAATTTCTTTTAATTGTTGCCCTACATTAAAAAAAAGGAATATCGATTTGTTTAGGCCTAAAACAATTGGCAAACATTTATAGAAAAATAATATATAATAAATGCGCTATTAGGACAACTTTTGATTCTATTGCAATTATATTATATAGTGTTCTTATCCGAATAGAAAATATTTAATACAAGTTTACAAAATTCAAACAAAAGCTGATAGCCAAATATAGAGTTAACTAGTAAATTGTATATTGCATTACGATTTTTTTCAGCCTAGCCTTATCTTAACAAAAATTAAAAGCTAATATATTTTGGCAAATTTTTGAACTTTCGCAGTATGGGATAAAAGTCCGATATTTTGGCATAAATGCAATTTTTTTGATTTTCGGCTCAATTTATTAATTAAACTTATTTTTGCGATTTGTAATTTGCCTTTTATACAAGTAATTATATAATCTATTGATTTACATAAACAATATTTAAGTATAATATATATTCAAATGAATAAATCATTCAAAAATAATTTTTTGAAATACTCTCCATAAAATGAGCTCATAAACATAAATTTTCATCTATAGTCATAACCACAAAAGATTTAAACTAAGCGATTTTTACGATTATGGCTCATAAAATCGAGCAAAAATAGCTTGAAAGCGCGTTCATCGATCAATAAAGCATATAACAACATAATTTATTACACTTTTCTAGCCACAACACTAAGACAGGCTCTTGAAAACTAACTTCAAGTTTAAGTAGCGCATTCGAAAGTCGTTATCTTTGAACTAGACCGATAATACTTGGCCGAATTTGCCATCTTGTGCTCTCATAGAAAATGAACGCAAAACGCAAACTTAATGTACCAGAAAATTACTTTATATGCACATGGCAGAGATGCCTGCCGCCTGCCGCTAGCCGCCAATAGATGGCGCTAGCGCACACGCCTATCTGCAGCCAATAATCGACTGCAGAAAATTTAATTTGCTTTAAATTGTTGTTAAATGCGATCAATTGAAATTTATGCCAAAGTAAATAACCAAAACAAAACTGTGATAATCTGCGATGCCGCCTCCGTAACCCCTCTTGCCTCCATCAGCGTTGTCATCATCAATTTAGTCAACAATCGGCGTCGCCGTCGTCGACGATTTGGCGCCGTCTGGGGGCGCATGCGCCAATGTCCTTGTGTGCTATTTCCAGTTAAATTTAACATAATAATTTTTGTGAAACGCCGCAATTTGCGATTGGCCTGTCTCAGTCTCAATCTCTGACTCTCAGTCTGTCTGCTTGTCTGTGCCATGTTGAAGTTGTCGTTTAATGCGGCATGAAATGTCAATTGTCCGTTTCTGTTTCTGTGGGGCAGGCAACCTGTGCGCCCAAAAACCTCATATAATCAAATTCAAAACAAATTTGTGCGCCTGGCTTGTACAAACAGTTCTCAGTACATGCGAAAAGCGTTAGGCCAACTTGCAACAAGGCTCGACATCACAAACTGGTTTAAAGTTATTGTCCATCTTTTGATTTCTTGGGCTGTCGACGTTGTCGTTGTTTGCGTTTGCTTTGTGGCACTTGCTGTTGCTGTTGTTGTTGCTGTTGCTGTTGTTGCCGCTGCTGCTGCTGCTGCCGTTGTTGACTCTTATTGGCTTTTTGGCTCGGTGATTAGTAGGTCAGAGTTTTTCATTTCCAATTGGATATGTTGCACAAGCAAGCGGCACACACAATCTCGCTTACTTGGAACAAGTGTACAAGTGTGTGATGGCGGCCTGCCCATATTAGGAAAGGGTACATCGACTCAAAACAAACATTGACTACAAGTACTACTACTCGTATATGTAACTACAAGGCAATAAGAACTGGGCAATGCAACCAATGCAACAACTTTGATTCATTTCAAGTGTTTGACTTGACTTGTGGGAAAGCATACACCAAGCCAAGGTAGCCAATTGGTCGCGACAAAAAAAAAACCACAAAAATACAAAGCATTCTGACAAGAAAAATCAGGATATTGCTGGCCAGAAAAGGACTGTTAGTGCAATGGTAATAAAAATGTTAAAAGAGTCGTCAATGTCATAAAAAAAACATCGTAAAGTTAAAAAGGATTTAACATATGACAAAGAAACAATGTCGAATGCAATAGTATAAAGTAGTAAGTCCATTAAAACCAGATAGCTTTGTTTTATGGCTTCTATGGCAATAATATATAACATATAATAATCCAATTCAAACATTTATAACACATATTTACTGCATGCATTACATTGTTTCGAATATTATTTTTTAATATAAATTTATTTAAAAATAACAGAGACCGAAAGTAAATAAATAATAAAATCAATTTTGTTGATGGATATTGTAGTAGATAATAATAATAACTATTATTTAACATTTTTTTTAAGTCCAAATAATTGTTTTCTGTGATAGATATTTTAAAAGTTATTTAATAACTCTTTAAAAGGACTATCCTAAAAAATAATGATTTGGTTGAAAAATGTATTTTATTTTTACTACAAACATGATTTTCAAGTTAATTTTTATTTCAAATATAAGCATTTAAATAAATTCTAAGCTATTGAAGTGTGAAGTGTGACAATTTAACTTATTTTTATAAAAATGTACACTAGAAAAATATCAGATTTCTTTTCAACAAGCCTAAAATCCCATCCCAGCATTAAAAAAAAAAGAAATACATATTTTAATACGCTCTCTAACTTTGCGCATTAAACGGAAACATTACCCACAAAATTATATACAAATTGAGAATTCATTTTATTTAATTTAGAAATTTAGAAACAGGCAAAAATCACCAATTTATAATAATACTGGTATTAATATATATTTTGATCATGCAGTTATAATTGATTTGGCCAATATTTAACGTTGACCCAAGATCACGAAGTATTTGTTTATCTATATTGAACACTTATATATATGTTATATGGGGCTACGCCTGCGTCTTGAGGTCTCACCTCGCCAATGGCAATTTGGCACTTTGGCGAGAAAGCAAGAAAAACAAATAGAAAAACGTGCCAAAAATGTTTGTGGGGGTGGCGCCTAACAAATAGATCCAAAATGTTGGTGGCCTCCAGTATCAAAAAAATTCGCACGAGTATTTAACACCCAGCGAGTGACTGTAACAACAACAATCAAAAAGACAACAACAATGTCCATTAAATTCGAAATAACAATAATAACAAATAAAAAACCAAAAAAAAAAAGCAAAAAACTAATAATAATAAGCGACTGGCAATCAATTTGAAATTGAAACGCGTTTTTATTGCTCTGGGTAGGTGTCTCTTACTCGTACATTGTAAAACCGTGCGTAGGCCACTTTATTTGGCGTCTTCTCTTTCGGGTCTCTTTTCTTAGCCGGATCGACTGGCTCCAGAGACTGGGCCATGTGAACCTCGGGCTAACGCCGTTTTGGCCACGCCAATTGACGCTGATTATTTGCAATTACAGCCCGAAACCCAAGGCGACATTCGTGATGTGACATCTACCGACTCTCGACGATCTTTAAATACCTGACTCCATTTGCGATATATAAATAGATGCTGTCATAATTTAATAGCCCTCTTAACACCTTGTGTACATATATATATATATACATACTTATATATAGATATGTTATTTCCTTTCATAATTTGCAAATCTAAAAAATGCATGACAACATCAAAGTTTTTTTAGTTCGAAACCGTTTAAAGCGTATCGCCTGTAATTTTTTATTGGAATATTCTAAATATGTTGTACTTGAAAAAAATAGAAATATTTTCGGTATGAACTGATGAATCAATAATATTAAATACGTATAGAATTTGTATTTTTTTTTTAATTTTTTATTTTAAAAATTTGAACTTGGCTAAGTTCTATTTAAGTATGTGCGTTAACTTAAATGTTTTAGGAGTTGATTTAAATCAAAAAAATAAACCGGAGAATATTTTTTAATTTAAGGTCTAATTATTGATTATTTAACTCAATATCAATTTGGCCTGAATTAATCAGTTATGTGCAAATAGCTCCCTGCTCTCTCGATAAAAAAATATTATTTGTAAACTAGTTTAATATTAAATATGTGTACAATTCGAATTTGGCAAAGTTCTATTAAAGTTTGTGCGTTTGTAAAATGTTTTTAGAGCTGATTTAAATATATATAAAAAAAAAATCGGGAAATATATTTTAATTTTGTGTTAATATCTAAAAAAAACCACATTAAAATTAAGGTCAAGACTTTATTAAATAATTTTTAATTCAACTCAATGGCTTAAATAAAGTTTCTACTTTTTAATAAGTTGTGTGCCAATAGCTCTTAAATAATCAAAATTTTAGCTTCATTGTAAATCGTACTGTGAGCTATTTTTCCAATATATTGTTTATCAAATTATGATATATTATTATAGTTTAAATGACATTGTTTTTGGAATACATACAAAATGCACATGCACTTATAATTTAAATATTTATGATATAAACGATTCTTGTTCCAATTTGCTTAACAAATCACTGTACACTAGCTGACTGCTGATATATAGCTACAAATATTAAACCGCTAAATATATATATATATACAATTGAATATGAGAATTTATAGCCCATGCCCCAGTTAACCCAATTTGTTACGCCTTCGCCCAGTGGCAAACGCCTCTGGTGGCCAGCTCACCTGTCTGGCTGCCTGGTATTACCTCTTTATTTGAGCCATTTTATTTATAAAGCAGACACGCACATATCATAAATACTTATATAAAATGTCGGCCAATGCGTTGGCGTTGGCGTTTTGTCAACTTTTAGAACGTTGCGGAGAGCTGAAGCGAACACTGAAAAATCACTTTGATGAGCATCAGCATTGACATATTGTTGATATTATTGTCGGCCCGTCAGTTTGCATACGCATTTATTCACTCATGATTGGGTCAATCCCGTGCTGATTGAGCCGCAATGCAGCAATTATAATTGGCAACGGGCAACAGGCGACATACACCGGGTGGTAGGTTAATCCAAACGCTCAAAATCAATATTTGTGCCCAGTTTCGTATGGTTTTCATTATTATTGTTGTGGCTGCCACTGATGAGTTAATGCCGCCAGCAGACATTAGCCTGGCCAATAGACTTGCACAAATCAACCAGCTCAAAACGCACACAGCCCCAATGTCATGTTCATTGTCCGTTCTCCGTTGTCCATTTCAGTGAAATATATGCTGCTCATGTTGCTGGTCTATAGAGATTTGCATTGGTTATTAGCTGATGGCAATTGGTTTGGGGGCATGGCATAGCATCATGGCATGGCGTCTGCGGTTCGGTTTTGTTGACAATTTGTAGCGTAATTAATTGAAGCCAAATTAATAAAAGCAACAGCATTAACAACGAACAGCGAAGCTGATGACGACAGCGCTGCTGGGGATTACAACTGGCAGCACAACTGATATATAATGTTAAATGACTTAAATGTTGACGGCCAACCAAAAATACAAAAATAATATACAAAAAAATAAATAAAAAAACAAAAAAATGAGCAATCACAAGTCAAAATCACGTTTCAATGAACAGCAGACAAAACACCACAAAACATACGGCACAGCCATCGGTCACGATTAACTTGGCCAAGATCTGCCTCAGCTGGCGCTTTGACTTTTCCAGTTTCACTTCTCGCCTTCCAAAGATTTGTTATGCTTTGTCAATGTGGCATTGCCAGACAGTCAGCCAGCGAATGCGTATTAATTTTAGCACACGATTAGTTTTTGATTATAATAGTTTTTGTTTTAATGGGAAAAAATGAAAAGATCAGACAGGGATTAATTCTCAACTTGTCAGTCAATTTGCTGTCATTAAGTAATCTAAGCGATTCTAAAATGCATTAATCCGACGGTATGTATATTAAAAAAACCATTTGAGTAATCTTAAGGATTAAGTTTGCTAGAAAATATGCCCACTGCAAATTTATTTTCATTTCAGATAAAACTTTAACATTTATTTTCTAAAATATAATTGTGACACAATAGGTGTAATCGTTTGTTGGGCCATTTTTTCCTTAGTAAATTAATTAATAAATATAAATTTTATTTAATATCTAACTTAGCTTGAGGTCAAGGGAAAAGAACAGAAAACAAATAAAAATTTAATATTTTAAAGAAAATTATCAGAGACCATAACTGCTAATATGAATAACCCTAAGAGTCTCTTTTATTGGAGATCTTTTAAATTATCTATCATAATTTAAAAAGAGGGAAAATCATGTCCAGCAAAACATATCGTATAGAAATCAATTAATTTGTAAACTTTTAAGTTGGAATAAATAATGAAAGAGCATATTCTATGGATACAGAAAGATCATTTATTTCTACATTCTTTAATAAAAAAAATGATATCAAAAGACTTGCTGAATTGGCCAAATCATAACCTTTTCCCAATCCTAATAAAAATAATAAAATATATATATATATATATATTTTTTTTTTTTTTTTTTTTTTGGTAGACAATTTGGGGTTTAAATTAGTCATTTTATTTTTTAATACTTTATTAATAATTTTATTTTAATTTACTAAAAAAGTATAAACTTATCTTACTTTAACCTTATTTAATTCCCCAATATTTGATAAAATGCTAATAATACTAATTCGAGTATTTAAAATTTAACTTCCACTACACATTTAAGCCCAATTATTAACTTAAACAAGTTTCAATCAACCCCGAAGCTATTTGACAATTAACCAGATATATGTGTAGACTTACTATGCCATTCATAAAAAATTCATTAAATTTATATACCTCACGCCCACACTTCAAAGACACTTTCTAGGCGGCCGTCACTTATGCAAATATCTAAAAATCTGAACCAAAAACAAAAAGAAAAAAAACCCACAAATGAAAATGCGTATATAATTAATTAAAAACAACAACTTAATCGTTTGGCATTTCCGCTCACAGTTTGCTAGTTGATTCCACTCAAATGGTTATCTTAGCCATGGACAAAGATCATTCGCTAGCTTCCACTTCCCCAATGAATGAATGAATGAGTTGGCGCACCGTCATTCAGAAAAGATTGAGAGACCCAAAGGTGGTGCAGGTGGTTGTTGTTATGGCTTTGAGCTGGGCTTAATACGTGGGTGGCTGCTTTGGCTGGCATTTCGAGTGTATTTCCGCTTGAAAGCGGCAATAACAATATTTGTAATAATAAATTTACGTAAAATATAAATAAAATCAACGTTGACTCGCCCCCGCATTAAAGTCAAGCCAGCGCCAACGCAAAAGCGCAGTTAACAGCGACGCCAGCAACTTGTCAAGAAGTTGGCCCAAAGCGATGCTCACAATTAGCCAACAACCGAGTATCTGAGACTGAGACTGTGACTGTGGCTCTTTGCTTTCTCACCGCTTTCCCAAAGCTGCCCATAAAAGGCCCGTCTCTCGTCTCTGACATCCTAACCGGGTTCGCACCAGCTGAGAGCACTATGAATAACCATCGTTTCGTAACCCCCCTCATCTCATAGAATCGCGCTTTCTGACCATATTAAGGCAAATGCGATTTGCAAGCCAGTAATTAAAAGCCAAAGCGAGTAGAAAATTCAAATGTGTGCTTAGCCGCCTCAGAACATTTGCATATACAATTGGCGGACAGTGGCGTCGTATTAGAGAGGGTGCACTTGAAGATAATAATCTAAAACCAAAACCAGATAATGCTATCTTTGAGTTAATAAAGATTTTTTTTCTTATATACATTATATCATTCAAATATTTCAATTAGATCAGCTAAACACTCCTCCAATTAATTTACATTGAATTTATTCAAGTTGTAAAAAACAAAACAACACAATTAATTAATAAGCTTCAGATTTAGAATTTTTTTGAATTTCTTTTTTTATATAATTTTTGCCACTTTCAAAAATTATTTTGTAGTATTAATTATTTTTTTAAAGCTGAATTATTAAGTAGAAAAGGCTCAGTCGTCCGTACTTTTCATGGACACAGTATTATTAACCCACATATAAATCGTAAATTTTAACATTTAAGTGAATATAATTAAATTGAAAAAAAGATTTATGTGCTTTTAGACACTATATTATTATCCCACATGTAAATCTCTATTTTTAACATTTAAGTGAATATAATTGAATTAAATTGAACTAATAAATTTGTTAAAAAAATCTTGAAAACCCACAAAATATTTAAGTATAAAAAAAATTCTACGAAAAAACTTCATATTTCTGTTAATTTTATGTATGTATTATGCTTCAACTTAACAATCTAAATTTCTGATAAACAACATCAATATAAAATTATATACATTAAATCTAAATCATTAATTATAAATTGCAACAACAAACTTATAAGACAAACGACTACGTCCCCTCTTTATCCATGGCCCTGGTTTTGAATCTTGAGCATAAAATAGAAACAATAAAATGTGACGTTTGTTTTTTTTTTAATTATGGCGCGTTTGGTCATGTTCCTGTCTTTGGACTTGGCTATAGATTAAGTTGTCAGCATATTATGGCCAAAACTATTGGCCAATTTGTATACGCTATATGTATATATCATTTTCTTTGGCTACATAGAGTAGACACTCCCCAAATGTGTCTCGATTCGCACGCAAATCAAATTAATGTTGCATGCCTTAATTTTTCACTCAGATGACCTTGCGACACGAACAAATTTATGCAACTTAACGTACTTCCACAGCTGACGATGCTGTAGAAAATTATAATTAAATTTAACTGTTGTCATCATGATTTATTTCTTTATATGTGTGATAAAAAAACAAAACAAAAAGAACAAACAACCAATAACAACAATGCCGAATTGATAGACTGACAAATGATCAGTTCGTCAGCTGCTGGGTCGAACCGTCGATCTGTCGATCAGTCGATCAGTCTCTCAATCTTGGCTGCCGGCAATTTATCTATATACAAAAGTATTCATACATGTTTGTATATAATTCGAATAAGTGCGGTAAGCACCCACAAATGTCGTCATACAACTTGTTTTGCCTGCAGGAGCAAACCCATTTAGCAATTATTGCCTGTCGCCAGATAATTATAATTATTTGCTATATAAATGACCATAACACAATTGTTTCATAACAAAATTAACACCGTGCACAGCAAATGCTACTTTGAAGCAGCTTAACAAATTTGAATGCCAAGTTGATATCTAAAAAAGATTAATAAATATGTATAAGCTTTATAATATGAATAATAAAAATATAAGCGAGAAAACTTTAATTATTTTTAAAATTATTAAAAATATAAATTTGTATATTGTATATAAAAGGTTCCCAAATGCGCTTATTTTATATTTTGTAGTATAAGGTATTTAATGGGAAATAATATTTAAAATATTATCTCTACAAGCGATAAGCTTATCATATTTTATTTATATTAATTAATCTCACTTCCTATAACAGCCTTAACACATTTAAAAATATTTATAAATATTAGTAGGTCTTTACTAAATTTATAAATATATAAATTATATATTAAATAAAAGAATTATCCATACACGCTTCGAGCAACACATTTTTGTTTGAAATTAACCAAAACTTTATTAATATTTTTATAGTATATATTTCATTGAAGTTTTTTTGACTGACCCATTGTGCACTCTAATGCTCAAGACAATTAAGTTATTTCATTAACATACTAGAGAAGAACAAACAAAAGTTATGTCATCATCGTTTTGAATAGTTATGCTTAAAAAAAAAAAAGAGTTTTGGTTTCAAAAACAAAGTTCAAAATCTGACTAGAAATCTCAAACGTCGTCACAAATTAGCATATTGCATACGTATTTGTAAGCCATAACAATGTTTGACTGATATAAATGAATGTCAAACGGCGCAGCTACATAAATAAAAAATTAGTAATAAATTTAAATAAATAACTGCCTGGCAATATTAGATCATACCGCGAGCGTTGCCCAAACAAATCTCAGTACCCCAAAGAGACAGCCAGAGAGAACAATCAACACTCAACAAACTGAGTTTAACTCAAAATGAAAATGAAAATATAATACAAATATCAGAATGTATATCCAAAAAAGTCACTCAAGAGTAAATCGACAGATTCAACCGACTGAACAGACCGGCCTGCCAACGCAGAGACACCCACACAAACCGAGTGAATTGAGTGTACTGAGTGGGTGAGTGGGTGAGTGAGCGAGTGGAGAGCAGAGCACAAGGAACTGGTTTCAGTTGCTCAGCGGGATTTGGCTCAACGGTTGTATCTCTGGCTCTGCCTTGAATGATGTTTTGTGTTGGCGTTGGCGAGCAACGATCTCGGTGGTGGCAGTAGGTTTAGCGGTTTATTGGTCGGCTACAAGCCGTAGTCGTATCTGTAAGATACAAACGTAAAGTGCTGCTTTTTAATGCCGCATTTCATTCATTGATCGTTTCAATAGCGCGCCGCACGCTCAGCGCAACAGACAAGTGGCAATCCCGGTTCCCGGAGCGTGTTCTGTGTGGGCATCAGCATTACAATCAACAGTCTATATCAATATAAGCCTACTCAGAAGCGCGTTGGCTTGGCTAACGGAGTCAAAGCCAAGTGCTGCTGCCCAACATAGACACACACAACACAGTGGACGACATTGACGACGACGACGTTGACAATCGCTGCTCAGTGCACAGCGGACAGGCGCAGCAAACGGACGCTGTACGTCAAAGACGGAGACGTAAACGTAGACGGAGACAGAGACGCAGACGCACCTTTCTCCAAGCAACACAGCGACGTGCCGTATATTTTTGTGTGCGCCAACTCGGGTTATTGGATACAGATGCATAGATACATAGCGGCAGCGCGCGTACTCACGGATATTTTTAGCAGCCGGCACACACACACTCGCACACACGGATACACACACGCACACTCGACAACACACACAGTTGCAGGCACAACGCCGACACACGCGGCGCGCACGTTTTGGAAATACTGTTCTTTGAGGCTTCTCTTGCGTTCAGTTGCAGCGCGTATCCATCAGATACTTTTTAATTGCGAAAAACCCATCAGTGAACTTATCAAAAGCTGCACAAGTAACAGCAACAAAATAAATAAATAACAACACATCAATTTTGTTTGAAAAACATAAAACTAGTTTGCTGTGCATGTTCGAGGAAATAAAATTAATTTACTCGGTAAAAAAAAAACAAAATAAAATCAAAACAAATTTATTTTTGTTGTGTTAATCTGCCAAATTTATGGATGAGGCAAGCGTTAATTTAAAATAGAGTCACAGAAAAAAAAAATATACAAATTCTATGACTAATTAGCAGATTCTGTGGAATTTAAATTGAATCTCAAATTTGTATTCGAATTCGATTTCGTATTCGCACAATGTCTTCGGGCTAATTTTAATGGATAAAATATTTAAATAAAATACCAACAAATTTCAATCAAAGTGATTTAAAAGTGCTAAAAACGAATATAAAAATATCAATTAAAAGAATTACGTGAAATCTGAATAAAAACTTATTCAATTCCATGCGACAACTGCAATCAACAATTCAAATAAAATCCTAAAACTACAATAAAAACAACATCAAACAGCAGCCAAGCAACACGCTCAATTTTGGATTTATGAAATCAAAAAGGTAAATAAATATATATACGCATATTTTTATGTACAAATTTCATATGCTCCCACCTCTTGTTGTTGTATCAATAAAAATAGACAAGCATATAAGAAGTAGCAGCAACTATGGGGTGGAAGAGGCAGTGGCAACCCCGGGGCATGTGGAAAGTGGAAAGCGACGCATTTATTTGCCCGAGGTGTTGAAAAGTTTTGACTTTAGTGGATGGGCAGGCAAGTTGTCAACAGTTTTTAATGCTATGCCCAAGGGACTAACAGATATCATGTTTTCTATGCCCTTCATGAACTTTATTCAGTTTTGTTAGGGCAGGATAAAACTTTCATTCAATTGAATGAAATTTTGCAGTGAATTGCCTAAAGACCATAAATTTAAATTAATGAGTCAGTTGTGACTCAGGGCACATGGACTTTTTGGAATTGTAATTTAAATAGAAATTTCTGTGATGATTTTATACATATATGTATATTTTTTCTCATCAGTTTTTGTCAGCGGTTAATGAAATATTTGCAATTGAAATTTTGTATTCAAATATTCGCTTTAATTGAGTTTTTGTTAATTTAGTAAAGAAACTAAAATTGTTTAGCAAATCAATTAAAAATTTGTGCAGCAAAATAAAATTTTTTGAAATTGACTAACAAATTGAAATGTTTTTATTGAATTTAAACAAATACGCAATTTTTGTTAAAAAACAATTGATAAAATTGACCTAAATATCTGTAAAATGCGGAAACAGCTGTTGTTCTCTTCTCTCATTGCAAAAAAAAAACAATAGATATTAGCCAAAGGCAAACGCCAACAACCTGTCAAATTCTCGCAAAAATTAAAAAAAAAAAAGAAGGAAAACTAAAAACTAATAGGTAATACAAAACCACACAGTGCTACCAAAATATCTGCACACAGTTAGATAGAGACAGTCTCTGCCTTTGCAATGCCATCTCGAATGTAAACACAAACATATCACACATACGCAACGTGTGCCAATTTTAATAAACAAACTCAACTTAAATGGAAAATCAAACAAATTCATGCAAAGTGAACCAACAAAAAAACGAAACGAACAAAGAAATGGCAACAAATCAACAAAAATCGAAAGATGCGAAAAAGAACATAAAAAAGAGAAAAGAATTAAAATCAAAACTTGCCGCTGGCAGACTAAAAATAAAAGCAGCCCAATAGCAAATAGCACACGAGTAGCAAAGGGGGGGCAACTGAGGGGTGTGTAAATTGAAGTCAAACAACAAAAGCGGCAACATGCAACTGGCAACAGCACGAGACAACAACAACAACAATAAAAGGCATATCAAGTAGAAGATTTTGATGTTTTCCACAAAAAGAAAATTAAGAATCACAAATCGAAAAAAAAAAAATAGAGAAAAACTTGCATACAATAAAAACTAATTTTAGAGCTGTGGCAAAAACAGAAAATCTGAGTCAGTCAGACCCTATATAGATATGCACACACGAGGGCTACTCTTGAACTATTGAAATGTGTATAGAAAGAATATATAAATTATAATTAATCTATCATTTTTGCAGACGAAGAATGTTAAATACAATATGTCATATTTTTTTGGGGTTGCCAAGAAAACGAATAATTGCAAATAATTGTTAAATATTTTTTTAAATTCCTTGTTTTAAAACTAAAAGTATTTTATGTATATTTAAAAAACTGTACAGAAATCAGATTTAGTCAATAAAACGACTGTTTTATCAATGAAATTACCCCGTTTAAAATATTAGTATTAACTTAAAATTCTAATTAATTTTTCTGTATAATAAAATCTTGTTTTATATCTAAACTTATCTCAATTCAATTCCCTTTTATAATACTTAATTTTTTAAATATAATACGTGATACAAATAATCAAGAATTCTAGTTGAAAATTCCATTCTATTGGAAACATTTACAGTTCTCCTCGCATATTTGATGCACATTTTCCAGCAGTCGCTTCATTTTCCATTTAACCGCACCCGACTGCCCTGCTTGCAACACCGCCCACCGTTCACCCTCACCCTCACCCCTCTCTCTCTCTTTGTGGCGTGCAGACAAGCGTGCAGAAAAAGTTCTAAATTTAATGGCTACACCTAAAAATGCAGCGACTGCAACCAGGGCGGCGGGGCGAAGGGGGGGCAGAGACGACGCTCGTCGGCAGTTTCAAGTGCACTATGGATAGACAGCTACTCCCTGCAGTGCCCCAAAAAAAAAAATAAAAGACAACAAAAAATGTTAAAAATGAACCTCGCCCTTCGCCCGTTGTTGCTTGTTGCCCCCTTCACGCCTGGCCGCACGCATGGCGCGCCTTTTGTCTAGTTTGATATTGCACTAGGGAACTGTTGTAGGCGGCAAGGGAGGTAACAGGGGCATGGCATCCGTGTATATTTGTTGTTGTTGTTGTTGTGGCTGCTCTTGTCTATGCATTTCAATTCGTTTCGCATTCTGCCGGCGAGTAATTGAAAACTTAAGCAGCGCGCGCTTCAAATTTTCCAATCAACAAACGTGAAAGAGCTAAAGTCAGTGCCGCATCCTGTGCCGTTTCCTACACATCCTGTGGCCACAGTGCCGGCCACGCCCCCAAAGCAGGCCGCCTCTTGCCGCCTTTTCCCGCTGCTGCTGCTGTTTGTTCAACAACGTTTATTAGCCGCGAATACCTTTAATCGCATGCAATTTGTAGACCCCGCCACACGGAACTTGCTAATTTTCACGTCGTTTTGGCGCCACAAGCAAAGCAACCGCAAGGAATGAACAGCTCCTGGTTGCTGCTTCTGGACAGGGTCCAGGTGGGGTAGAAGAAATTGGCAGCTGAAGGGAGGGAAGCGGCGTTCATAAGCCGCGAAATTTCAGTGCTCTTAATTGCACCTTGTTTCTTGCATGTCCGTTAACTTTTTTGCCCACCTACTTATACCTTAATAAGTGTCTCTAAAGGGTATATCAACTAAATCAACCAGACTGTGACTTAAAATAAATCTCTCAATATAGGAAAATAATGCTTCTATTGTGGTATAACTGATTGACAATTAAAAGAATAAATTTGATCTTTTTATAGAAATTAAAAAAAAAAAAAATTATGCTGGAAAACAAAATATAAACATATTTTAAGAAATTTTTTTAAAGGCATAAAGTCGATTTAAAGTCATTATTTTAAATGCAATTCCACTTCGAAATTTACTTTATAAATTTTCTGAAAAGATCATTCAGTAGTCTATATACCTTAAGATCTTTTAATTTCATGTTTCTTTTCAACTAACGTCGCGTGGCAAAAATTAATTGCCATGTTAGTCACGAGAGCTGCAAAATAAAATAAAAGCTAGCACGAAAAGAACAAAGTGAATATTTTATAACGTGTTGAAAGTGGCAGCTTTGAGGAGCTGTTGCAACTTGGACATGAAGATTAGAATTAGATTGTTAGCAGCTATTTTGTGGCGGGTGAAATTAAAAGAGATCTTTCACTATGCCACGTTTATATACAGATTTCAAGCAGCCTTTAGATACATACTTATAGCCCGTTTAACAGTAAATGATGAAAAGTGCATTGCTGGCTAGACTGATTGACTGATGGATAGACAACAACAATCAATAAACAACATCAACTTGTTTTTAAGCCGCCAACTTCTTGGAATGGTCAAAGCTATGCAACAAGTCAATTCGAGGCTAGGCAATCTGAGACTGGGCCGGGCCAGTCCAACTACAAGAATCTGATGCCAATTTTGGCAATCTGCACTAAATTGTCCATTTAAGTGAACCTGACATGGACACACACTCTCTCGGACCACGCTCCACACTCTGAGACGATGATTGCAATCAATCTCCTCATATTTACACCTCTGCACAGCCTTAGATTCAGCTTCAACATCGGAGCTTAGAACAATTTATGAGGCCAAGGCACAATCAACAAGGCAAGGGCGTTAGCATCGATGCAGAAACATTCGACATTTTGTTTAGGCGGTGGCAAGTTGTTGTTATTGTTGTTGATGACGCTGTGGCAGCTTCAAGTTACATTTCATGTAACTTAATTCTTGCATTAAAATGCATTCATTAATAGTTTCTATTTGTCTGCCGTTACTCGTGCTGATTGTTATTGTTTTTGTTGTTATAGTTATACGGCCGCAACCGCAAAAAGAAAAATACAAAACAAAACAAAAAAAAACTTGTGGAAAAGTAATGTAAAATATTTAGTACAGTTGACCTACCACAAAAAGATAAAAAACAAGACAAAAACTTTCTCAAATGTTCAACAACATTGTTTTAATTTTTCTTTTTTTTTTTTGTGGCTAAACATTAAAGACAACTTTAATATGGTTGGTCTGCCAACTTATGCAAATGCAAAATTATAATTTCTTGACTATATTTTTAATTTGGCAAATTAAGCTGTCAAGAATTAATATGTTCATCCGTTTGAAAATTTATAAGAAATGTACAAGTTAATTATAAATATAATAGAATATATATAGAATGATGCATAATTATTTTTCTATTAATCTTTGAATATATATTTAACTGAATAAACCTTTTTGGGAAAGTATTTTGCAACGTTCAAATCTTTATAACTTTTATTAGAATAAAATGTTTATGCCAGCTTACTTTAGTTTATTTTACTTTTTTGGTAAGATTAAATCTCAATATCTTTATTAGTATAAAGCTTTTACTTAGCTTGTTTGGAAACATGTTTTTTAAACTTACATCAAACTTAATCAAACTATATAAAAATTTAATTTTGGTTTATAAAATCTTTAATTCTTTGTCTGACTAATTTCTTAAATAAGATTTTTTCTCATTTTGTTTAAATTAACCTAAGTAATAATGTATTTTAAAAATGTTTTTTTTTTTAATCCATTGCCAAATATAAGTAAACTAATCAATCTCTTGGACACATTTTTTTGAATAAGGTGTGTCTATAATTTAAATTGAATAGATTCTCACCAATTGCGCAGTAGTCGATTAAAATCTTTAGCTGAAATCGATAGATATTTGAAATGAGCTGCAAGTTGAGTTGAGTTGCAAGTGCTACACGTCAACACCTTGAGGCAACCATTTAAGGACTTGCAACACAATCTGCTAGCATTTGACGAGCGGGAAATTCAATATGGGAACTTGGCATGAATCAGGCGCAATTAAATGATTTATTTACATATATTTGAATAGATTGAAAGCATCTGCGATTGCCTAATGTATCAAATACTCGCATAATCAATGTTGGCTTAATGAAGTCCAAATTCGAATGCTGCTGAACCCTGCCCAAGAATAAATTTGTTTATGACTTTTTGGTTGATGCGTTTTTTCGGCTTCAGTGGGTTTTATGACGGAAGCAAAGCGACATGAAGGAAGCGCCCACACCACACCACACCACACTATACCACACCATACTCATACTACACCACTTCTCCACAGCGACTTCAGTTCGCATAACCAATTTGATCCGCATACGGAAGTTGGCGGGTGGGTTAGACAAGTTACGCTCGATTGGTCGCCGTACAGAATTTGTTGATTTTGGATAGAATACCGCATAGCATTTTTGGGCAACTCAAAAACTAATTGTTAATTGCTTTTGATTGTTGGGGCGGCACAGCCCACGCCTGCCCAAGAGGTTGCCCAATCGTAACAATCAATTAAAATCCAATATGAACCAATGCTCTAACTTTCATTCCTCGTTCTTCTACTTGTAGATGAAATCCAACACATACGAGCTGCACAACTACGCGGAGTTGCACATGGAGCTGGATACCGAACAGAGCAAGCCCGTTCCCAAGGATTCGCTTAAGCGGAAGGCCAGCAATGCCGCAAGTGGCCGACGTGGCGAGAAGTACTCGTTGCGACAAAAGCGACAGAAACGCATTCCCGGCGAGTTGCCCGCGCCAGCACCATTGCCTGCCACAGAGCTGGAGCCAGTGGCAGCCACAGTTGCAAAGTCTGCCGTCTCCAAGGCCAAGAGCTCGGCCAAAACGAAAGCCCCGCCGCTGAGCAAGTATCGCCGTAAGACGGCAAATGCCAGAGAGCGCACGCGTATGCGCGAGATCAATATGGCATTTGAGCAACTGCGTCATTGTGTGCCGCAGACAGTAACCGGTGACGATGCGGCTAATACCAATGAGAAGCTAACCAAGATAACCACACTTCGCATGGCCATGAAATATATTGGCATACTAAGTGAGTCGCTGCAGGATCCCAGCTATGAGAGCGAATTTCTGGTTGAGTGTCTACGCGAGAGCGCCAATCGGGAGGCGCACGTCAGTTTGGATACAGAACCAGAGCTTGATTTAGAGTTGGAGCTGGAGCCAGAGCCTGCGCCGCCCGTCAAGCCTAAGAAACAATCCAAGAGCAATAAAAAGACGCCAGCGAAACGACAGAGTAAACAAAGCAAGGCAATAGCAAAGACTTCTTCATCGACGCCAATCAGCGCACCAAATAGCTCACCTGAATCGTGTTATGCTTCCTCCTCAGAGGGCTCGCCAGCCTTCTGTGCGGCCGCCTGTTCGCCAAGCTCAGCTTATGCCTCGCTATCCTCCTCTTCCGCCTCCTCCAGTAGCAGTGGCAGTGTTAATGGCAGCGTGCCGTTGGATGCGGACAGTCTGCTGGGCATACAGGTACTTAGTGAGCTTAATACACTGCTGCTGGAGTCGGACAGTGAGTCGCTGCACTGCATCAATCCCAGTTATCACGGCATGCTGGCCTCGGCCGGCTCAGTGCTACCCTCACGAGGTGATTTGCCAATTTCAATGAATTCACCGCTGGATAAGCCGGATGTTGAGCTGAGCTTGCGTCTGCTTGACCATTCGGCAGACTCCTTTGACTTTGCCAGCGATCAGCAGCCATCCGCCTGTATCAGCCCTCTGGGCACACTGGATAGCTTTCATCCATTCGATCTGCTGCATGGCGAGTTTCCAGACATATTTCTGGCGTGACCAGAGCCTGTTTAGTCTATTTATTGTTAGTTATAGTTGATAACGATATTGATGTAATGATTTGTTACTTTCTGCGTTTAAGTTTAACCTAATTTGTAGTGCGCGATAACCTAACCTCACTCTTAGCATTAGCGTACAACGGAATTCATCGTGTCATAGCAGGCAGGCAGTAAGCTGCACCATCAAATGCTCACAGCAGACAGCTCATGTCCATATGTTTCTTTCGATAACCAAATTAGTCAGCTAAGCATTTTTTCCTTTTTACAATTTTTGAATGTAAATAAATCACAAAACGTTGTTCAATCCTAGAAATTTTGTTTTTCTATTTAAATTTTATGCTTGCGTCTCAAATTCATTAAAATATATGTGTAATAAAAAATTATCTGTATTATTTTCAAGATGCCTCTGTACGATCCAGAGATAGACTTTCCCGAAGCGTTTAAACTGTGCAAACAATTCATGGTCACCGATGATCAACTAATTACCATCAGGAACGCAATGTCCCGCGAGGTAATCGCCGGCTTGGGAAGAGATTCGCATATACGCTCCTCTATACCCTGTTTTCTGAGCTATGTTCAACAACTGCCAACGGGAAGGGAACGTGGACGTTTTCTAGCCCTGGAAATGTGGCCAACAAATTGCCGCATAATGCTGGTCAAGTTCAGCAGCGAAAAGGACATATACATGAGCTCCAAGTGCGTGATCGTGCCACATACAATTGCAGGGGCACGTGGAACGCAATTGTTCAACTTCCTGGCTGAGAACATAGCAATCTTTGTCAAGGAGAAGAAGGTGGAAAAGGATAATTTGCCAATGGGCATTGCTTTTGCCTTTGCACTTAACAAGCTGGCGCTTGATATTGGCATTCTGGTTAGCTGGACAAAAGGCTATGGTGCCCAGGGAGCTGTTGGCAAGGATGTTGTCCAGCTGCTACGCAATGCCCTTGCCGAGCACAAGGATATATCTGTAAATCTAACGGCCATAGTAAATATATCAGCGGGCTCACTAATGGCCCTGGCATGGTCGGAAACCGATTGCAAAATTGGTCTAATCATAGGAACCGTCACCAATGCCGCATACGTGGAACAATCTTCGGAGTGCGACATGTACGAACCTGAGGATGACTACAAGCCGCTGATGATAATCAACACAGAGTGGGGACGCTTTGGCTCTAATGGCCACATGGACTTCATACGCAATGAGTTTGACAAGTTAGCCGATGCGGAAGCCAATGATCCGGGTCAAAGATATTATGAAAAGTGCATCAACACTTTGTATCTGGGAGAGCTGGTGCGGCTCGTCGTTGTGCGTCTTATGAACATGGGTGTCATGTTTAAAACGTTTAATTTGGACTACATTGGAATAGAATGGAAAATGGAAATGAAATCGTTAATTGCCATTGAGTCTGATCCACCCGGCGTCTATGTGAAAGCCCAAGAGGTCATGGACAAGTTTCGTATGCGAAACTGTGAGGAACGCGACTTGGCCATGCTCCGATATATCTGCGATGTGGTAAGCACTCGATCCGCCAAGCTTGTAGCGTCCGGGTTGTCCTGTTTGATCAATAGGATGAATTATTCACATATATCAGTTGCTGTCGATGGCGGTATTTACCGGTTGTATCCCAAATATCAAGATGTGCTTAATCGATACACGAGTTTACTGACCAATCCAGAAAATAAATTTAATATCATTGTGGCAGAAGATAGTCCTGGTGTGGGGGCTGCAATTGTAGCTGGATTGGCTGTTCCGAACATTTTGTCTAACACGACGGCATTACATTTTTCCTAAGATTTGTAATCTCAGCATTCTTTCACTTAAAAGTAAATTTGTTTAAAGTAAATTTTATTTTGTTGTCAGAATCATTATGTCAATGGCTAATTGTTGGAAGATCTATTCAAAATGTAAGCTTATTCAAGGATATATGCGTGAAAACCTTAAAAAACATGGAATAAATAGTCAATATCTCTGGAAAGAATCAGATCGAAACTTTTCTAAAAATATTAGAAAGTGTTTGTACTCTTACCGGGTAAGGTTCTTTATTGATTTTTTAGTTGAATTCCTATAGAGAGAATTTTTACTGCACAATGAGAAAAATAATCATTCTAAAAATATCGAAATTTTGACACTTTGTTGAGTTGGTTAAGATTAAATGATGATCAAATTTGTGGTTTATATTAAAATATATTATATAAAATATGCTATTTCATTCAAGACTAGTTTTTTATGAAAGTGCATATAATTTATATCGCAGCTCATATTCTTTTCGGCAATCGTCCTAATAGGTATTAACTTTCCTATCGATTTAGTTCTTGATCTAGGCACTCGATGAGTCAAACAGCTCATTCAATTTGCTTTTAATTTGTATATTGAGTTGAGACACGAAAATTCAAAATTCAAAATTTTCGTTAGCTAACATAGCGCCCATCTCATTGAAATGTCTTCTAAAATGGTGAACCCACAGCAACAGTTTCCGGAAGCCTATGAGATTTGTCAGCAATTTGTAATTAGCGAGTCAAAATTGCAAGAGATTGTAAGCCGCCTGACCAAGGAAATCAATATGGGTCTGTCAAAAGATACACATTCTAGGGCTGTGGTCAAATGCTTTATCACCTACGTGCAGGAGCTGCCCTCGGGCAAAGAGCGTGGCAGATTCTTGGCTCTAGATCTGGGAGGCACCAATTTTCGCGTCCTGCTGGTTAACATAAAAAATGAGACTGAAATTGATATTACCGACAAGAGTTTTGTCATAGGCAAGACCCTGCAGGAGGGTCCTGGCAAGAACCTGTTTGATTTCATCGCCGAATGTCTGGCCACGTTTTGCAGGGAGCAAAAGATTGAAAACGAGAGTGTACCACTGGGATTCACATTCTCGTTTCCACTGAAACAGGTGGGTATTAACAAGGGTATTTTGGTCACCTGGACGAAGGGCTTCAACTGCGAGGGGGTTGTGGGCAAGGATGTGGTGGCATTGCTGCAGGATGCGATCGACCGACGTGGCGATGTTAAGGTCAAAATTGTGTGCATATTGAATGACACAACAGGAACTCTGATGTCATGTGCCTTCAAACAACGCAATTGTCGAATTGGCCTAATTGTGGGCACCGGCAGCAATGCCTGCTATGTGGAGAAAACGGCCAATACGGAAATGTTAGAGGGCTATCAGACCTGCAATAAACCAAATATGATCGTTAACTGTGAGTTGGGTGCGTTTGGAGAGAATGGCGTCTTGGATTTCATTCGCACATCCTATGATAAGACAGTCGACATGCAGTCTATTAACCCAAAAAAGCAAATCTTTGAGAAATGTATCTCGGGCATGTACCTGGGCGAAGTTGTACGTCTTATAGTGGTCGAGCTAATGGGCAAGGGACTTCTGTTTAAAGGTTTAAACTCGCAGGGCATTAACGAGAAATGGAAATTCGAGACTCGCTTTATTTCCGAAATTGAGTCCGATGCCCCCGGCCAGTATCGTAATGCCTCAATGGTTATGGACAACATGGGTATCAGGACAAGCAATGAGAAGGACTTGGCCTGTCTACACTACATATGTGAGGCTATATCCACACGATCCGCTAAGCTGACTTCCTGTGCACTCGTCTGTTTGATTAACAAAATGAATGCCAAGGATTGTTCGGTGGGCATTGATGGTGGCGTCTACAGATATCATCCACATTATCACAGGCTGCTAACCGAGACTATGACATTGTTGTTAAAGGGCTCAGCGAAATTTGAGCTTGTATTATCTGACGATGGTTCGGGCCGTGGTGCGGCACTTGTTGCTGCTGTTAGCAAATAAATTTCTGGTCGCTTAAATATACTTAAATTGTTTTCTTTTGGGCTTAAAAAATATTATATTTAATTTGAAATTAAATTTTAAATTCTTTTAAATTTAAGTCATCCGTTAGATATCATTTAGCTTATGACATGCTGCATTGCCAACGTAATGCAGCACTGGAGTTAAAATTTCTGCTCCTCTAGTTAACATAATTTACTCCACCCCTCAACAGCTGTTCATCGTCTGTAAACTAACATTATATTGATTTTTGGTATTTTTCATAAAATGGACTATTTTTAGTGTGGTATTATTTAGCTTGCCAATTGCTGTCACATTGCTTACAAGTCTTGGGCGAAAAAAGTTCAGAATGTACGTAATATAACAATCGCAAGCACAGAAACAAGATAACTAATTACAATTCAATAGGTATGCACTATCCAGCTCACTTATACGCTCACCCGCACTGCGTCAGGGCCTTCAAAGGGCCGCTGCCAACCGTCAGGTATCGCTGAAAGTTGTCAGTGTTGGCTCCACCGTCAAAGATGAGAGCTTCTTCGAGAAGAACGATCGCCTGGGTCGCGAGATGTCCCCCCACTTGACCATCTACAAGCCACAGCTTACCACCATGCTGTCCATCATGCATCGCGGCACTGGCCTGGCTCTTGGCCTAGGCGTTTGGGGCTTGGGCATCGGTGCGCTCATCTCCTCGCACGACATCAGCCACTATGCGACCATGGTGGAGGGTCTGCAGCTAAGTGGCGCCACCCTGACCGCCCTCAAGTTCATCCTCGCGTATCCGGTTGGCTATCACACAGCCAATGGCATACGCCATTTGATCTGGGACACGGGTCGTTTCCTAAAAATCAAAGAGGTCTATTCCACCGGTTATATAATGGTTGCTACCTCCTTTGTGCTGACTGCCATCTTGGCGCTCTTGTAGACAATATACCCAAACTGCGCCTCCTGATGGTTGACCATAATTAAATTCTAGTGCGAACATGTTTATAATTTGTTAAATGCATAATACATGTACTGTTTATTTATAATACATATGTGATTATATATTTTTATTTGCTGTTATGCAACAACTGTGCTTGTGTTGATTTTGCTGCCTGAAATTTAGTGAATATCGTGATTTTGTGCGTTCTATAGATAATGATAATAGTCAGCTCAATTTGTTATCCAACTTACTGCAAATGGACTATAATTTGGATGGAGTATTATAGTTCATCAAATATATAAATCTAGTAAGACGAGCTGTTTATTTATAGCCTGTGTGTCTTAAGTTTGTTATTAACAACAGCGCATTAGAGTATATATATGTATATTCATGATCCGAATCAATAGTCGAGCCTATCTAGAGATGTCAGTCTGCCTGTTTATACGCAAACTAGTGTCTCAGCTGTAGAACTATCTTGATGAAACTGGCCGCATCGGATCATATAGTGGCCATAGGAACAATTCATTCAAGGTTCAAACTTTTCCCAATCAATTTCCCGATTTTACATTAATTTATATTTTAATTATTTTGGGAAATGTAATCATAATATGTAGCTGCCGAAAAATGAGTTATTGGTGAAAATTCTATTATATATATTATATATATTTATAAATAATATAGAAACCACATTTAATATTTTTGAGTGTTTTCAGGGAATATGAAAATAATTTTAATTTCTGAGTAAAAAGAATTATTAAAAGAAATTAAATAAATATATTAAAATAAAGAAATTAAATAAATATATAAAAATTTGAGTATAGTAGTTAATTGAGAAAGTCGAAAATCTCAAAAATATTAAATTCATGAAGGATATGCGTAGATCATATTGCTGTAGTTCTTTTCTCCATAAATATAGATTTATTTGATAAAAAAAAGACAAATTAATCATTATTTATGATCCGCGCTCTATATATTTCTTTCTTATCCTATAGCCCTTCTTCCCTGTATTTTATCTTTTAAAAATAGATATTTTATCAAGTTTAACCAACTTTACTGTGTACTAATATTTTTGCAGTGTAAACGTTACTTTAACAGCCGATATGCAAACTGTATTCAAACTGTATACTAGTTCAGCTAGACAGAATGAATGAGATAATATAATACTATATATTTTAGGCTTGTAAGTTTGTCCATGTCCAATTGAAGAATAAGAAATTAATCTAAAAGTTACACTCATTTATTGTGAAAATTCAGATAATTTCCATTTAGCAAGTGATTGCTGTGCAACATTTGTATGAGGCTAAAATGTAACTAACAACTAATATCACAATTTATTATGTAATTGCAGTATGTATATATGTATTGCTGATGAAGAAGAGCTTCTACTGTATGTTGCCATGCGATTTGTTATTGCCATCCGATCTGGGCTCATCCAACAGCTCAAAGTCACAGACCAGTGAGAAATGATCTGAGGGATATTGAAAACTGGGTGTACGATTTTTGCCAATTTGCTCGCCGGCTGGAAATTCCAGACAATTTTTGATCTGCAATTTATAGAAAATGTTTTTATATGATACTTATTGTTGATCGAAGTGCACATACCTTAAGCTGTTCGGGTGTGTAGAAGACATAGTCAATGGTATGACATTCTTCACCATCCTCGCGAATTTTCCATGTGGTATATGGCGGTTCGCGTTTTATAGACTGTGAGATCAACTCATTGGCATCCTCACAGCTCTCAGCAAGCTGCGGCTGTTGATCCTTTTCCCGTTCCAACTTCATATCTGCATAGGCGCTGCTGAGTTTCATCAGATCGCAGCTTAAAATCGTTGCATAGATGGGCTCAATGGGCTCCGCATTGAAGTCTCCGCATAATAGCAGCGGACTCTCCCCAGAAAATTGTTTTGCAAATCGAATCAAATCACGACCCTGCTCATTGCGCAGTTTGGCCAAAAGAGCACCATGTCGCGCCTTTAGATGCGTAGTACAGACACAGAACTCCTTGCCCGTGGCTTTCAGCTGCAGGCGAGCCGCAATGGCCACCTGGTTGCTCTGGACACGCCAGACCTCAAGGATGCGAGTTTCGTATCCCAGAAGCTGCAACTTATCGCGCTTGTAAAATATGGCACAGCCATCAGGCCCATTATTCTGTTCAATATAGAGACAGGGCGAATCCGGCTTGGGGAAGAAGATACCATCATAGTTCTGGCTGCCCAGCACAGTCTGCAGGAACTTGAAGTGATCCACCTCCTGTTTGGTATAAGAATTTCGATGTTAAAGCGCTACTGCATAAAGTTATAATATGGGTATAAATAAATACTTGCAGACAAACAACATCCGGCTGGTTCTGTAGAATCTCCTGGACAATCAAATACTTGCGATGCTGCCAAGTCAAAGCCTCTTCAGGACAACGCACAAAACCATCATTGTGCTGACCCAGAGCTGGAAAAAAAAGAATAATTATAGATATTGTTTTAGATAATGTATATAATTTAATAGTGTAAATATTAATTTAAAAATTGATTAACAGACCATTTTGAAAAGATGTGCGTAAAATTCAATTATGTAAAAATACAGAAATATTTATTATTTCATAACTAAATTTTATTTTAGATTTTCAAAATTTTCAGTGATGAATTTACAATTGATTAACAAAAATTAAATATTTCATTGCCTATTACTTACTTTGTGACAAAATGTTCCATTGTAGCAAGCGTATATTCTGAATGCCATCATTCTCAACTGGTGCACTGCAAACTATTTAAATATTTATGAGAAAATATATTTTAAAAATAAATTGACGGACAAAAGCAATCACTTACCACGTGAAACAGAATTCAGCTTAAGGTGACGCAGTCCATCGGTCACATCCTCGCCAATTGAAGCTGGTTTCAGAAAGCAGCGGGTCAGGAGCAGGGGTTGATCGATGCCGCCACGCAGTTGCTGCACGTGCTCCAATAGAGCCGCAGTGCTCAGACCCTTGGGCAGCTCCAAGCCATCATCCTGTGAGTCCACATTATTGATCTTGGGCGCCGAGTTAAATGAGCCCATCCTACGAAAGTAGTAAATAATTTAATAAATGTTTGAAAAACAGAATTATTTAAAAACTTAATGAAGAGCGTGCTCAGAAATTGTATTTTTGCTATCAAAACCAAAAACAAATTTCAAAATATAAAAAACAAAAAAATTTTAAGAATATATTATTTCACTTTCAGGTAATTAAAAAGTAATTTTTTATATTTAATTCATTTTATGGTAAAAATTCAATCGAAATTTAAATGTTGATTCACGGCCCAAACAACACTCTCAAGGCTCAAAACAAATATGCAGCAAACAACAACAACAACAGTAACCATAAAAACAAAATTATTGAATAATAAAAACAACAACTAGTAGCATGTTTACAGCAATTGAGATCATAAACAATATGATCTAAGATCAATGATATTTGTAAATACTCACAACGCATTTGGTTTTCTATAAATAATTTTACGTAGTATTATGCTGAAAACAAATAAACTATGACTATATCTTCGACTGGCATAGAACTTTGCCATTTGTACGCTGCTGAAAAGAACATTTAAGTATTTTGAAAATTTTAAACATATGTTTTTGGATTTTTCGAAATTGAAAATGTAAAAGTTTAATGCGAAAAATTATTGCGTTGCGCATTGCATATTGGGTTTGCTTTCAAGCTAAAATGAGCATTTATAAATTATTTAAATTGAGATTGTTGCTAAATTATTGCAAAGGCAATTGTCGACTTGTTTTAAGGCAGGACTATTATGATATTTAATTGAAAAATATTAATGCACAAATTGATTTGAAGGGTTAGTGCTTTTAAGTATATAAATTAATGATTCACTACATTGTTGTGTAGATTATTTTCTATATAATTTAATGATTCCCTACATTGTTTTGTGGAGATTATATTTAAAATAATGTACTGTGGAACAGGTATCATTTTTTAATTGCTTTGCTATGTTCAACAGGATCATAAACTTTATGGACATTATAAGATGTGAGAAAGGCCAAAAATCAATTCTACTCGTAATAAACTTAATTTCAGCAACTTTGTATGAAAACTCAGACTATGTATAATATATAGATGCATATATATATGTATATTTATATATATTTAAAGCTGAAACTGGCAGCTTTCACGAGAGCAGCTAGAGAACTCGCTTCGTAGCACTTAATTCCCACCCACACACAAAATGTTGGACATTGTGAGATGTCGCACGCGGCTTGAAAAGTCGCTCGGTCAATAGCTTCCCAGCTGTTTAGCTGGTTTTCGGCACTTAACGAGGTACTTGAAAACCAGTTCCGAAAGATTGTCAACGCAATCAATCAAAAGTATTGGTTCAGGGGTGACGGGCAGTCTCACCTGGTCAGCATCACCCTTTGCAGGTAAGCCTTGCGATCGTTCTTGCATGGGGGCTTATTGGCCCGTTTCAGTTGCAGCGCTTGCTCCATTTGGCTGGCAGGATCAAAAGGATGCACTTTCAATTGTTGGGGTTGATTGGGAATTGGATGTACTTTAAATTGGTTTTGGGGTTTGCCGAAAATTGTGCGAAGTGCGCTTGTAAGCGACATTTGCGAAACTGAATGGCAACTGAAATGCGGCGTTTTATTAGAGATCAGCACTCGGACGGACAGACATACAGATGGGGAACGAGAGAGGGAGACAAAAGTAGAAACAGAGAAAGAGAGCAAACACATACAGACTTACGCATAAACGGGTATTTCAGCTTGCCAGCAGAAACACAAACACACACACACACAGACAGATACAAAGTGAGATGTATCTGCAAGATACAGAACAAGATCAATACGTTCTACTCACGTGCGTTGCTCAGTGGCGAAAATTGAGTAGCATAACAAAAACAACAGCTAGTCAGCTCGACTGACAGATTACTAAATATTTATGCGTAGCATTCTTTATGCAGATACATTCAGATTGGAGGGGCTGCATGCCGCCATTGTCTCGCTTTCGTTTGTTTATGCCAGAATATTATATTGAAAACAAAAGTATCTTTTGAATACGACTGGACGCATGTCTGTAGGCAGCAGCAGAACAAATGCAAATTTTGGGCAGACATTTTGCACCGAAAATGCGCATATTTAGCAAAATCTGCGCCCATATACGAGTCGAGTCAAAGATACAATTATTCTAACTCATGAGAACAATTTATACAACAACGCAGTTACATGCGTAATGAGACGCAGCTGGTCAGCTTCTATCGTAACATATCTATCTATATATCGATCTGTTTGATACTTAAAGATACTGCATCTTGTTACCTGGGTATGGGGACTGCCACACGCCGCGCAAACGTCTTTGATATGACAATCAAACGCGATGTTTTCATTAAAAACTCCATTTTGCTGGATTAGTTTATAGTTTTAGTTAGTCAAGAACTATATTAAGTAAACGTCTTTCTTTGGTTTAGTTTAAGTTAATTTAAAATGTTTTATATTAAGTGTCAATATTGCAATGTCAAAGAGACGAGGTTCAAGCTGTATTTCCTAAAATAATAAATGAGCAAAGGTTAAGCATTAGTTTATCGTGTTAAGTTTGGGGATATATTCCAATTAAACCACTTGCAATGTTTTTCCACCGAAATGTCACGAAATGCAATCATTGGCCACGTGACCAGCTCTTAAATACCCAGATGATAAGAGAAATAGTTTAAATTGGTATCAAAAGTATGAGCATTAAACGAAGCTGCACTTAAAGAGAAGATACAAATATTTTATATATTACTATATATTTCTCACAATCGACATTTTTTGGCCAAATAATGAAGATGGTCTTTGTTGAATTATTAAAATTTAAATTAGGTAAACAATGTCGAATTTCATAAATCTTGTATTTAGATTTATAGCTTTTAGGAAAAGCTGTTATCTTAATACAAAATTCATTTTCAGAGAAACTAACTATTATTTTTTGATTTTTAAAATAAAAATTGCAAAATAACTTTTACTTTCAATTATAAAAAAAAGGAAAAAAAAATTATTTTTACTAATAAAAAAAACTGCAAATTTAAAAGCGATTTTTATGGTAAAAATTAAAAATATCAAATTAATATGTTCTTCGTTATTTTAGACCAAAATATAAGTTTTTTTAATTTTTAAATATTTGGGAGAAAAACCTTCGAGCCAACTAGTCTTATGAAAACCTAATTAATTGTAATCCCTGATTATTACTTATTAAGTCAAATAAGAAGATATTCCTTTGCCTTGATCTTTACATTTGTTGACACTTTTCCAATTTCTGTGGCGAATAAAAACGTTATAAGCTATTTTCAATCATTTTACATCTGAATTGTAATTCAAATATAGATCACGACAAAAACAAAACAACTTTAACTGCTACTCTAGTAAGCCAATTATTGTCACGACTGGCAGCTCTTGTAAATGTTGTTGATTGTGTTTATTTTTGCACAAATTGTGCAAGGTTAGTTATATTTTTGATTGAAGGTAAATGGCCTGGGGTCTGACAATGCCTAAGAACACTTGACACTCTGTCAATGTTGGCCATGAACTTGATTTATAAACGCAATTGCCGCTGGCTGGCCAACAGCAACAACATGTTTGGCCACTCAATCTCCCCGCTCGCATTCATCTCTCACCTCACAAGATACAACAGCAAATCTCGGGGCAGTGGCGTTTCATAATCGCCGATTGGCGGCAACGTGTCTCCCCCAGCAGCAACATCAGCAACATCGGCAACCTCGGCACTGGGTGTGGCCAGCCACCAGGCTGCCTCACTGCCCGCCGCCTGTGTCTCGATTTCCATTTCCAGTTTGCGTGCGGCCAGACGCTGTTTCATTTGCGTTGTGGAGGTCATTGCCGAGGTCTTGGCAAGCGCTTCCGCAATTTCATATTGCTTGAGGAAATCCTTGTGCAGCTGCTGATGCTGCTGCTGCTGCTGCTGGTCATCCTGTGTGGCCATGCGACCGGTCAAGCTGAGCCCACTTCGACACTCCTCGTTGCACAAACGCAGGCACATCTCATTTATAGTCGCATTGGTGGCACTCAAGTGTTCTGGCATCCTCTGGCTGCAGTTGAGACAGGGTATATAATCTGTGGTGTTACCCAGCAGCTGCGAATAGTGTGCCGGATCTGGTGAGTTGTTGTCACTTGGCGATGGTGGCTCTTGCAGATCCTCTGCAATGCTAAAGTAACGCGGCGGCGGTTCATCCTCATCCTCAGCTGCAGCGCTACGAGCATGGCTCGCCTTATTGGCCTGATTTAGATTTAGATTTAGGAGCAATGCGGTTACAGGCATAGCTTTGCCCAGAGCCGGCTGTCGGCGATGGCCCAAACGTTGCTCATGCTTATCACTGTGATTATCCATTGTTTAAACTAATTGTTTAACACTGTTTTTTATTCTTTTTTAATTTATCACTTTATTGTTCATTGGCCACGGCGCGTATGCGCAATTTAAAAAAACCGTTGCGCGTTTAGAATGAACATTCAACGTATTAATACGCGCGTGCGTTGCTTTTCCTTATTTATATATCTTTTGGCCGCTCTAGCCAGATCGAGGCAATCAAGTGGACGCTGCCCTCTCCACTACTCCACTCCTCTCTTCTCTCATTAATTGAGCCCAGTTGTTGCTGTTGTTGCTGCTGCTTTACAGTCATAAGTAAATGATTTTGTTGCTCTCCGTTGCGCGCTCCTCTAGTTAAGGCAAACGAGATTTTATGTGCGAACTTTCCATATTTATATATAAATAAAAATTGCTGCCTACAATTTACATTGATTTTATTATATCTTTTACTTTCTTTTATCTAATAATATTTTTTGTTTAAAGTGGGCGATCATTGGCATCCACAGATTTGTATTTAAGCCCTCTGTTGAGTTGACGGCACAAAATGAAAATTCAATCAATTTACAACTAACTGATGATTAATGCATTTCTAGAACTAGACTATAAATGAGATAAGTCAAGGCATCAAATATATATTGACACTTGTGCAATATTGTTGCGATGTGTAAATGATTAATAGGCATTTAATTAATAAACACACAATTTCAGCTTGTTAAGTCAAATTGCCAGCAATTGTCTGTTTTTGTTGCCATGTTCATAATTGTCTCAATATCATAAAGTTGATTTGTTTTTTTAATTTTACTTGAACTCTAACATTTGAGTAAAATATATAATATTTATTTGAATAAAGGGAAATCAATCATATATCATAATCCTATTATTTATGTAAATAACGCCACTTAGTAAAGTTTTGTGAATGGAGAATGTGTCTTATTACTCTCACCTCGAAAGCAAATTGTAACTAATAAATTTTCATAAAAAAAATTATATATGCATGCCATGATTAGCATATATTCAAGTGCATATCATGTGCAATTAATTTCATTTTATTTCATTACTATAAATTAACCAAACAAAAAGCGAACATTTATTTCCGCACAGTGCAAATAGAAAATGTGAAATACTTGATCGGGTTTTTAAATTAAAAAAAAATTATAATATAGAGTATAGACTCGCAAATTGCAACAAATCTCCATAAAATATTTTACTAATTTTTTTTTTATTAATTTATTTATTTATTTAATCGTTGCACTTGATCGAAATGTATTTTTTTTTGTATTTGTTGGCAGTTTCAAAATGATCGAGTTTTTTGAAATTGTAAGAATACATTGTTGCATACTTTTAGGAGGCAAGCAAAATTCCAGTTTCCTCAGCAGAAGTAAATAAATAAATTACATTGTATATTTGGCTGTTTATTTGATAAGACCTATATTGATAATAAAAAAAAAAACAGGTTCTTTTAACTATACATATATCTCAAGGTAGTTTTTCGTTTAATAAATTCTAATTGTTGTTAATCAATTTACTTCCTCCTCATTTGTAGTTTTCTTAGTCATCACAAGTCTTTTAAGATACAGATGCTAATAGAAGTTAACACTTTACCTAATATATTTAATTGAATATTTTTTTTTTTGGCAATCGAGCACGGAAAACGTAGCAAAATCAAGCAAGAGCAGCGTCCGTCATTGAGTTTTATTTATAATGTTTATATCTATTTGTATATACACATGTATATCTACTGCAAATGTGAAAAATATTTCATGAACTTGGCAGTGAGTGCTCAATGCTCAATTCTCACGCCACCTCAGTGAAAGAGTGGCGTTTACGTCCACCTCCGCCTATGTTTATGAGGAGGGGGCAATGGGGTATACACCTTGACACCTGTTCTATGTCTGTCAGCCAGAGGTGATCGGTCGTCCTTCACTCTGTTCAACAGTATATAGAATAATTCAAACAAAAAAAAGCCCCAAGCGACGTCTGGTCGTCTGTTAGCTGATAACTTTATCAGCTGAGAAATAATATGAAAACGGTAACAAAATTTCTTAACAAATGATATACCCTGTTTGCCAAGTTTAGGATTGGTACAATTTCAATGTTGCAAAATCTTGATAAATTCATTAACATATTCAACTTTGACTTTATTAAAATAGCTATGACAGATTTTCAATTTATGAAATATTTTATGGTATATCATAAACAAAAGAACTTTCAATTTTAATAAATTAATTATACATTTTAATAGATTTTTTGAGAAATTATTAAAATCAAAAATCTAATTGTAATGCCTAGATTCCTATATTATTTAATAGATATTTAGAATTAAACATTTATTACAAAATATCTTGTTAAATGACTCAAACATATTTGAAAAGATTTCGACAATGAAAACAATTCTTTTATTTTTAATAATTAATTTATTTGACACTCATATATCGCCAGAATGTATTTTACAATTAACTTATGCCCTTTGCAATGATAGAAATATAAGTACTATTTCATCAACTGTACTATATATGAGTACGCGATTATAAGAACGTATGTATAAGTACACTTTGTTCTGTAGAACTCAACGATTAGCAGAGAGATTTCGTTATACAACAGCAGCATTGGGACACATGGTCACGATTTGGAAATAACTGGTTAAATACCGGCGTAGACTGAAATGGTCCGCCTGGAGATGGTTTCTACGAAGTGTAAATATACTACCATACTGGGCTTTTAAAACGATTATACGCATTGCACAAGGGTCGTAACGCATTGCAAGTGGTTTTTTGGTTTAGGCTTCTGGTTGGTTTTGCACATTTTGTGGCCTTCAACTCACCATTTTTATGCCTGCACCACCCCACAATACATTATCCAAATGGGGGTTATACGATATATAGATCAAGCGACTTCTTGGATATCCAATTCACAGGATTCTGAACAATCGCGTTAGACAATTTCAGAATTGGCTCTAGATGATGATTCAAACGCGCCGTCAAACCGCAAAGAACTAAAAGCAAGAATTGTTGCTTTGCGCCATTTATAGCTCGGCATTGAACAGTGAACACTGAACGATGTTCTCTCCGCTCTCCGCCATATTGGCTAGCTGATAAGGATACGGTTCTGTTATGAGAATGGCGCTCTAAACCTCTATATAGAGAATATGGTGAGATTTGTGCTCAATATGATATTGATGTATGTTGTATGTACATTGTACAATTCAAGAGCGAACAGTGTTTATAACAATTCTCCGGATCTTCCTCTTCCTCATACTCTCCCACTCTTGCAGCGACTATCTCATATTCTCACTACTCACATGTTTTAAGTTCAATGGCTCGATTTGTCAGGGACTGTAAGAGTGAGAGGTAAACAAATCTATTTCATTAGTTCTTTGATTGTTCTGAGAACTAAAAATTAAATAAATATAAAATTAATATTCCAAAATATTTATTAGGGTAATGAAATATTATATTATAGCTTTCAATGATTTAGTTCTGGATAAACCCTTTAAACACGCTTCTAGTTCAATCTCAAATACCCACTTGATAATTAATACTAGTTGATGTTTGTCGGGTCTGTGGCCCAAGGTTCTTATGTCTGGCATGGAGCGTATCTTATCTAATCGTCGAACCAACTATTTTTAGGTGCGTAGAACTTGAAAATTTGTCATCAGTATTATAAAGATTTGGCCATGTACATATATATATGATGCCTGGAGATGATCCATAGGTGCGATAAGAAGCACAACGCATGCAAAATCTGACATTATTATTATATACCATAAGTTCTAGAAAAAATTGGTTTTTATTAGTTTAGAGCGGCTGCATTGGCGCAGTTAACATGTGCCGGCCGGCCGGCCTGTCAGGTCCCACTAAATGCGAATCTATCAAGGGTATTGGGTCTGGGCAACTGATTAGAAATGCCCATAGCGGCTATTCGAATTGAATATATAGACTATATATATTGATCACACAGCCAGTGGTCTAGCCATTTAGATTAGATAATCACTTTAATGACGGCCTTGCTTTAATGTTGAGTATAAAGTTCAACTCACAAAATATTTCTAAATATCGTACGTGGCATGAAACACATTAGCACACATTTATCTCTAATACTCTGTACTCTCTCTAGTACTCACAGCTCAGCTGAGATTTGGTTTTTGTTTACGTCGACAAGCTGGCTGCCTTATCAATTTGGGCAACGTAAGCGTGCCACTTGCTATATACATATATATATTTATATATACATATATACTTTCTGTGGAATTTGAGCTGTGTTGACTTATCACTTAAAGCGTTTTTCTAGTCGCACACAGCAGCTTCGAGTGTTGAGATGTTAAATGTATATATATATATATATAGTATAAGAAATTACAACTTTGTTATACCGGCTAGTACGGGTTTTATGTGGCTGATTTGAAGGATTTTGTATTTTTAAAATACATAAAAAAAGAGGCTTGACGTAAACAAGTTACTGTGAAATTCGACTTTAGAATCAAAGTAAATTCTGGTTGTGTAAGCACTTCGGGGAAACACCCAATGAGTAACTAGAAAAGATAAAAATATACATGGAATGCATATTAAATATATTGAAAAATTGCATTCGAAAGAGTAACTTGTAGGTGTGAACAACTTTTGGCTAAAATAGCAAGAAAATATAAAAAAAATATAAGTATAAATAAAAATATAGACACATTATTTTGTGGATTCTTTCAAAAAACTGCCATAAGATATAAATTGTGTTTTTATGGTTTTCGTATTACTGCTAAGAATTTAAAGTGTTCACAATACAATAGAACTTTATTTAAGTTCTATTCTTAAAAAAAGAAAGAAATTTATAAACTGCTTTTGAGGCATGGACATGATAAAGCTTAATTTTTTTTTTAGATGTTCGTAATTGTCATTAGAAGGATATTTTTAAAGAAAATTTTGGGGAAATTTTCCGGAAAATTCGCTAGCGCCTCAAAATAAATTTATTAAATTAATTGACTAATGCCAGCAATTAGACGATCAAAAACTGTACAACAAATAAATAAAAATAAATAAATAGCGACCATATGGCAGAGGGAGGGCGTAGCAACACGCGCCGGGTAAACTAGTTCAATATAAAATATAAAATTATTTAAATTTAATTGTAATTCATAAAATTATTTCACTTTTAATGTATTTTAAAAATTATGTAATTATTTTAATTATTTTGTAATGCAAAAACATGGGGATATCGACAGGGCGAGGGCGTAGCAACGCGCGACGGTTAAGGTCAATGTAAAATATGAAATGATTTAAATTTAATAGTAATTCGTTTAGTTACTTAACTTTTAATGTATTTGAAAAATTATTTAATAATTTCTATTATATTGTAAAACATGGGGATGTGGGGAAGAGTGTACATGACAATGTAATTGATTGCTTGTAAATAATAAATATTGATAAAAATAAATTGATATTTTATGTCACATTTATTAACAAACTAACCCTCAACCAAATTGTAAGTGAAAAGCTCCTGAAACACAAAAGTTCACTCAACTGTGAATAATAACAAAAGGACCAATTTCCATAATAAAATCAGATCTTTTGTGCTTGATATGCGTACTTATATATATATGTACCGGCAACACCCTTAATAAAACCAAGACTTACGCTTGTTATGAACACAATGTCATACCGATTAGCACAAAGTGCCGTTATTGTAGTAATTAAAAGGCAATTTCTGTTGTCATTACTCGAGCAAA